>SJYX01016895.1:96966-107696 GCA_006410675.1 Oreotragus oreotragus
AAAAAAAAAAAAAATCCTCTCTCTCATGTATTTCCTTGTGAATTAGGAAGTCAAGATTGCCCATGAGTTTATATATTGCACGTAGTGCTTACATAGTGAATGTCATCAGATAATCAATCAACAGACTATTGGGGACCCCTTCCGGCTTCTTTCTGTGCTGGGTGTTCAGGCCCCACCTTTGATGGGCTGCCTTGGTGGGACCACAGTAGGAAGCGGATAGTTCTCACTCAGTGTAGGTGTTAAACATTAGGACAGACATATCGCCTGGTTTGCTCCATGCTATAACATCTTACAAGGCAAAAATGAAGATTAATTTGTAATTGTTGGTGTTGTGCTCCCAGAACTGGGAGACTGTTTCAAGGTTCCACTTGTCTTTCCACCGGGACCCCCTCGGGAGGAGAGGATGCCCCTCCTCACTGTCTGAGCACACTGCTAACTCTTAAGCACTTATTAATCAGCGCTGGTGGTATGAGGTTTGTGTCTGAGCCTCTGTGGTTCCCCACAGTACCTGTCACAAAGAGATGCTCAGAAAGCCCTGTTGGATGGTGCCCACTGCACCCTGGAGCTTGGCGTTGCTCTGCTCTGGACCAGCGTTAGAGGGGACCAGCTGGACCACAGGAAGGGTGAGAAGGCTTGCCTCCTTCCCTTTCCCTGTGTTCTCAGACCCAGGGTTGTGCTACTAGAAAAACGCTTCCAAACTAAACGCCTCCTAGTGGAGAGGTCTATGGCCTAGGGGGTGTGGCAGATGGGGGACGTGTTGGCTGATTCTCAGGGTGGAAGCGCGTGGGGGCCGCTGGGGGATGTTTGATGTCAATGACTGAGTTGCAACAGGGATGTTATTGACATCCGAAAGATGCACTATGTTCCTAACCTTAATTGAGAAAAACAAAATATCGATTGCTTTCCGGAAGCTTTTGGCTGTTTGATCACGCGCTTGTTGGCACGGGGTCAGCTTCTGCAGTCCCGATTCAGCATGAACATCCACAGGCTTAAAAGCCTGTTTTCTCTTAGAAGAGAGGAGAGGAAACCAGAGGGAAAACACCCACTGTTAAACTCGAGTGAAGCCCGTTTGGGAGGGAAAGTTTTAAAAGTTTTCTCAAACTTCACAATGCTTTTATCTCTTCTTCTTCTAGTTGACTTGAGGCTTTTTCCAGGGCCAAATCCATTCATTCCCCTGGAGAAATATCTTAACCAAAGGTTTTGACTTTTGTAAAAGTACATTTTGCAAACCTTCTTTTCAGTGAACCACTACACCATGTCTGTGATCCCAGGAACCCAAATATCCACAGCTTCTCCAGCCTGTGTTGTCAATTTCCTTACTTGGTGAAATAACATAATAAATGCAGAGCCTTTACGACAGCAGCGTTAAAGCATCTGCCTGCCCGCGCAGGAGATGCAAAAGACGTGGGTCCCATCCTTGGGTTGGGAAGATCCTTTGGAAAAGAAAATGGCAGCCCACTCCAGTATTCTTTTTGTTTTTAAATAATTTTACTGACTTGTTTCTGAGCGTGCTGCGTCTTTGTCTCTGCACGGGCTCCTAGTTATGATGGGTGGGGGCTACTCTCTAGTTACGGCGTGTGTCGGCGTCTCTGCAGTGGCGTTCCTTGTTGGGACCGCGGCACTAGCTGCACAGGCTTCAGCAGTCTTGGCCCCCGGCTCCAGGGCACGTGCTCAGCAGCTGTGGCGCACGGGTTTTGTCGCTCTGGGGCAGGTGGGATCCTCCTGGACCAGGGATCGAACCGATGTCCCCTGCATTGGCTGCTGCTGCTGCTAAGTCACTTCAGTCGTGTCCGACTCTGTGTGACCCCATAGACGGCAGCCCACCAGGCTCCCCCATCCCTGGGATTCTCCAGGCAAGAACACTGGAGTGGGTTGCCATTTCCTTCTCCAATGCATGAAAGAGAAAAGTGAAAGTGAAGTCGCTCAGTCTGTCCGACTGTTAGCGACCCCATGGACTGCAGCCCACCAGGCTACTCCGTCCTTTGGATTTTCCAGGCAAGAGTACTGGGGTGGGGTGCCATTGCCTTCCCCGCCTGCATTGGCAGGCAGATGCTTTACCACTGAGCCAGCAGGGAAGCCCCCCACTCCAGCACTCTTGCCTGAAGAATCCCACGGACAGAGGAGCCTGGTTGGCCACAGTCCACAGGGTGGCAAAGAGTCAGACACGACTGAGCAGGCACGTATCCTGTGACGGCAGGAGGGGCGGCCTTTTACCGGGGTCCCCGCCCCGCATAATCCCGTCCATTCCCCAGGAGGCCACCCTTCTTCTAGGACCTCTCTGCCTGGGGCCTGTCACCTTAGCAGCATCCGTCGCCGCGGCCCAAGCCACCTGGCTGTTGTCCCAGTACACACGCACACCCTCCCTTAGCTGCCCCAGATGCTGGGGCTGAGAGGGACCCGGCGTCTTTCTGGAGGTTGAAGGGGAAGCTGCCCGCCTGCCCGCTTCGTCTCCACGTGCGCGCACGCGTGCGGGTCTGGCCTGCAGGGCCCCTCTGTTGAGACCCTCACATCTGGCCTCTCATCTGTGACAGTCCCCTCACCAGCGCCCTCCATGCCCCTGCTGCCCTCCGCTTTAGTAGACCACCTATGAAAAGAGCTGTATTTGCGTTTTCTCACTGTTTTAAAATTAATTAATTTGGCCCCACCAGGTCTGAGTTGTGGAATGCACATCTTTAGCTGTGGCCTAGTCCCCCAAGCAGGGACTGAACCCAGCCGCCCTGTCAAGTCGGGACCATGGAGTCTTCGACACTGGACTGCCCGGAAAGTCCCCCAAGTAGCTTTCTTTCTTTTTTGCTCATTTTAATTAGTTAAGTCGACAGTGCTGGGTCTGAGTTGCGGCATGTGGCATCTTCAGGTGCGGCGTGCAGGACCTACGTCCCTGACCCAGGGACCAAACCCGGGCTCCCCGCCTGGGGAGTGCAGAGTCTCAGCCACCGAACCACCAGGGAAATTCCCCAAACAGTTTTGCTGCTCGTAAATGTATCTCCACTCCCTGATAGGCTGTCCCCTTGGGAAGCCCATCTTATTTTCCTGTTGGTGGATTAGCTCGGAGCGTGTTCAGTGGCAGGTGTGAGCAAACCACACTCGAGTGATCGAGATCACGATGGTTTGCTTGTTCATCCCATGGCATGAGGTCTGCAGGCAGATGGTGTGGGATCGGCCCAGGGCTTAGCAACGCTGTGGGGGAACAACTCTGTTCTTTCTGAGCTGCCCCCAGGGTCTCCACCAAAAATGAAAAGAAAGCTAAAGAAGATGGCACTCTCAGTGGGTGAGGGGGCTGAATCAAGGCCTGGTCTCCTGTACAAAGGGTGGGAAGGGTTTGGGGAACCCATCACGGGTGCAGAAGCAGGTGTTCCTACCTCCAGCCTGGTGGGGCGAGGCAGGGGCTCTAAGCCGAACCCGAACGTGGAGAGCTTTGCAGCTGTGGCAGCAATGACTGGAGGGCCGTTGGAAAGGAGGTGCGGCTTCCAGAAGAGGAACACAGCCAAGGGGGAGCAATAAATTAGCCTGGCTTTCCTGCCCCCTCCACTCTCCCAGGGGTGCCGCTCAACTTGCTCTTTGAGTAACCCAACTGAAAGCCAGGGGGTAAGGAAGCCCTGAGCCAGCATTTTAGGGCGCTGAGCTGAGTGGAGGCGAGTGGACAGTGAGTCTGGAGGAGCAGTGGAGTACGTCCAGCCCTCTGCCATCCGTACAGTGTGAGCTTTCCATATGACACTTGTCCATCACCTCACGGTTTCAAGAGGGCTGCAGGACTCCAGGCATCATGCACACGTTCCAGCTGTGATAACTGGGGAAGGGAAGGAGACGGAGGCTTACATGAACTGTGCTTGTCCCTTTGTGAAGATTTCCTGCAAGCCCCACCAGCAGACTTTCACTTATATCTCATGAGCCAGAGATGTATCCATAGTTTTTCCACGTAAAGCTATAAGTGAGAGGCCATCAGTTCCCAGAGAAGTTCCCTCCCCAGTGTCAGGCCATCCATCAAAGGCCTAAGAACTGGAAGATCCATCAAGCCTGCTTGGAGGAATGATTTATATTTAGTAATTTATAAATAAATTATAAATCAGTGAATATACACAAGAAACAGTGTTTGTGTTACTGTATTAGACTCTGCAAAGCTCTGCAAAGTTAAAGAGGAAGCAAATCATGATCTTTACCAATGGAGGCTGGATGGCATTAAGAGGATGTAATGTACCACCCTTATTATTCCATATAGTCTGGAGGAAAGGCCATTTGCATTCAGAATCTACCGAAAGGGCTATTTTAAAGCATGTATTTATTTCACTGCACTGGCTCTTAGGTGCTGCACTCGAAATGTTGGTTGTGCTCTGAGACATCTTTAGTTACTGCTTGTGGGATTTAGCTCCCTGCCCAGGGATGGGACCCAGGCCCCCTACATTGGGAGCTCAGAGTCTTAGCCATTGAACCACCAGGGAAATCACAAGGACCATTTTTAATGCAATATATTTTTTCAAAAGTACCATTTTTTTTAAAGCAGAACTTCAGGTGACCCCACGCGAAGGTTTCACTGTCGAGCAGAAGGACTTGGGGCAGATACCCATGCACAGCCTCTAGCTCTCCTTGGCGGCTGAGCCAGCGTGGTTTGTGCTGCGTGGGTACCTCAGGGGAGGGTGGGAGGTGCCCTTTTGTGGATCTGCAGCGGCCAAAGTCTATGCCTGAGCGTGCAGAGTGGGGGAGGGGCAGCGAGCTGTGCCTGGGGGGTCCCTGAGCAGGAGTTGGGCAAGCAGAGCCGAGAGGGTGCGGGCCTTGAGGAGGACCCCGGGGGTGATGGGGGGACACCTGCCCATCACTGTGGTTCCTCAGTAGGATCTTCAGCCACCTCTTTCTGGGTGACCGCAGCCCTCCGGTCACGTGGCGGGTGTGGGACGGCGGGGTGGGGGGTGGGGCTGGTGTCTTGAGTCCCTTCTCTGCCTCGTTTACACGCACCATCTTTCCCCCAGATGAGCTACTTCTCTGATGAAACGGCCACCTCGTGCATCTGCAGTGTGTCCTCAGAGCTGGTGTGTGCACGTGTAAGCGTGTTCATGTGTGTCCACACAGGGTGTGTGTTTGCATGTGTGTGCATGTGCAGTGTACACGTGTGTTGGGTGTCTGTGTGTAAGTACACTGTGTTTGTGTAGGTGCCCACATCTGTGCATGTGTGGGTATGGGTGCTCACACGTATGTTCACAAGTATATACAGCGTGTGTTTGCGAGTGTACACATGTTCACATATGTGTGCATGTGTGTATACACGCTCACAGATGCACACGTACATGCATATGTGTGTAGTACGGCCACACATAGATATATGTATACACACATCTGTGCATTGCACATGCATGCATATCTGTGAGGGCATGAGCGTACATGTGAATACACGCATACAGGACACGTGTATATGTATGTTTGTGGGGGCACAGCATGCGTGTGAGTGTTCATGTCCTTGGACCAAGGCTCTGGGTCAGGAATTGCACCTGAGCCCGAGTTCCTAGAAATGGCGACTTCTAGGGTTTCCATGCTCCCCTGACCAGAACCGGCTCCGTCCAGTGCAGCAGGCGGCCCCTCGCTCCCCCGCGCCCGGCGCCACCACTGTGTTGGAGGCACCCGCGCCTTCCCCTGCTGGACAGTCCTCAGCCCCGGGTGGCCAGGTCTCTCGAGGAAGATCAGGCAGTGCCTTTCTTGAGTCACTCAAGTGCACCAAGTGCGAGGCTCAGCCCTTTGAGCTAGCTCCCCCAAACTCACACCGACCCTCAGAAAGATGCAGATCTAGCTGAAAAGGCAGGTGCAGAAAGGTTGAGCATCTTACCCAGGGTCACACAGCGGGGCCTGCGTGGAGATACTCTGGCTCCAGGAAGTTCCCAGCTCCCTCCCTTCCAAGCTGCGAGTTCTGCTGACCGTGGTCCTGAGCGCAACGTTGGGAGAGCTTGGCTGCCTCCACGTGTGGCGAGGCAGGCCTGGGTCCGTCTGGAGCCCAGCAAACAGAAGCCCGCGGAGGCCAGCTCCTGGCCCACGGACCCCTCGTGCTCTGCGGTGGAACACTCTGAGCGCAGCTGTCGGTCATCCTTGGATAAAAGATAACGATTTTGATTGGGGTTCTGGTCGAGAGGCCACATCTTGGGATTTATCTTCTGCAGACATGGGCCTTTGAGATGCAGGATGGAAGGAGAATGGGGGGACAGACAGATGGTTGACATCTGGGCTCAGTGTGTGTATGATGGTTGGGAGAAGCGACCTTGTTGATGAGGAAGGGGCGGGGTGCTTCTGTCTCACACGACAGCTTCCGGGGCCATGGTCCAGGCCGGGGGCCGGGGTCTGGCCTGCCCATTTTCCTCCCGGACACCTGTCTGCCAGCTGAAATGCCAGGGTGCTCCACAGGGGCCATGCTGAGCCTCAGTGGCACCGCAGTCCCTGATGGGCAGGTCTGAGGTCCTAGGAGTTTGGGGGGACCACCCTCGGCCCTGCTGGCCATGCCCTAAGTCAGAGGGGAGCAGCTGCCAGCCCGCAGCACACACGATGGGCCACCGCCTTCCCCATCCCCACCCGTAAGGCGGGAGCCGCAGCTCATGATGACGCCCGGGTTGGCAAGGGCCTCGCTCTGAGAAGCAGGGATGAGTCCTTGCTTCTGCTGCACAAGCATGGTCCTGATGCCCGCGTGAATGGCAGGGGTTTGGGCCGGGAAGGATGGGGGGAGGATTCAGGGGCCCAGAGTGGGCTGGGCCTTTGGGCCGCTGGGTGGCTCCACTCACCCTACACATACTCAGTGATGCTTCCTTTATATGGTCCCCCAGAGCCAGGGAAATCTCTCGTGGGTGAGTCTCCAGTAGAATTGGGGGAGTTGGTTTTGACACAAGGAACCCAAACAAAGAGACCAAGGACAGAGGAGCCACAGGCCTCACCGCCCATCCCGGTCTCAGTGTGTGTATGATGGTTGGGAGAAGCGACCTTGTTGATGAGGAAGGGGCGGGGTGCTTCTGTCTCACACGACAGCTTCCGGGGCCATGGTCCAGGCCGGGGGCCGGGGTCTGGCCTGCCCATTTTCCTCCCGGACACCTGTCTGCCAGCTGAAATGCCAGGGTGCTCCACAGGGGCCATGCTGAGCCTCAGTGGCACCGCAGTCCCTGATGGGCAGGTCTGAGGTCCTAGGAGTTTGGGGGGACCACCCTCGGCCCTGCTGGCCATGCCCTAAGTCAGAGGGGAGCAGCTGCCAGCCCGCAGCACACACGATGGGCCACCGCCTTCCCCATCCCCACCCGTAAGGCGGGAGTCGCAGCTCATGATGACGCCCGGGTCGGCAAGGGCCTCGCTCTGAGAAGCAGGGATGAGTCCTTGCTTCTGCTGCACAAGCATGGTCCTGATGCCCGCGTGAATGGCAGGGGTTTGGGCCGGGAAGGATGGGGGGAGGATTCAGGGGCCCAGAGTGGGCTGGGCCTTTGGGCCGCTGGGTGGCTCCACTCACCCTACACATACTCAGTGATGCTTCCTTTATATGGTCCCCCAGAGCCAGGGAAATCTCTCGTGGGTGAGTCTCCAGTAGAATTGGGGGAGTTGGTTTTGACACAAGGAACCCAAACAAAGAGACCAAGGACAGAGGAGCCACAGGCCTCACCGCCCATCCCGGCGGTTCTGACGGGCCCCAAGGGGCAGACCTCTCGGCTCCGCGCTCCAAGACTAGTGGCGTGGGAACAGATGCCACGTATCCCTGAGAAAAGATTGTAACCCAGGTCCATATGCATCACGTGAGAGTGCTCTCTGTTCTGTGTGTGCGTGTGTGTGTGCACGCACGTGTGTGCACATGTGCATGTGTGTGCTTGTGTGTATGTGTAGCACTGCACACCTGCTGCCACTATGTGACCCTTTGGGCAACAACAGGACATGTGTCCCCAACTGTCCCTGCCTGTCCCTCTGTCTCTAGCACAGGTGTGAAGCTGCTCTGCATTGATGTAGGAAAGGAAAATCAAACGGTGACCTGGAAAATTGGAGCTTGGGACAGTTTCCTTATTGCAATTATGCATGCATGTGGGCTAAGTTGCTTCAGTCCTGTTTGACTCTTGGCAACCCCAGAGACTGTAGCCTGCCAGGCTCCTCTATCCATGGGATTCTCCAGGCAAGAATCCTGGAGTGGGTTGCCATGCCCTTCTCCAGGGCATCTTCCCAACCCAGGGACTGAACCCAGATCTCCTGCATCGAAAGCGAATTCTTTACTGCTGAACTCTGGGGAAGCTCTATTGCAATCATACATTACATAGCTGTATATACCTCTGTCTCTATCTACGTGTGATCTATAAATGTGTGCGCATACACAGAGCTAGAAGAATACTGATGTAAACTTAGGCTGTATTTCTTGAAGGTGATTTTTTTTTCTTGGCTGTACCACTCGGTATGTGGGATCTTAGAACACTTGCCCCCTGCATTGGAAGCTCAGAGTCTTAACCACTGGACCACCAAGGAAGTCCCTCTTAGAGGTGGATTTAAAGAACACTTCCACAAAAAAGTTTTTGAACCATGCAACTGCATTACTTTTGTAACCAGTAAAAAGCAATTATGGTACAAACAGCAGTTTAAGGTAAAATATTCCATGAAATTGACATGAATATTTCTCAACACGAATTATCCAAAGTCTTTACTCAACTGTACTCTAGGCAGGGCCAGTATTAAACTGTGGCTTACAAGACCCCAAGGAGCCTCCTCATTTTAAGAGAGACTCTTCCGCTGGGCCTGTTGCATGTGTGAAACGCACAGCATTAGGGACCACCCTCTGGATTAAAGAGTAGTGTCTCTGAAAGATCCCCATGAGAAAGCGTGACTCCTGCCTCTCAGGAAGGATGGCTCCTGAGGGGGTCTTTAGGGACACACAGAGTGAGGAAGTTGGGCCTGGGGGCGGGTGGAGTGGGAGAGAAGGCTTGGAGACAGCCCCGGAAGCCCCAAAGGCCGTGTGTCCTCAGACAGAGAGAGGATGCTTCCAAGGGAGACTTAGGAAGGAGGGGAGGCAGGGTAGCCGGACACGCTCGCTGTGCTACAGGGGTCGGCCGGTCCCAGGGCGGTGAGCACGGGTCGGGGCATGGAGCCGGACCTCCGGGCCGAGTCTGTGCAGTCGCTGGATCGCTGCTGGATGGACCTTTGGGGGCAGGCGGTCTATCCTGACGTGCTTTTCTCGAACAGCACTGTTCCATGACCTTGCGGCCTCCGGAGACCTGGACTTTCTCTTCTGGCCTCACCCTGACCCTGTGGCAGGTTGTTTTCCTGTGGTTTAGCCTCTTGGCAGCGGCTCCTGGCCGGCTCTCAGATCAGCAGGGCTGCCCCTTGCTGCACAGTCGGTCATTTCTCCAGGAGACCTTTCCCACAGTTCATAATGTTTTTTCTTTTCTAAACTTGCCCTTGTCTCCTCTATTCAGAGAAGCTTATGCAAGCTCCCCCCAAAGACTGAGAGTCAGTTTAAGTCTTATTAGGGTGTTAAGGGTGAGCCTAGTTGCACGTTTCACTCCAGTGCCATAGCCAAGTTCACCATCTCCCATGCCAGCAGCGAGTGTTAGATATTTGAGATTGTGCTCAGACCAATCCCAGCGTCCTATCTTTTTACCTAAGGACTTTTCCTGGTACCTTGACCTTGCCAGGCATTTCTAATCCTTTTGGCTAATCATTTTCTAACGTTTTTATGGCTCTGAAGCATGGGAGTCCCTTGATGTGCCCTAACTTGACCCTTAGGAACCACCGGTGTGATGGCTGATAACTTGAGGCAGTTTTTCTCTTTTCTTTCTTTAATTCTCTGGATTTCCCTTTGTACTCTTAAAATCCTGACCCTGAGGAAGTCTGGGACTTTTCTGTCACTTAGGTTTGTTAAATTGTTGTTGCTGTTCAGTTGCTCAGCCGTGTCTGACTCTTTGTGACCCCATGAACCACGGCACGCCAGGCCTCCCTGTCCATCACCAACTCCCAAAGTTTACTCGAACTCATGTGCTTTGCGTCAGTGATGCCATCCAACCATCCTGCCCTCTGTTGTCCCCTTCTCCTGCCTTCAATCTTTCCCAGCATCAGGGTCTTTTCCAGAGTTGGCTCTTCACATCAGCTGGCCACTGTATTGGAGCTTCAGCTTCAGCATCAGTCCTTCCAACAAATATTCAGGGTTGATTTCCTTGAGGATGGACTGGTTGGACCTCTTAGGTCTCTGGTCACTGAGGTTAGAACTGAGCAATTTAAACACGCTTCCAAGACCTTGCGCCTTAATTATTATTATTATTTATTCTTTTATGTCTTATCAGAAGGAAAAGGTAGCATATGAAAACACATGGAACAAACCGATATGTGGACCCAGAAACAACTTGAAACAGCTGGCAGAGGAGCAGCCCCCCGGTGCAGCCTCAGACAGTGGGACGGCCTTCGCCTTGGGCGTGGTTCTTGTTTGTGTCGGTGGGTAATCTTTCAGCAGCAAACCCGTCTGTCCTTCTAGGCTGTCAGCAGCGAGTAGTAGCAGATCCAGACAGGATCGCATTTCTCCCTGGATTCCTCAGTTCCCGTTTCCATCTCTCAGTTACTTCTTTGTGGCTCTCTTGTCGCTTCCTCCCCACATACGCAGTGGCTTGGACCGTAAAACAAGTCATCATAGTAAGATGGGGCAATTATTCTGTCTGCCCCCATGAACGGCGAGCCTCATGAACTGAGAGGCTGGGACCAGTTCTCTGAGCAGCGGCTTCTGGCGGAGTCTTGGGGCGGGGGGGGGGGGGGCGGCGCCC
>SJYX01016897.1:0-13051 GCA_006410675.1 Oreotragus oreotragus
TTTTTGGAGAAGGCAATGGCACCCCACTCCAGTCCCCTTGCCTGGAAACTCCCATGGACAGAGGAGCCTGGTGGGCTGCAGTCCATGGGGTCGCGAAGAGTTGGACATGACTGAGTGCCTTCATTTTCACTTTTCACTTTCTTGCATTGGAGAAGGAAATGGCAATCCACTCCAGTATTCTTGCCTGGAGAATCCCAGGGGTGGGGGGAGTCTGGTGGGCTGCCGTCTATGGAGTCACACAGAGTCAAACACGACTGAAGTGATTTAGCAGCAGCAGCATGCTGGTTTTATTCTTAGATTTAAGGAATCTCCATACTGTCTTTCATAGTGGCTCTATCCATTTACATTCCCACCGACAGTGCAAGAGCGTTCCCTTTTCTGCACATCCTCTCCTGCGTTTATTGTTTGTCAACATTTTGATGAGGGCCATTCTGACTGGTGTGAGATGATATCTCACTGTAGTTTTGATTTGAATTTTTCTAATAATGAGCCAAGTTGAGCATCTTTTCATGTGTTTGTCAGCCATCTGTATGTTTTCTTTGGAGAAATGTCTCTTTAGGTCTTTTGCCATTTGACTGGGTTGTTTGTTTTTCTGGTGTTGTATGAGCTGCTTGTATATTTTGGAAATTAATCCTTTGTCAGTTGTTTCATTTGGTATTATTTTTTTCCCATTCTGAGGGTTGTCTTTTCACCTTGTTTATAGTTTCCTTTGCTGTGCAAAAGCTTTTAACTTTAAACAGGTCCCACTTGTTTATTTTTACTTTTATTTCCATTACTCTAGGAGGTGAGCCTTAGAGGATCCTAATTTGATTTATGTCATCGAGTGTTCTGCCTATGTTTTCCTCTATGTTTTATAGTTTCTGGTCTTACATTTAGTCTTTAATCCATTTTGAGTTAATGTTTGTGTATGGTGTTAGAAAGTGTTCCAATTTCATTCTTCCACATGTACCTGTCCAGTCTTCCCAGCACCATCTACTGAAGAGTCTGTCTTTATCCCATTGTATATTACTGCCTCCTTTGCCAATAATAAGGTACCCATAGGTGCATGGGTTTATTCCTGGGCTTTCTATCTTGTTCCATTGGTCTGTATTACTTTTTCTGTGCCAGTATCATACTGTCTTGATGACTGTATCTTTGTAGTGTAATCTGAAGTCAGGAAGGTTGATTCCTCCAGCTCTACTTTTTTTTTTTTTCTCAAGACTGCTTTGGGTATTTGGGGTCTTTTGTATTTCCACCTAAATTGTGAAATTTTTTGTTCTAGTTCTGGGGAAAATGCCATTGGTAATTTGTTAGGGATCACAAAGGTGTTAACATTTTTTCTTCCTTCCTAAAATTCTGGATCTCTCCATGTTTATTTGTTTGTAATCATGACTTAGTTTGTATTTGTGGTTAATCTTTGGAACTATGCTTAGATTTAATGTGTTCACATGACAGCCTTGTCATTTGATACTTACTTGATGTTACACACATTTCTTCTCTGGTTAATGTCATACTGTTCAGAGACACAAACATGATACATGACATGAGGCCTTAGAAGGGTGAAACAAATGACTTGTCACATTTTTATCAATTTCATCAACCAACTTAAATACCTTTTGTTTTTAAGGGTGCATCATGCGTGGAGACCATTAGTCATTCGTGCAATACCAATAGGATTCTTAATTTACACATACAAACGTAAGTATGAGTATTTCAGTGGTAAGCAAATGTTTGGCTTGAAATCTTGGTTCAGCTTCCCTCAGGAACTCCATATATCTGAATTCTAGATTCACGAACAATTACAACTTGCAGCAGGCACTGGTCCCACATCTTCTGAGCACCTCATTTGTCATGAACACAGTGTCCAATCACAGAACTTGGACGGCCCCTCACAGTGATGAGGGACCTGTTGCTGTTGTCACTTGGTCCGAGTCGTGTCCGACTCTTTGTGACCCCCTGGGCTGTAACCCAGCAGGTCCTCCGGCCATGGGATTCTCCAGGCAATAGTACTGAAGAGGGTTGCCATTTCCTCTTCCAGGGGATCTTCCCAAACCCAGAGACTGAACTCTCCTCTCACGTCTCCAGCCAGGTTCTTTACCATTATTGCCACCTGGGAAGCCCATGAGGAATCTGAGGACATGCATAATCTGACTTCAACTGTCCCAACGTGACCGAAGCCTCACAGACTCACTGTGGCCTGGGGCAAGCTGCAAACACCTTGTCTGGGGCTATGAGACTATAAGGCTGCTTCAGCTCCTAGTCTTTCTCCTTCTCAAGTAGACTAATGATTGTGTTTATACACTGAACTCGGTGTTTGCATGTTTCCAGAACATAGCTGAGTGGTTTTTCCTCCCATCTTGCTGAGTGATTGCAGGAAGGTGTGATGGAGGCCAGGAAAGAGAGAATGGATGTAGAGGGTATAGCAGTGACACACAGTAGGTCAGAGTTGCTTCTTGTCCAGATACACGGTGCTGTGTAGATGGGCTGGGCAGAGAGGAGGGGTCGTCCTTCAGGTGGGGATGGAGCTCACTGCTAGGAGGTCACTGCCTGCATTTCCCAGCAGGTAAAATGTCTTCACGCCAACACACAAGGCCGTGGACTCTGTCATACCTCATACTGAAGGGCAGGGGAAACACGGCAGTTAATTTAAAGTCATCAGAAGGTTGCCTGGTTGAATGTAGGCATGCAGGAGCAGAAGCATTTAAACGGTAAATTCATTTTGGTCAAGAGAAATCAATTTCATGGCTGGGAAATAGAAATACAAAGGCTTTTTGAAACGGGTTTCGATAATATGCTCATGCTGTTTAAAAAACTGTTGGGGACTTCCCTGGTGATCCAGTGGTGAAGAATCCACCTGTTAGTGCAGGGGTAATAGATTGGGTCCTTGGTCTGGGTAGATCCACATGACTTGGGGGAATGAATCCTGTGCACCACAACTACTGATCCTGTGGTCTAAATCCCAGGAGTTGGGAATACTGAGCCCCCAGTCCACAACTACTGAAGCCTACAGCCCCTAGAGCCCATGGTCCACAACAAGGGAAGCCACCACAAGGAGAAGCCTGGGCACTGCACTAGAGAGTAGGCACTGCTCGCTGCTCGTGGAGAAAGCCCGCACAGCAGCCAAGGCCCAGGAGAGCCAAAAAGAAAAAAACTAATTGAAGACATTAAAAAAAACCTGCTAGGTCCATCACACCACATGTTCTAGAAAGCATCCTAGAAGACAGCAAGAAGTAACTGGTTAACTGCAGGATTAGGTGGGGATGAGGAAATCACTGCCTGCTCTCCTTGTTGTCATAAGAATGGTAGTGTTCACACAACACGGACTTTTGTTAATGCCTGAAACATGCGACAATACATCTAAACGAGAATAAATTAAGGCAGTTGTGTACATGTAACTTTTCTCTCTCTCACAGATAATGGTACAAATACAATTGAATTTATTCCTGTTTCCGAAAAAGCTCTGGTAGCAATTAATGTCAACGTGGATGAAACAGGCAACAAGACAGAACAGGTTCTACTATTCGGTATGTATGACATCCCATAGTTCCCATTGCCATTGTCAGAGAACAGGTCCACTGTCGGGACTTTCATTCAGAATCTCAGGAGGTTCTGACGACATTCAGTATTCAGTGTATAAGACCTGCATCTTTCACAGTTGAGGATCAGGAAAGGTAATCTACCAAGAAATAGGAGGTCATAGGGTGTGTATGTCACATCATCAAACATTTCCAAATAATTCCTACCTGTTGAAACTAAAAAAATTGATTGCTACTAGAAGGTGTTTTTAATGTGTCAACTAACTGCAAGCTGTGACTGTAATGAGTCTGACCTCAGAGACTTTATTTTATATGAGTTTCCCCATGCACTATAAGCCTTGGAATAAAACCTTTTAAAATTAATATTTATCCTGTTCAATTATCCAAAAACATTGTCTTGTCTGTACTGACATCATCTCAAATAACCACAAAGAAGCACTACTGCTGCTGCTGCTGCTGTGTCGCTTCAGTCGTGTCCGACTCTGTGCGACCTCATAGATGGCAGCCCATCAGGCTTCACCGTCCCTGGGATTCTCCAGGCAAGAACACTGGAGCGGGTTGCCATTTCCTTCTCCAAAGTATGAAAGGGAAAACTGAAAGTGAAGTCGCTCAGTCGTGTCCGACTGCTAGTGACCCCATGGACTGCAGCCCACCAGGCTCCTCCATCCATGGGATTTTCCAGGCAAGAGTACTGGGGTGGGGTGCCATTGCCTTCTTCCCTCTGCATGTTTAACTTCTCTTAACTCATGGCTTCACTCGGGGCCTGGCAGGTCCAGCCAGCGGGCTCCCTCCCAGCCCGGGTCCTGAGGCCGCGCACACCTGACGCTGCCCAGCGGGCTGCGCTTTTCCTGCTCCTGCCGCCGGGCCCGCAGCTGCTCCTCAGCCAGTGCCATCTCCTCCTCCATGGCGGACGCTTCCTCTTTGGCTCGTCGGCGGTTCTCCTAGAGAAGGGAGAGGTAACTGGGGTCACTGAGGACCAGCAGTGAGGAGGCCTGGCCTGTACCCACCCCTCTGCTGCCAGCCAAGCGCGGTGTAGACTGCACCAGCTCCCAGAGACAGGGCCACACACCACCAGGGCCGAGGCCTACTCTTCTCACTGGGCCAAGGCACATCTTGGAGGACTGAGTCCTAACCCTATCACGCCTCAGCCCTCTTTCAGCCTGGTAAGTGCTCACACGCTCCTAGCAGGTTCACAGCCATGCCAGGACATACGGGAAAGAGGGAAGGCGCAATATCTGAATGGAGAGGATGGACGCGGAAAGCAAAGGTCTATGATCTCATGCAACCCTAAATAATGGATCCAGGCGGTGGCCACCAGTGGACACTGAGACTGTCAGGAGGGATCAAGTGGAACCACTGAGCACCCTTGCTGTCGTCAAAAGGTGGGGCAGAGACCATTTGTGCCTCCTGACAGAACCTAAAAGGAGGTTCACAGCAACACATGCATTTATGCATTCCTACTCCAAAGAGCTGAACCTGAATCTAACCAAGACTTTAGATTAATGAGTAGTCTACAGAAAACACATGGGACAGAGGCACAAGTCAAACATTCTGAGGAACCAATTAGCCTAAAACTACATGGAACATTCTACAAGATGACCAACCTGTTTTCCCAGTAAATCAATGCCATAAAAATGAGAGGGGGCAGAGCTTGTTCTCGAATAAAAGACTTAATATATATAATGACAAATTCCAAAGTCTGGATCCTAATTCAAGCAAAGCAATTATAAAAAATCATCTTTGAAATAAAAAGGGAACTATGACTAAGAACTGGAGACTTTGGTGACATTAAGGATTACTTTTGTTGAGTGTTATTGGTGTGGAGGTTATGTTTTAATTTTTAAAAGTCTTTTCAGAGACACTTATTCAAGTATTTGAGTGAAAAACCACAATGTCTGAAATATGCTTTAAATTATTCCAGGAAAAAGATCACTGTGTATGGAGCAGGGTGGGAATAAGAGAAATGAGGTTGAGAAGAATGTTGATAATTACAGAGGCTTGGTGAGGAATCTGTGATTCCTTATACTGTTTTGGTCCACTTTCACAGATATTTGGACTTTTCAACAATAAGGGTTTTTTTTTTTTTTTTTGGTTGTTTTGTTTTTAAAGGCTCAGCAGACCAAGCAAATGGAGTGGGTGGGAGAAGTGAGACAGACCAGCCTGCCTGGATCACAGCTCTTATGTCTGACAGAGAAGTAAGGGGAAGCCAGATGATAACGTGTCTTTAATACCAGGCTGAGGGGGGAAAACGGATCCCAGAGGCAAACAGACCCACCACAGGAAAGCACAGGACCCTTACCTGCCGAGACTTCCCAGCCTGTTTCACGCTGTAGAACATGGGACCCAGCTCTGCCAGCCACTCGCCGTCCACGGCAGTCACACACTGCATGTACTCCTGCAGCAGAAGGGCCACCAGGCAAGGGTCACGGACAGACCACTGCTTTGAGCTGTCCCTCCCAGAGCGGTTCCATAACTAGGATCCTCACAGGCAGGGCCCTGCCCCAGCCTTGCCAGGCTGAGAAAGGCAAGGAAAAGCCACAGACACTGGCATTCTAATCCCTTCTCCCATCCAAAATCCTCCACACTTGTGAGAAAGCCCTCCAGTGTCCAACAGAACAGGCCCAGCCCCTCAGAAAACCCTTCTAACAACACCCAAAGGGGCTGCGTGTCACAGGCAGCAAGCAGGAAACAATCCAGCTGGCATAACTGAGGCCACCAGAACCTGGAGGTCAATTAACTTCCCCAAACCTCCCATTGGAAACCAACCTCAATTCCCCTCAAAGCAGCACCTGTAGCCCAAGTCCCCCAAGCTCAAAGCTCATCCCAGAAGGCAGCAAACGGTTACAAAGGCCTAGCCCAGACAAGGGGGCTGACGTCAGGCCAGCTAGCTTGGAAAATACTCACCTTGGTGGTCATGACCAACTCATGATACACAATGTAGTCTGGGGTGTAGCCCATTCCAAAGAGGGAGCTGGTGGGGTGCAGGTGGCAGGGCATGCCTGTCCGGATGTTCACATACTCCCCGATTCCCTAGGGAGGAGACCCAACAGGTGGCTGCCTCAGCAAAACACTGCACCTCTGGGCAGCTCCCCCACCTCTCCAGTGCTGCCTTGACACCCAGGGAAGCCCAGATCTGCAGGACTGTACAGTGAGAAAGGAGAACTCTGCACTTGGACCAAGTGTTAGGCCAGGAAGGGGCCACAGCTCCACTGGGCTCACCTTGAGCTTGGCTGCCTGGTGGAAATAGGCAGCACAGATGCACTTCCTGACGATGTCCCAGTCCGTGCCACATGAGGCCAGGCTCATCCGCTGCTGCACCATGATGTCCTTGAGCTGAGCCCGCACCTCCCGGACCTGGAGTGGGATGCAGGTGGTCAGGGATGGAGCATCCCCTCCTTCCCCCGCAGCCCACCCCACCTCCCAACAATCTGCTTATCCGGGCCACAGACTCACCTTCCGCATGGCCTTGGCGTGGATGAAATGATCGTTACACCAGATGGTGGAGTAATTGTTGTTCTTCCACTGCAGGTAGACGTTCAGGTAGCTCAGGTGGTCACTCTCAGGGACTGCGAACTTCTCCCGGATTTGATCGCTCTCCTCCTCTCGGCCCTGGGAAGGGAAAGGGGAGTCCAGGCCACTGAGAAGAGCTGTCTCAGGCTGTCACCTACCTGCCCCCCAACTTAAAACACATCGATGTGGTGCCAGATGATATAGCAAAAACAAAATTCATTTATAGCAAAATATTTATTCTAAGATGCGAAGGCTCAGGCACAACCATCCTAGAAAAAAAGGATGCAAAAAAACGAATGCAAAATACTCCCTGAGAACCATGGATCTAGCCAACCCCTTCGCCCACCGCAACCTGCTTAACATAACACAGTAAAATCACTCTTTGGAGACTGCAGTTCCACCCCCTCCATTCCATCTTCACAACAGGGGACCCTCTCCCCTCCCTCAACCTCCCTCCAACCCATACACTCCCAAGACCCCTGGGAGGACAGGAGCCGGGCAGCGCCTCCCACCTTCGGCCTGTAGAAGATGGCTGGGACCGAGAGCATGGAGACGATGAGCAGGATCTCGGAGCTGCAGCCCATGTCACAGGACACGATGAGCATCTTGGACAGGGCTGGGTCCAGCGGGAACTCCACCATCAGCCGCCCCGTCGAGGTCAGACCACCTGAGAGAGAGGCGTGGACCCAGACAGTCAGCAGACACGCTGCTGTAAGATGGAGAGCCCAGGCCCCAGAGCCCACGGAGCCCCGCCCAGCACCTGTGTTGTCCAGGGCCCCAAGGATCCAGAGCTGGTACATGGAGTTGAGCATGTTGTCCTCCGGGGGTGGGTCCATGAAGTGGAACTGCAGCAGGTCCTGCACCCCCAGGGACTTGAGCAGCAGCACCACGTTGGCCAGGTTGGTCCGCTGGATCTCGGGCACCGTGGTGGTCAGGAGCTCGTTCTTGTAGGCGCTCTGGGTGTAGAGTCTGCCAGAGAGAAGACCCAGTGCTGCCACACCTGCCACCATAGGCTGCCCAGCTGAGCCCCTAGAACGTGCCCAGCTGCCGAGGTGAGCCCACCGGCACCGTGGGCTCGCGTAGCCGGAGCAGCCAGTGCTGATGAGAGCCACAGGTAGGGAGGAGATCTCGTTTCTTCCAACTCCCCTTGTCTCTTACGATCACAAATCTCCACCTATTTAAAACTCAGTCATGCCAATTCACTCTTCTGCTGGAGTCTCTTATATAATTGTTTCATTTTTGGAACCATTGAGCCTGGGACTAGAATTATGGCTGGGTTATAATTTCTTTATATTTTTCTCTATGTTCTGAATTTCTATTATTTTTAAGTCAGAACCAAAAAAGAGAGAATAATTAGAGAAGTGAAAAAAAGAACCAGTGATATTATTTGTTCACATTTATCCTCTAAGGAGAGGTGCACTATAACACTGGTCATCCACTGCAGGGACGTTCAACGTAGGTCCTCCTCAAACACAAGGCCACTCGGACCTCAAGACTGCCTGGGAAGGTGACTTCTTCCACTCAGCAGCATGTGACGAGAGAATCAACAAGTGGCAGCCCCACCACTGGTCCCCAGCCTCAGGGATCACCCCTCTGCAGGAACGAAGGCCAATCCTGCCCGCCCCTGCCTGGGCTCCCACCCTGGAAAGCAGGCAAGCACAGCGCTCCTACCTGAAACACTGACCTGGGCCCGTCCTGCCGGCTCGTCCCGAGCGCTGGTTGGCATTGGCCTGGCTGATGGGGTAGATCTGCAGAGCATCCATGCCAATCCGGGGGTTGAAGACCTAGGAGAGGGCAGAAAAGACCTGATTAAGGACACAGCGAGGGGATAAACGGGAGGCAGCCTTGAGACAAAGAAAACCCTTGGCTGCTACATGCTACAGAGGGAAATGTCTCAGTGATGCAGGCAGCCATCTTCTGGAGTCAGGAACCTCAAGAGATTTCCCCTTATCACCAGCTCCACAACCTTTATCAAGTTAAACTGTCCACCCTGTGTTATCACAAGGATTGGATGAATCAGGAACATGGCAAAATCAGCACTCAAACCACCACCTCCACTTCCACAAGCAACCACTGTTCAAGGTCTGAGGACCCAGGTCCTGCCTTCCCACCTCCTAGGCCGGGTGGGCCTGCGTGAAGGCCCAGGGCCCCGGTGCCTGTGTCTCCTCTTACCTTTAACTTACAATAACCGGAATCGATAACAAACATGATGCCGTCGACGGTCAGGGAGGTCTCAGCAATGTTAGTGGCGACGATACACTTCCGGACGCCATCCGGAGCCTGGAGTCAGACAGGACGTGCAGGGAGGGAAGGCTATAGGCTGGCAGGTAGGAGAGACCCCACAAGGAGAAGAGCACACCCGACCCGTGCCAGGAAAGTAACACCTTCTCCCTCTTGCCCTCCTGGGGGGAGTCTGGGAGGTTCCCAAGGTGGAGACCCAAGACAGACACTCTTGCCGTCTCACCTTCTGGAAGATCTTGGCCTGGAGGTCAGAGGGCAGCTGGGAGTAGATGGGCAGCACGGCCAAGGCGGGCGCGTTCTCCAGTTCTTCCAGATGCTCCACGATCTGATCTGAGGTCACCTGAGGGCAGAGAGGAGTCGTCAGATGCCAGGGCCCCTGATCCGCACCAGAGACCCACCCACTCACCAGTCGCGACCGAGGCACGCACCTCAATGTCCTCTTGGCCAGGCATGAAGATGAGGATGTCCCCAGGGGCCCCCGACAGATGTACCTGGAGGGACTGCTTTACCGCGGCCTCCACATAGTCTTCCTGCGGGGTCTGCAAGCCAGCCAGGGGCACCGTCAAAGGACATGTGGGCCAGGCCCCCTCTGGGAACCAGTGGCCCAGTCCCTGGTCTGGGGCCAAAGCTGGGCAGACTCTCGGGGCCGTGCACATGCAGATGGGCCTCATGGCCCTCCCTGGGTCCCAAGCCTCCACCCCAAAGAAACAATCAAACCAAATGTCCCTAGAGTACAGTCTTTCACCTCCAAGCCCAAAAGCCGTGAGCTTCCATGGTGCCCACAAAACCTTTCCCCATTCAGTACCCCATCCCACGCCCCCTACCCGGCTCTTCATCTGAGGTCAGGGTCAGTTAAGAAAAAAAGGGCCTTGTTACCTTGCTGAAGAGAATGTCCACGGGGAAGGTACGTCCAGGGATGTGGAAGATGGGGACGTTTCCAAAAAAGGAGGCAAATTTCTCTGCGTCCATGGTGGCTGATGTGACAATGAGCTTCAGGTCTGAGCGCCGAGCCACCACCTAAGAGAAGAAGTCACTCAGAGGCTTCCCCACGGGTTCAGAACCCTTGGCTTCTGCCCTCCAGTCTTATCAGCATCACCACCAAGTGAGACAGAAGCCCGAGCTGACGGGGGCTTGTTAGATCTGTAACAGTCCTAAAGGCTGAATCACAGAGCCACGGCCAGAAGGACCACGAGCCACTCAGCTGAGCTAGAACGGAGTGAGCCACCGCTGGGCAGCAGTTGCCTCGGGGCAACTCTGGCCTGTCAGAGGCCCCCCAAGCTTCCCCAGGCTAGACCCCAGATGTCCCGTCACTGACTCCCAGCCCCACAGGCACAGAGGCCCGGACCCGTGCCCCTCACCTCCCGGAGCAGCCCGAAGAGCACATCGGTGTTGAGGGAGCGCTCGTGGGCCTCGTCCATGATGATGGCACTGTAGTGATCCAGGTCCGCTTCCCGCAGGGACTCTCGCAGCAGGATGCCATCAGTCATGTACTTGATCAAGGTGCTTTCTGAAGTGCAGTCTTCGAAGCGGATGGCATAACCCACCTGGAGGCCAGAGAAATGCTCAGGGGCTCTGGGCACCTGCGCACCGCTGCACACCGCGAGCTGGGTCTAGGCCTCAGCGGATCAGGTCAAGTGACAGAAGCCAGAGGTGTGAAGAACACAGCTCAGCCCTCAGGCCCACTCACCTCCTCACCGAGGTTGCCCCCCATCTCTTCACTGACTCTCTTGGCCACCGACATGGCGGCCACACGGCGGGGCTGGGTGCATCCAATCATCCCATAGTCCGTGTAGCCGTCTTCATGCAAGTACTGGGTCAGCTGCGTGGTCTTTCCACTCCCTGTCTCCCCAACCACGATCACGATGCTGTTGTCTCTGCAAGGGGGAGAAGAGACTGGTGAATCAGCATGAGTGGAAGGCCACCTCTAGCCCCACCTGCAGCGATACCAGGAGGATTTCCCTGGGAAAACAGTCTCATACTGAAATCCCCTGAAAGTCTAAATGACAGTAAGGCTGAAACATGTGCCATGCTGTTTCATGAGTCCATGTTGCTTATTTCAAGCAGAGTAGCCTGGGGCACTCAGGAGAAGGGGAAAAAAAAACCCTTTCCCTTCTCCACCAAATGTCATACCCCAAAGAAAAAGAGCCACAGAGCACGCAAAGGACCGCTGACCCACTACTGGGGTCCCATCCCCAGGCTGGGGAGTCACCTGATGATCGTGAGGAGTTCCTGCTGCACGGCGAAGATGGGCAGGTACTGCCTCTGCTCCAGAATCGACTTCTTCTTGGCAAACTCGCTGCTGGCCTCGCTCTTCTTCTTCATGTGGTCGGCAAACTTCTGCTCTGTCCTGAGAACACACCGCACACAGCCTAAGTGCCCTGCCTGGTCTCACGCATCTTCCCTGCTGACTGGGCTACTGCCCTGCTTCCTATGCCCCGAAATGAGAACGGCTCCTAACACGCAGCGGATCTCTGCAATGCGAGGGCTGCCAGCTGCTGCTCATCTCCTCTGGCCTAAGGGACCCACTGCTGTCTAAGCATCCATCATCCAAAGCCTGCTCAACACCCTTGGGACAGATACCCACAGAGGGCTCAGAAGAGCTGCAGATCAGCAAGTGTGCAAATTCTCTGCCCTGGCAGTGCACAGGCCATACCTCATATAGAACAACCTTGGGCAATCTCAGCACCACACTTAAAGGGCTGGAAGGAGGAGGAGTGGTAACAGTCATGACCAAGGTCAGACTCCCTCGCACCTCTCAGCAGGACAGCAGAGTCTGTAAGGCTTTAGCTTCAAAGAACTGTGAGAACAGCCCTACTTGATGTTTACAGGCCTTGCACTAAAAGCACTGAAGGGGCCTGCACATGTACACCCCCAGGCCGCACAGAAAAGACGTCCCAGTCCCACCCTGCCTGTGTAAATCTACAGTCTCCACCCTCCCCTTCCCCAGGAGACTTTTCCTCCATCAGATCAAGGCTGTGCCCTGTGAGTTTCCTGTTTCTAATGCCCCAGTCACTCCTGGTCAGCTAAAACTCTACCAACAGGATTAAAGTAATTAGAGACTAACAAGGCTGATCAACAGCACCAGCTTCTCATTTCCCACAGTGGTACAGAGAATTATTAACTGAGACAACAGTTTGGAAGGACTTTAGAGTGTTCAAAGGACGAGCTTCAGAAGGGACATCTGAGTTCAACCACCTACATGATGAGGGAAGCGGAACAAGTGGTCATCCAACATTGGCTTAAACACCTCTATGAACGGGGAAACTCTAGCTGAGAGGACAGCCCTTTCTATTTCCAAACCTCTGTTAAAAAGTTTCTTCTCTCAGTTCACTTCAGTTCAGTCACTCAGTCGTGTCCGACTCTTTGCAACCCCATGAACTGCAGCACGCCAGGCCTCCCTGTCCATCACCAACTCCCAGAGTCCACCTAAACCCATGTCCATTGAGTCGGTGATGCCATCCAACCATCTCATCCTCTGTCGTCCCCTTCTCCTCCTGCCCTCAATCTTTCCCAACATCAGAGTCTTTTCAAACTCAATACCTGAACTAAAATCTAAGAGGGCAAGCACATGTTCCCACACCAGACATCTAAAAGGCTCTCTAGCAGAGTGGCTAAGAGCACAGGCTCCTAAGCTAGACTGTCTGGGTGGGATCCTCACTCCACCATTTACCAGCTGGGTAACCTCAAACAAGTTACCTAACCTCCCTGGGCCGCATCGTCCTCATATGAAAAATGGGAAAGATTACACCTGTCCCACAGGACTGCCATGAGAATCCAACGACCGT
>SJYX01016898.1:14490-42475 GCA_006410675.1 Oreotragus oreotragus
CATTCTGAAGGAGATCAACCCTGGGATTTCTTTGGAAGGAATGATGCTAAAGCTGAAACTCCAGTACTTTGGCCACCTCATGAGAAGAGTTGACTCATTGGAAAAGACTCTGATGCTGGGAGGGATTAGGGGCAGGAGGAGAAGGGGACGACCGAGGATGAGATGGCTGGATGGCATCACGGACTCGATGGACGTGAGTCTGAGTGAACTCCAGGAGTTGGTGATGGACAGGGAGGCCTGGCGTACTGCGATTCATGGGGTTGCAAAGAGTCAGACATGACTGAGCAACTGGACTGAACTGAACTTGCTTGATAGAGACAGTGGGTGTTTCTTTCCTCTGTTGGCAGTGATACCAGGGATACTGAGCATGATGAGATCTTCCCAAGGGAAAATTCCTTTAGGTGGCTGACTTTTCTCTTACTCACCCATCTTTTCTTTAAAAAAATAATTTATTTGGCTGCACCTGGTCTCAGTTGGGCACCGAGAATCTTAAGCCTTTGTTGCAGCCTGCAGGATCTTTAGTGGCGGCATGTGGGATCTAGTTCCCAGACCAGGGATCAAACCCTAGCCCCTTGCATGGGGAGCACAGAGTCTTAGCCACTGGACCACCAGGGAAGTCCCTCACCTGCCTTTTCTCTGAATGACCCTCCGTGATAACCCTCAGGTCTGTGGAACAAGTTGTTTTCACACCCTGTGAATCTTGAACTTCTCTGGGGAAAGGGTGTATTTCCTAAGGGAGACAACTAAAGGTTAGAGCCCAGAGACAGGTTTCAGATTTCTCTGGCAATGTACAACCAAGAGAGGCAAGGTGGCTGAGCTGGGTACCCAGAGTCCACCTCTCCTAGGCACGAGTCACATGATGCTTCTTTGAATGCCCCCTCCTCCTTCCAGCTCATCTCTCTCTCCAGGTGTTATGGTTTTGCCAAGAAGAAGAGCTTAGTAAACACAGACAAGGGTTCCCTGGTGGCTCAGATGGTAAAGCGCCTGCCCGCAGTGCGGCAGACCTGGGTTCGATCCCTGGGTTGGGAAGGTCCCCTGGAGAAGGAAATGGCAACCCATTCCAGTACTCTTGCCTGGAAAATTCCATGGACTGAGAGGCTCCTCAGAGCCTGGTAGGCTACAGTTCATGGGGTCGAAAAGAGTCGGACACGACTGAGCAACTTCACTTCACTTCACTTCAAACACAGACAAGTGGACTGGGAAGCACCCGGTTTTTTTCTAATGCTTATCTCTATTCAGGGTACCAACGTGACAGGCCGTCACTTCCTTACCCCACCCACTTGTTCCTTTTTTTCCAGCTGAGCCCTGCAGACCAGCAGACCCATTTGCAGTGACACTTGTCTGTGCTGTATGGTAGGGGCACTCTGGGGACCAGGTAATATGAAGTTGGAATCTTCCTAGTTTCGTGTATTCAGGAGATCTGAGCCAGGTTCACATGCTAACCACCTGCCCCTTCTAGGTGCCCTGTTTGGGTTTTGGATTCTACCAATTACTCAGAGAGGAGGAGTGGTCTTTGGAGCAGGATGGGTTTGCCCCGCCCTTCTCATGGTATCTGCCATTGTAGTCCGTGGGTTTAGCTCCCATCTCTTGGGGCCCTGACCCCTCCCTGCTGCTGCTGCTTAGTTGCTTGTTCGTCTCTGACTGTTTCTGACCCCATGGACTGTAGCCTACCAGGCTCCTCTGTCCATGGGATTCTCCAGGCAAGAATAATGGAGTGGGTTGCCATGCTCTCATCCAGGGGATCTTCCCAACCCAGGAATCAAACTGTGCCTCCTGCTTTGGCAGGCAGCTGAGCCACTGGGGACCCCTCCCTACTTCTAGGTCATTTGCAGTCCCTGTCTTGGTTGCCGATACTATATCAGTGGCTGATTTTTTAAAATTTATTGTTATTATTTTATTTTTGGCTGCACTAGGTCTTCATTGCCGGGTGGGGGCTTTCTCTAGTTGTGGCACCTGGGCTTAGTTGCTGCATGGCATGTGGGATCTTAGTTCCCCACCCAGGGATGAAACTCACGTTCCCTGCACTGGAATTCTTAGATTCTTAACCACTGGACCTCCAGGGAAGTCCCATGTCTAGTGTCTTTACACACTGCATTTCATGGTATCTAGAATCTGTTGATGGCAAGATCAGTTCAGTTCAATTCAGTCACTCAGTCATGTCTGACTCTTCACGACCCCATGGACTGCAGTGCGCCAGGCCTCCCTGTCCATCACCAACTCCCGGAGCTCACTCAAACTCATGTCCATTGAGCCTGTGAGCCATCCAACCATCTCATCCTCTGTCGTCCCCTTTTCTTCCTGCCTTCAGTCCTTTCCAGCATCAGGGTCTTTTCAAATGAGTCAGCTCTTCACATCAGGTGGCCAAAGTATTGGAGTTTCAGCTTCAACATCAGTCCTTCCAATGAAAACCCAGGACTGATCTCCTTTAGGATGGACTGGTTGGATCTCTTTGCAGGCCAAGGGACTCTCAAGAGTCTTCTCCAACACCGCAGTTCAAAAGCATCAGTTCTTCCGTGCTCAATTTTCTTTGTAGTCCAACTCTCACATCCATACATGACTACTGGAAAAACCATAGCTTTGACTAGACGGATCTTTGTTGGCAAAGTAATGTCTCTGCTTTTTAATATGCTGTCTAGGTTATGAGATCATTGACACTCCAACTGGGTCCACACATGCTTATCTTTGTACATGAACTTACAGACACAGGACATTGGGGTTTCTGTTAGAACGAAGAACTTGCCTGTACCAGGGACCAAAGAAGCAGGCCCAGTGTATAACTGGGCATAGGAATGGCATCTCTGAGTCCTGGTTTTGGATTTTGCTAAATTGTCAGAGTGACTCTGAGTAAATCAGCTTACCATTCTGTGCCTCAGTGTATATATCTGTAAATGAAGCATTTAAACCAGGTTCAGTTCAGTTCAGTTCAGTCGCTCAGTTGTATCTGATTCTTTGCGACCCCATGAACTGCAGCACGCCAGGCCTCCCGGTCCATCACCAACTCCCAGAGTGTACTCAAACTCATGTCCATTGAGTCAGTGATGCCATCCAACCATCTCATCTTCTGTCATCCCCTTCTCCTCCTGCCCTCAATCTTTCCCAGCACCAGGGTCTTTTCAAATAAGTCAACTCTTCAGACCAGACGGCCAAAGTATTGAAGTTTCAGCTTCAACATCAGTCCTTCCAATGAACATTCAGGACTGATCTCCTTTAGGATGGACTGGTTGGATCTCTTTGCAGTCCAAGGGACTCTCAAGAGTCTTCTCTAACATCACAGTTAAAAAGCATCAATTCTGCACTCAGCTTTCTTTATAGTCCAACTCTCACATCTATACATGACCACTGGAAAAACAATAGCTTTGACTAGATGGAACTTTGTTGACAAAGTAATGTCTCTGCTTTTTAATATGTTGTTTAGGTTGGTCATAACTTTCTTTCCAAGGAGTAAGTGTCTTTTAATTTCAAAGCTGCAATCACCATCTGCAGTGATTTTGGAGCCCAGAGAAATAGTCACCCACTGCTTCCCCACCTATTTGCCATGAAGTGATGGGGCCGGATGCCATGATCTTTGTTTTCTGAAAGTTGAGCTTTAAGCAAAACTTTTCACTCTCCTCTTTCACTTTCATCAAGAGGCTCTTTAGTTCTTCTTCACTTTCTGCCATAAGGGTAGTGTTATCTGCGTATCAGAGGTTATTGATATTTCTCCTGGCAATCTTGATTCCAGCTTGTGCTTCTTCAAGCCTGGCATTTCTCATGATGTACTCTGCATAGAAGTTAAATAAGCAGGGTGACAATATATAACCTTGACATACTCCTTTTCCTATTTGGAACCAGTCTGTTGTTCCATGTCCAGTTCTAACTGTTGATTCCTGACCTGCATACAGATATCTCAAGAAGTAAGTCAGGTGGTCTGGTATTCCCATCTCTTTCATAATTTTCCACAGTTAATTGTGATCCACACAGTCAAAGGCTTTGGCATAGTCAATAAAGCAGAAATAGATGTTTTTCTGGAAGTCTCTTGCTTTTTCCATGATCCAGTGGATGTTGGCAATTTGATCTCTGGTTCCTCTGCCTTTTCTAAATCTAGTTTGAACATCTGGAAGTACACAGTTCATGTATTGCTGAAGCCTGGCTTGGAGAATTCTGAGCATTACTTTACTAGCATGTGAGATGAGTGCAATTGTGCAGTAGCTTGAGCATTCTTTGGTATTGTCTTTCTTTAGGATTGGAATAAAAACTGACCTTTTCCAGTCCTGTGGCCACTGCTGAATTTTCCAAATTTGATGGCATATTGAGTGCAACACTTTCACAGCATCATCTATCAGGATTTGAAATAGCTCAACTGGAATTCCATCACCTCCACTAGCTTTGTTCATAGTGATGCTTCCTAAGGCCCACTTGACATCACATGCCAGAATGTCTGGCTCTAGATGAGTGATCACACCATTGTGGTTACCTGGGTCATAAAGATCTTTTTTGTACAGTTCTTCTGTGTATTCTTGCTACCTCTTCTTAATATCTGCTTCTGTTAGAACCATACCATTTCTGCCCTTTATTGTGCCCATTAATATTTGCATGAAATGTTCCCTTGGTATCTCTTATTTTCTTGAAGAGATTTCTAGCCTTTTCCATTCTATTGTTTTCCTCTATTTCTTGGTATTGATCACTGAGGAAGGCCTTCTTATCTCTCCTTGCTATCCTTTGGAACTCTGCATTCAAATGGGTATATCTTTCCTTTTCTCCCTTGCTTTTTGAATCTCTTCACAGCTATTTGTAAGGCCTCCTCAGACAACCACTTTGCTTTTTTGCATTTCTTTTTCTTGGGGATGGTCTCGATCCTTGATGGCTCCCAAACCGGTCATGGTTAAAAGCCACCTGGAACACTTCAAAGAGAATTTGAGGCATTATCTCCAAAGATTCTGAGTGAGTATATTAGAGTGGGTTAAGGCAGCCTTTCTATATTATAAGTCACTGCCCAGGGTATTCTGATGTGATAGACAGATCTGGGGGCCGGTGCGTTGGATGGTCTTTGGGGTTCCTGGGCACCTCTCTGTATTTCCTGCCTGGTTATGAGTCGAAATTGCATAATGGTTTTCATTCTGACATGCTCACTTACTGGCTTGTCACAGGCAGTTGTACAACTTTATGACAAAACATTTCACCTTTATAACTCATTCTCTCAAAGGAAAAGGATTGAATAAATTAAATGCACTTTTTTCTAACTCATTCTATAATTTTGTGACCATCGAAGACACTTGGGACAGAGCTGGAAAATGAAAGCAGAAACTTTGATTCCTGAGATCCTCTCCCATTTAGTCACATTCCTTAAGAACCACATTTCCACATATTACAAACAATACAATCCTGTGATCCAACTTCTGGGCATATATTCAGAGAAAAATCACAATTTGAAATGATACATGCACCTTAATGTTCATTGCAGAACTATTTACGATAGCCAGGACAGGGAAGCAACCTAAATGTCCATCAATAGAGGAATTGATAAAAAAAAAAAAAGATGTGGTCCATATGTACAGAGCTTCAGTGGTGGCTCAGATGGTAAAGAATCTGCCTGCAATGCAGAAGACCCAGCTTTCATCTCTGGGTCTGGAAAACCCTCTGGAGAAGGGAAGGGCAACCCTCTCCAGTATTCTTGCCTGGAGAAGTCCATGGACGGGGGAGCCTGGCAGGATACAGGCCATGGGGCCACAAAAGAGTTGAACACACACATATATGATGGAATGTTACTCAGCCATAAAAAAGAATGAAATAATATCATTTGTAGCAACATAGATAGACCTAGAGATTGTTATACTGAGAGAAGTAAGTCAAACAGAGAAAAACAAATATAATATGAGATTGCTAATATGTGAAATAAAAAAAAAAAAAAAACTACAAATGAACTCATTTGCAAAACAGGAATAGAATCACAGCTGTAGAAAACAGACTTACTGTTACCAGGGGAGGAAGCAACGCAGGAGGGATAAATTGGGAGCTTAAGGTCGACATATACAAACTACTACATATAACTAATAAGGATCTACTGTATAGCACAGAGAACTCTTCAATACTTGATAACTACCTATATGGGAAAAGAATGTTAAAAAGAGTGGATATATGTATATGTATAACTTATTCACTTTGCTGGACAGCAGAAACTAATACAACATTGTGAATCATCTATATGCTAATAAAAATTCTTTAAAAATGAGGGAAGCAGTAAAAAACAAATAAAACAAAGCAAAATAATTACTACAAAAATAAAACAAAGTATGTAAGAACCCTGCTATTTCCACAGCAAGGTACCCATTTTTGGCCCTCTATTAATAGAGGTTGTTTCTGATCTCCAGTGCCCCTTCACAGCCACTGAGCCCTAAGTGAGCTGTCAAAACTTCTTAAGGAAGATGCTCATTGGGAGGATGCTGAGGAGAAAAGAGAGAAGGCAGGGTGACCACTTCCTTAAACAACAGCATAATCACGCTACTGGAAAGAACAGCTGCTGAACTTGCATGGCCTAAAGTTTCGTTTTAACTTTTTATGTTGGGATTTCTTGCATGCAGTTTAAGGACAAAACAATAGAGGGAAATTGCATAATCAAAGTGATTTACCACTTGAGGTCTCTGAGCTTCTTGAAGAATAAAGACCTCAGTGTGTCTTGGTGTGTCAGCCCTGGAGTCTGACCCTCATCCCCTCTGTGGGTCCCACAACATTCCATGCCTCTGATTCATGGCAGGATCCCAGGACCACACTTCTCCTTCTCTGGGAGTCTCTTTTTTATCTCCTTCATCTACAATCCAGACATTCCTGGTGGTCTATTTCTACCACATATCTTAGCTGGAAGCAATTTTAGGGAGAACTAATACAAGAGACCAGGGGCCACACTGTGGGTCCCTTTCTAGCACATTTTAGACACAATACCTTTCTTACTGACTATTAATAACAGCTAACTTATTGTAACTTATTGATCATTCGTCATATGTTACTGAGGGCTTCCCCATTGGCTCAGCAGTGAAAAATCCACCTGCAGTGCAGGAGACGTGAGATCTCCCTGGATCAGGGAGATCCCCTGGAAGAGGAAATGGCAAACCACTCCAGTATTCTTGCTGGGAAAATCCCACGGACAGAGGAATCTGGCAGGCTACAGTCCGTGGCATCGCAAAGAGTCGAACATGATTGAGTAGCTGAGAATGCATGCACGCATATGTTACTTTGCAAAGCAAGTTTTGGATATCAGATCACTTAATATTGGGCTTCCCTGGTGGCTCAGATGGTAAAGCGTCTGCCTGCAATGCCGAAGACCCAGGTTCAATCCCTGGGTCAGGAAGATCCCCTGGAAAAGGAAATGGCAACCCACTCCAGTATCCTTGCCTGGAGAATCCTGTGGACAGAGGAGCCTGGTGGGCCACAGTCCATGAGGTCGCAGAGTCGGACATGACTGAGCGACTTCATTTTACTTTACTTTACTTTTACTTTTCACTTANTTCAATCCCTGGGTCAGGAAGATCCCCTGGAAAAGGAAATGGCAACCCACTCCAGTATCCTTGCCTGGAGAATCCTGTGGACAGAGGAGCCTGGTGGGCCACAGTCCATGAGGTCGCAGAGTCGGACATGACTGAGCGACTTCATTTTACTTTACTTTACTTTTACTTTTCACTTAGTATTGACAATAAACCCCATTTCCACATAAGTAAAGAATAGGTGAGTAAAGAATATCTGTCCACATAAGTAAAGAATAGGTGAGTAAAGAATATCTGACACAGATATTAACTAGTATTCCTTGTATCCAGATCCAGACTTTTAACCACCATGCTATTCGCCTTCTCCTAGGGCTGACAGCTAAGCACATTTCTCTGCCAGTTCTCTTGGCTAGTCTCTTAGTGGATACTTTCCAAACATAGATGAATTAAGTTACAGAAGAGCTTAAATATGATTTAATCCAGAAAAAACATCTGTGTTACCCAGGTCATACCACTTTCTATTGCTGCATCCTTTGCAGACATCACTAATCAATCACAGCATTACATTCAATAACCCAAAGTAAGGCCTCACTGGAGCTTTTGTTTGGTTCTTTATTTTTTTTCCAACAAACCTTTCTGTTTATCTGCCATCAATCTATTAAGTTAATAAATTATTGAAAACTATTTATCATCCCTGAACTTGTCAAACCCTTCTCTTCTATAGATAAGGACAATGAATTTAAGAATCAAGATTTATCCATGGTCACACTGGGCAGGTCATTGGCTCATTATTGGCTCCATCAGGATTAGAATTGAGTTACTTGACCCTTAATTCTCTTCATTTGACTAACGCTTGTTGATTCTCAACAATATCATTTTTGCTACTATTTGTGTCATCTGCTTATGGATGAACTTTCCATATGATGGCAGCTCAGAGGAGAAATTAGCAGGGCCTTGAAAGTATTCTGTGAGACAGTGACTTTATTTCTGAACAAAAAAATGTGTGCTAATGACCTTTTAGACACCACACTCCCACAGAGATCAGGGCTACAAGGTACATCTGGCAAGAGGACTGTCTGGAAGAACTCAAGTTCCCTTCTGGTCAGAAGAAATTCTGATGACAGTGATTTATCCCATGTTCTGCAAATTCTTTACTCTTACAAGTTCACACAGTATAATAAGCTAATGACCTTTTAGACATCACACTCCCACAGAGATCAGGGCTACAAGGTACATCTGGCAAGAGGACTGTCTGGAAGAACTCAAGTTCCCTTCTGGTCAGAAGAAATTCTGATGACAGTGATTTATCCCATGTTCTGCAAATTCTTTACTCTTACAAGTTCACACAGTATAATAAAAGGAAAATGCATGAGATAAATGTTCTAAAGTCTCTTTGGAATCAGTAAGAACAATAAAAGACCATATGTTACAGAAACATGAATGAGTTAATCACAAGAAAAAAATAACTAACACTCTCGCTAAGAACAACAAATACATTAGAATGTAAGCAAAATAGTGCTGTGCATTTTATTTACTTTATGTGGAAGTTTAATTTATGTGCAATAAAGTACAGACATTCTAAGTGTACAATTTCATGAATTTTAAATAGACAACTGCTTAAGCACCCCTCTGAGTAAGATAAAGAACATGGCTGCCTTTAAAAAGGCTCCAGCGTGATGTCAACACCACAAAGGAAACCACGATTCCATTGCTTAGTTTTACCCTTTAACAAGATAAATATCTTTTTCTTAGCAATTGTCAAATGTTTTTAAGAACAATAAACTCACATTTTAATGAAGATGGAAATCTTCCAGCAATGTAATAATGCTGTAATTTGATTAAGAGCCTTAATAATAGCCATATAATTTGATTTATTAATCCTCTAGCTATAACCCACTCCAGTACTCTTGCCTGGGAAATCCCATGGACGGAGGAGCCTGGCAGGCTACAGTCCGTGGGGTCGCTAAGAGTCGGACATGACTGAGCTACTTCACTTTCACTTTTCTCTTTCATGCATTGGAGAAGGAAATGGCAACCACTCCAGTGTTCTTGCCTGGGGAATCCCAGGGACGGGGGAGCCTGGCGGGCTGCTGTCTATGGGGTCGCACAGAGTCGGACACAACTGAAGCGACTTAGCAGCAGCAGCAGCAGCTATAGAACTGGAGACAATAATGATTATGTTATATCAGTTTTCTCATAATTGTTTATGATTGTGAAAAAGTGAAAATAGTATAATTTCCAACTCTAGAGAAAGGCTTCACTTAATTATGGTGACTTTATATATGGACCCTTATGGAATATTTAACATTCAAGATTATTGGGGAATATTGAATGATTTGTGAAAAGTCTAGAAATGTTCGTTGAAAAGGAAATATGCAAACTTGGATTTGATGAAGAGATTTTAGCTAGAATACCATCTATGAAAGAAAAAGTTGATAAATTGAACTTTATTAAAATTTAAAACTTTTGCTCTGTGAAAACTGTTGTTAAAAAAATAAGCTACAGCCTGTGGAGAAAATATTTGCAATGCACATAGCTGGTAAAGGATTTGAATGCAAAATGTAAAAAGAACTTTTCAAAGTCAGTTATAAGGCAACAAACTACCTAATTTTTTAAGGGGGCAAATCACTGGAGACCAAAAGTAAAAGGCATTTTTCAAACAGACCTGTTCTATCTGAATCTGCATGAAAGACTGGACTTCTTTGTGTCATTTCACTTGGAAAGAAACTTTAGTGTCTGATGAAATATTTGGAAATCACCGCTCGGCAAGACTGTAGGCTTCCCTAGTGGCTCAGTGGTAAAGAATCTACCTGCAATGCAGGAGATGCAGGTTCGATTTCTGGGTCTGGAAGATCCTTTGGAGAAGGAAATGTCAGCCCACTCCAGTATTCTTGCCTGGGAAATTCCATGGACAGAGGAGCCTGACGGGCTACAGTCCATGGTGTCACAGAGTCAGACAGGACTTAGCAACTATAACAACTGCAACCCTATAAGATCAGTATGTGTTGTCCAGTTCATAGGCTTCACAACAGAACGTTCCAGAGCCTGAAGACTTGAAGATGCCTGGATTTGCCATTCTGCCAAGATTCTATCAAGCTACCTGTGTGAGATTCTAAAGGAGCGTAGCTGGTTTAGGGTGGCAGAGACCAGGGGCAGACAAAGAGCCCAGGCAAAGACTTAGGGCCCCTCCCCCGACCTCCTGGACCCTGAGGAGGCCCCAGACCGTTGATTCTTTCCACCCCACTAGGGACTCAGCTTCTATTCTTCCTTTCCAACAGATCATGTTCCGTTTCAAAGAAATCAGAGCTCTAAATGGTCTAATGACATCACTTTGTACATTTTGCTGGCATGGCCACATATCCTTCCACCTCTGCTCCACAGCCCAAACAGATGATGGAAACTGCACAACTTCCTCTTCTCAGTGTTCGGAAATCACCACCAGGATCTGGTGTTTACTCAGCACATTCAGGGGCTTCTTCGGTCCTTCCTTAAACATGACCCCACCCATGCACTCTGCTCCCTATAAAAGGCAGGCAGATCAGCCAGAGGAGCCAGATTCCCAGAGACTTGAGACCAGCTCAGCAACTGCCAGCTCTCAGGCTGAAGCCCCCGTGCTCACCCTCCAACATGAAGGTCTCCGCTGGGATTCTGTGCCTGCTGCTCGTGGCAGCCACCTTCGGCACCCAGGTGCTCGCTCAGCCAGGTAAGGCTCCTCTCTTCTTAAGCCTTAACGTTTTCACTACCCCAGCTACTAACCCCGGGCATAAGTCACCCCGTGCTTGCTGCATAGCCTCCATTACAAAGATGGAGAAGGTGAAAGCAAGAGAGGAATTAAGAACAGCTGGCACCTCACAGCTGGTCGGAGGCAGGGCCAAAACCAGAAGCTCAGGCCCCTGGGGCCAGGCTCCATTATCTTGCCCGATACCACCTTTGGGACCCTAAATGCACTCTCAACAATTCTCATCTTATTTTTGGATGGGGCACAGAAGGAAGGACCATTTCTCACTGTGGATAGAAAAGGCATTTCAGGCAATAGTAGAGAGGAAGAAATTCTTGCTGGAGGCTTCCAATGTTGGATTAGGGTCCAGCGTAACTTCCAGAATGGTGGCTGTGAAGGATAAAGACCCATAGGCATCTATCTCAGCATGTGACATAGGCTGGCTCTAAGCCCATGGGAACAGAGCTAGGAGGCAAGTTCTTAGAACGTATCTTCCCAGGTTCAGAGGTTTTGGATCAATAGACTCTCTGAATCACACTACAAGGATTAATCTTGTTACTCAAGATTTCCCCATTTGCAGTCATCAATGAGAGACCCCACAGTTCAGAAGAAGAAACTGACTCACAGGTACCATTTTACCTGTGGGATATGGACTAAGGCTCTGAACGTGGGAGTGATGGGTCCTAGCTAGAATTCCAGCACTAGCTTTATCTCCTATCTTCTTCATTTTCTCTGACACATGCGTACTTACAACACATCATAACTCTCTGGTTCTTTGCAAAATGTTTTTCAGATTCAGTTTCTATCCCAATCACCTGCTGCTTTAGTGTGACCAATGGGAAGATCCCCTTCAAGAAGCTGGACAGCTACATGAGAATCACCAACAGCCAGTGTCCCCAGGAAGCTGTGATGTAAGTGGACCATGTCCTGGCACCCACAGCCAAAAGTTCTATCTGACTTCTATGTGTCCAAACAAGTCAGATAAATGAAACACCTAAGCCAAAGGACCCTTTACTCCATAGACAAATTAAGCCCACAAGAAGGAAAATATACACACTCCAGGTTCCTCTTCTAGGAGCTTGGTCAGATCATCCAAGTTCCTTTAGCCAAGGGTCTGGAGGCCTTCCCCTGTGGCAGTAACAACAGAACCTCTCTTCTGGAAAAGAAGTTTCTTCCTTCTATTTCCCCTTCTTCCTGTCCCCATTCAGACTCCTCAACCAGGGAGCAAGGGCTAATCAGCTTTAGGGGCCAATGGATCAAACTCCTGGGAAAAATCCTCAAGACACTCCATTTAACTTTGCCCTCTTTCCCCCACAGCTTCAAGACCAAAGCGAACAAGGAGGTCTGTGCTGACCCCAAGCAGAAGTGGGTCCAGAATTCCATAAAGCTCCTGGACCAAAAGTCCCGAACACCGAAGCCTTGAACCTTCATACCTGGACTGAGAGACAGAGTCTTGGAAAATCTTATTTATTTCTTCCCAACCTTCCCCAGGCGTATTATTGTATTATAATGGCCAAAAAGAGTTTATTTTTTTAAAATAATTTAAACACATAGTTTCTTAAACAATATTTAATTATGTTTAAGTTATTGTTGTTTTAACTATCTGCCATGAATCCTAATGAATATAAGATACAACATCTGGTGATAAGTTTCCTGTGAGCTTGATTAAGTTCATAGCAAGATGGTGCTGTTCCCCACCCTACTGCCTGTAGGATGGTGAAGTCCTTCCACTGATTATCATAGTGAAACACCTCTGGAATCTTAGGAAATCAGTGCTCCTGTAAGTGGATGTGTGCTATGTCGTATTGTGATGGAAAGTAATGTTATTACATGACTATGGAATTTTCAAAGAAAAAAATACATATAATTTCAAGCTACTTGGTCTTATTTTTCATGGGATAACATTTGGAGGGGAGGGAGAAAATGGTAGCGATGAATGACAATTTGGCGTGCAAAAGTCATCCTCTAAGACATCTTTTGGACTCAATTAAGGATTAGGGAGAACCTAGAATGACCAAGCTGTTCCAGTCTTCTGGCCCCAGTCCCTAAGCCACTCGCCCATAATAGCATCTAGATTCCCATTTCTTTTCTCTCTGCACTGACTTTTGCCTGGTTTCTCTCTTGATCTCTTGCACCAGTCTTTAACCATTTTCCCACAATCCCAGGTTTTCACTCATTCTCAAACCTAGAATAACATCCCAGGAATGAAATTGAGTCCAAGAGGAAACTAGATGCCTATAGCCCAGAGATCCACTTAAGACTATTCCTTGGATATGAGTCTTCAACCAGACAGTTCAGGAGAGATTTGAATGTGATGGAAAAGGAAAGGATTCTTCAGAGCTGACAGAGGGGGAGATGAGGGGAGCGGGCCAGAGGAAGGAATCCCACCTGGCTGGGCTCTAGGAAAGCAGAGGGGTTGAGGTTTTAGAAATGCAGTTTGGAGCCAGATTGTAGTGGCTCTGGAATTTCATATTGGAACTTCAGCAGATAATAGAGAGGTACTGAGAGTTCTGAAACAGGAGAGAAGGAAAATCTCACATGCAGAGGTGAGCATCAGGAAGAATGACTTCGTGTCTGAATACAAGATGGAGCAGGAGAGGGAAGGCCTGAGAGCAGACTGCTGCCATGGAGCAGAGAAAGGATGGGACTATAAATGGTGCACAGTGGGAGTGGGATGAGGTGAGGAAGAATGGGCCAGATAGAGTGATATGTTAAATGCTATAGAAGAAGAGAGTAATTGACCACGACATAGACCCTTCTTTTATGATCTTGCAAATCGACTATCTACAGGGCTGTTACCCTTGAGATACAGAATGAGTTAATCACCATCACTATAGCCTCAATCCCAGTCCCAAGAACTTGCAAAATCCTCTTGAAGGCATGGAATCTCCTTTCCTTAATAGCCTCTTAAGGTCAAGATTCTCTTGTACTTCATGAGCATGCGTGAGTGAGTGCAAGTCACGTGGTCATGTGCAACTCTTTGCGATCCCGTGGACTTTAGCCTGTCAGGGCCTCTGTCCGTGGAATTCTCTAGGCAAGGATACCGGAGTGGTTAGCTCTTCCCTTCTCCAGGGAATCTTCCCAACCCAGGGATAAAACCCAGGTCTCCCGCATTGCAGGTGGATTTTTTACCATCTGAGCCACCATAGCTGGCTCCTTTTTCAGGCATGAGGCCCACTGTACTGAGGCACAAAGACCAAGACCCCTCCTGAAGGAAGACAGCTATTGTCCGGCTTACCCAGGTCCGTGGAGCCTGTCACAGGTTGGAGAGATGCCCAGATTCAAGTACAAACACGGAAGCATGGCAATGCAAGAGACCTGGGTTCTGATCCCAGAACTGGTTCTGACTCTCTGAGTCACTTACAGGAAGTCAGTTTCTCTCTCTGGCACTAAGAAGCCCTGTGTAAAAGTGAAAGTAGTTCTGTATCACAGGCAGGAAGTCAGAGGACCTGGGAGATGACCTCACAAGCTCCTTCCTACCTTAGGAGCTGTGTCTCTTGGGAAGCCGGTCATGCCTGTTGGTTAGAGAAGGGTCAGGAAGAAAGTGCCAAGAATTAAAACCACCGGGCCAACCAGGAGCCCAGCCTAGTGGCAAATACTCCCAAGTCAGATATCTCACCTGTCTGAAAATAAGCTTTCCACCGAAGCCCAGGGTAGCAGACGGAAACCCTAGGTGTCTAAAACAAGGCATATAAATGCCAGCTGGGTAAAAATAGTGCTTTCCAATCAGAAAGGCGCCATTTGATTCTTAACCGCGCTCTTTCACAGCCTCAAGGTCAAGCTGACTCCAAAGATCTGGGCCTAGGGTTTCATGAACTCTCTGGACACAAGTTCTAAATTCCAAAGGCATGAGCCTCATCTTAAACTGTCACCAGGCTACAGCAGAAGACACAGTCCATTTGTCTTCCCCAAGTGTCACCCAGAGGCACTCCGGGATTATGTCGTTGTATTTCAAATCACAATGAACTTTGTTAATGACATGAAACATAAATGTGGTAAGTGATACGTCACCTTATTTAAGCTATTGATGCTTTATGTGCCTCAACTGGAATAGTCGTGTTTTGAAAATCCACATCCTTCCACTAATGGGTTCATTTCTGTGAATACAATTCATTCCTTTGTCAGTTAGGGGCAAAGAACTGGTGAGGTCACATGAAGCTGACCAGCATCCTGTTGGGTTCAGTACTGATTTCATCCCTGCCTCGGGCAGGCAGCTTGCTGCAGGCTTGGATTCACTTCACTCTCTCAATAGCTGTTCTGTGTCTCCTCACTTCTTGCTTTCTGTCCACAGGCTTCTTGGATGCCGTCTCAAGTCAGGAGCTGGCTCAGCCTACACATTTGTGTGATGCTCACAGTTCAGGGGAGCAAACACTGTGGGTGACAACTTTCCACCAGTGAAGACTGGAGCAGATTTTTTTTAATTAATTACTTTGTCTATTTTTGGCTGTGCTGGGTCTTCTTTGCTGCCTGTGGGCTTTCTCTGGTTGTGGTGAACTGGGCCTGCTCTTCATTTCAGTGCATGGACTTCTCATTGCAGTGACTCTTCTCGTTGCGGAGCACAGGCTCTAGGTGAGAGGCCTTCAGTAGTAGTGGTACATGGGCTGAGTTGCCCTGCGGCCTGTGGGATCTTCCTGGATCAGGGATTGAACCTGTGTCCCCTGCATGAGCAGGTGGATTCTTATCCTCTGTACCACCGGGGAAGTACAGAGCAGATGTTTAAAAGCTTCTGCCACTCTTCCTTCCTGCAGTGGATTCTGGGAGCCATCCTGTATGCTCATTTGCCCACTTATTCTGACCTTAATTATGCATGCTTCTGTTGTTTTCTCCTTTTCCATCTCACTGGGCTGCCTCTCAGTCCTCATCCCTGGGGTTACTTCTCAACGGATCTATCTGCACAGACGTTTTCATCTCAGGCTCTATCTTATTGATTTATTGTTTTCTACCTTCAATATCTGTTCTCCTTCCTCCAGGCGATGCCTAGATTTCTCCAGGCAAGTTCACTAGTTGAGGGCCAGGGATTTAGCTGGGCATTCAGTTGGTGTGTTTACTGAGGCTGGGGCTGGGACTAGGGCTCAGCCAGCGTGTTCGGTAGGACTGGGTTCAGGAGAGCAGTCCACAAGTTAGGATCGATAGCACCAGGACTGAGTTAGCCACGTACTTAAGAGAGTGGTGACCTGAAGAAGGATTTAGCAAATAAGTAATTGTAGTGCAGATAATGGAAGCCAACTCCTTTACTATTGGAGAAGCTTCTATGGAGAGATATAGAATGTTGGAGGCTATGAAAACTCTGTGGGGTTGGACTGCAATTAAAAGTTATCAGTGTGAACTTACGATTTTGCAGGTAGATGGCAGATAGATAAATAGACAAAAATAAATATGGATATACAGATAAGAAAGAGAGAAAGAGAAAAGAAAAAGAATACATACATGGTTGACAGGATATGCATATATTAAGCAGATACTCAGCCATCAAACACTTTTCCAGATATGGCTTAAATATTTTCCAAATCTGTTTCACCAATTTACATTCACTCCCACCCGCAATATATGAGAGTTTGAGTCAGTTCGTATCTGATATTGCAACACTTGGTACTGTCATTTTTCTTAATCTAGCCATTCTGATTATGTGTATAATTCCATATAATTGTGGTTTAAGTTTGTGTTATATTCATGGCAGATAAGCTTGAACATCTTGCTAAATGTTTATTGGATATCTTTTTTATGAAGGTCCAGTTCGTCATATCCTATACTCATTTTTGATTGTTTAGACTTGGTGGATCTTGTCTATTTTTAGATTGCCTGTCTTTTTATTATGAAATTGTGGAAGCATTTCCTATACTCTGAATCGGAATCTTTTGACAAACATGTGAACTGAAACATCTTCTCATAATCTGTGATTTTCTTTTTCACTACCTTTTGATTACACAGCTTCCTGATTTTAAAATAGTCCATTTATCAACATGTTCCTTTATGATGAGTGCTTTTGTTTCCTTTAAGCAAACTTTTTCAAAACAGCTGTCACAAAGACATTCTCTTATGTTGCCTTCAAAAAGCATTACTTTTGTCTTTTACATTTAGAGCTACAGTCTACCTGAACATGATTATACACACACACACACACACACACACACACATATACACACATGTATTTCAGTGTGCTGAAAGTTAGGGATCAAGATTTTATTCTTCCTTATAAATATCAAATTGATTCAGCACACTGCATAATGAATTGATCAGTTATTCAAAAGGGTATTTTTTCGTTAGCTACTCCAGAGGGCAAACTCTGATATATATATTCTACATCAGTATACATATGGTTCTATTTCTGCACTCTAATCTGTTCCCTTGGTACATTCATCCATTCTTGGAGCAATGGCAGTATGTCATAATGACTAATGCTTTCTAAAAACTGTTAATATCTGGGAGTGTAAGCCCAACAACTTTGTTCTTCTTCAAAGTTGTCTTGACTACTTTTTTTTTACCTTCTCCTCTAAAAGTTGAGAATTAGCTTGTCAGTCTCCACAAAATTCTTGTTTTGATTGTATTAATAATTTGGATTACATTGAACCGGAAGTCTCCACAAAATTCTTGTTTTGATTGTATTAATAACTGGGATTACATTGAACTGGGAGGAGAATCTGAGAATTTGTTACTGACTCAAACTTGGGTCCACCAGCCTGTGGACAGAAAAATTTCCTTTTCTTTGGTCTCAGCATGAGAGTGTGCCAAATATGAAGTCTTTCCTGCCTGCGCTTTTTATTTAGTCATGGGAAGGGATGGCATCAAGTATTTATCCTGGGAGTTCTCCCAAAAAGAAGACAGCAAAAACTAAACACTATAAGCACCTCAATTAGCAAAGCAATGATGGGTTAAAGCTGACAGCCCAGTGGGTAGGGAGAGTCCACACCTCAGCTTGCCTATGACAATCCTGCTTTACCCGTCTGGCTAGGAAGATCAATTACATGAAAATCTTCCCACTATGTCTTTTTAGGCTCCCTGGATCCTTGGTAAGTATTCATTTTGACAATACGCTGGTCAAAAACACGACAAGAAACCTGTTTCCTAAGTAGAAGTAGGAGAGTTTGACCTGGAAGGCCATCAGCCATCCATCTCAGAGCAAGATTTGATCTCCTGTGAAATCTGTGATGCCAGATACAGCATAAGCCAGACCTCAAATAATGCCTATATGGGTCAGACAGAAAGACGAAAGTTGGGGGCTTTCCTGGTGGCTCAGCGGTAAAGAATCCACCTGCTAATTCAAGAGACACGGGTTCGATCCTTGGTCCAGGAAGATCCCGCATGCCTCGAAGCAGCTAAGGCTGAGCCCCACAACTGCTGCCAATTGCTCTAGAGCCTGTGCTCTGCAACAAGACAAGCCACTGCAAGGAGACGCGTGCACCCCTCGACAGCACCCGCCACTCACTGCAACTCGAGAGAAGCTCGTGCGGCAACAAGGACCCAGCACGGCCAAAAATAAATAAAAGCGCTGCTCATTTTAAAAAGAGAAGAAGAAAGATGAAAGGTGTAGGTGGATGGGATATTCTAAGCAGAGACAGAAATAGGAGAGAAGGTGGTGTGAAGAAAGAAGGGAGGCAAGCCGACTTGCATTGTGCTCAGGGGTGGTGGATGACTTCCTTCTTCCCCGTCACAATGTCGATGTTCCTTTCCTCTGTAATCTTGCCTTTCTCTGGAGATACCCAGTCAGAGGGGCACAGAATGCCAGTTAGTGTCCTCCAAAGAGGACTTCCAAATGACCAAATAGGCGCATGAAAGGATGCTCACCTTTACTAATCATTCAGTTCAGTCCTCAGTCGTGTCCAATTCTTGCGACCCCATGAACTGCAGCACGCCAGGCCTCCCTGTCCATCACCACCTCCCGGAGTTCACTCACACTCATGTCTGTCGAGTCGGTGATGCCATCCAGCCATCTCATCCTCTGTCGTCCCCTTCTCCTCCTGCCCCCTAACCCTCCCAGCATCAGGGTCTTTTCCAATGAGTCAACTCTTTGCATGAGGCCAAAGTATTGGAAATTCAGCTTTAGTATCAGTGTTTTCAATGAACACCCAGGACTGATCTCCTTCAGAATGTACTGGTTGGATCTCCTTGCAGTCCAAGGGACTCTCAAAAGTCTTCTCCAACACCACAGTTCAAAAGCATCAGTTCTTTGGCACTCAGCTTTCTTCACACTCCAACTCTCACATCCATACATGACCACTGGAAAAACCATAGCCTTGACTAGGCGGACCTTTGTTAGCAAAGTAATGTTTCTGCTTTTGAATATGCTATCTAGGTTGGTCATAACTTTCCTTCCAAGGAGTAAGCGTCTTTTAATGTCATGGCTGCAATCACCATCTGAAGTGATTTTGGAGCCCCCAAAATAAAGTCTGACACTGTTTCCACTGTTTCCCCATCTATTTCCCATGAAGTGATGGGACCAAATGCCATGATTAGTTTACTGAATGCTGAGCTCTAGGCCAACTTTTTCACTCTCCACTTTCACTTTCATCAAGAGGCTCTTTAGTTCCACTTCACTTTCTGCCATAAAGGTAGTGAACCATTTCTGTCCTTTACTGAGCCCATCTTTGCATGAAATGTTCCCTTGGTATCTCTAATTTTCTTGAAGAGATCTCTAGTCTTTCCCATTCTGTTGTTTTCCTCTATTTCTTTGCATTGATCGCTAAAGAAGGCTTTATTATCTCTCCTTGCTATTCTTTGGAACTCTGCATTCAGATGCTTATATCTTTCCTTTTCTCCTTTGCTTTTCAGTTCTTTTATTTTCACAGCTATTTGTAAGGGCTCCTCAGACAGCCATTTTGCTTTTTTGCTTTTATTTTTCTCCTTGGGGATGGTCTTGATCCCTGTCTCCTGTACAATGTCATGAGCCTCCGTTCATAGTTCATCAGGCACTCTGTCTAGCAGATATAGTCCCTTAAATCTACTTCTCACTTCCACTGTATAATCATAAGGAATTTGATTTAGGTCATACTTGAATGGTCTAGTGGTTTTCCCAACTTTCTTCAATTAAAGTCTAAATTTGGCAATAAGGGGTTCATGATCTGAGCCACAGCCAGCTCCCAGTCTTGTTTTTGCTGACTGTATAGAGCTTCTCCATCTTTGACCCCATGCCTGAGGTCAGGGGCAGCTGCGAGAGGAGCTACCACATGCCCAAGGTCAGGGGCAGTGGCTGAGAGGAGCAACTCCACGACCAAGGAGCAGCGGCTGTGTGGGCACAGGAGGGTCGAGAGGAGCTATTGCCACATGCAAGGTCAGGAGGGGCTGCCCTGAGGAGATCCTCCTCATCCAAGGTTAGGAGCAGCAGCTGCGCTTTGCTGGAGCAGCTGTGAAGAGATACCCCATGACCAAGGTAAGAGAAACCCAAGTAAGATGGTAGGTGTTGCGAGAGGGCATCAGAGGGCATACACACTGAAACCATAATCACAGAAAACTAGCCAATCTGATCACACGGACCACAGCCTTGTCTAATTCAATGAAACTAAGCCATGCCATGTGGGGCCACCTAAGACAGACGGGTCATGGTGGAGAGGTCTGAGAATGTGGTCCACTGGAGAAGAAAATGGCAAACCACTTCAGTATTCTTGCCTTGAGAACCCCATGAACAGTACAAAAAGGCAAAATGATAGGATACTGAAAGAGGAACCCCTCAGGTCGGTAAGTGCCCAATAAGTTACTGGAGATCAGTGGAGAAATAGCTCCAGAAAGAATGAAGGGATGGAGCCAAAGCAAAAACAATACTTAGTTGTGGATGTGACTGGTGATAGAAGCAAGGTCCAATGCTTCAAAGAGTAATATTGCATTAAGTTCAGTTCAGTTGCTCAGTCATGTCCAACTCTTTGCGACCCCATGAATCGCAGCATGCCAGGCCTCCCTGTCCATCACCAACTCCCGGAGTTCACTCAGACTCACGTCCATCTAATCAGTGATGCCACCCAGTCATCTCATCCTCTGTCATCCCCTTCTCCTCCTGCCCCCAATCCCTCCCAGCATCAGAGTCTTTTCCAATGAGTCAACTCTTCGCATCAGGTGGCCAAAGTTCTGGAGTTTCAGCTTTAGCATCATTCCTTCCAAAGAAATCCCAGGGTTGATCTCCTTCAGAATGGACTGGTTGGATCTCCTTGCAGTTCAAGGGACTCTCAAGAGTCTTCTCCAACACCACAGTTCAAAAGCATTAATTCTTCGGTGCTCAGCCTTCTTCACAGTCCAACTCTCACATCCATACATGACCACAGGAAAAACCATAGCCTTGACTAGACGGACCTTAGTCGGCAAAGTAATGTCTCTGCTTTTGAATATGCTATCTAGGTTGGTCATAACTTTCCTTCCAAGGAGTAAGTGTCTTTTAATTTCATGGNCTTCTTCACAGTCCAACTCTCACATCCATACATGACCACAGGAAAAACCATAGACTTGACTAGATGGACCTTAGATGGCAAAGTAATATCTCTGCTTTTGAATATGCAATCTAGGTTGGTCATAACTTTTCTTCCAAAGACTAAGCCTCTTTTAATTTCATGGCTGCAGTCACCATCTGCAGTGATTTTGGAGCCCCAAAAATAAAAAAATAAATTCTGACACTGTTTCCACTGTTTCCCCATCTATTTCCCATGAAGTGATGGAACCAGATGCCATGACAAGGTAAAACATTGTACCTGACCTTAATCATGTTCTCTATAAGTATTTAAAATTTTCACTAGGGTTAATAAGGTATATCAGGAAGAGTTTTGGATATGTAAAATTCAATACTGTGCCTTTCATTATTCAGTTGTGTCACTTTGAGTAGATTGTTTGTCTGGGCCTCTGTTTTCCCTTCTGTAAAAATGACAATAAACTGGAATAGGGCTAATCAAGTTGTGGTCCACTGTATATTGATCATCCATGAACCTGTTGTTGGTCAATGTTGTGGAATCCAGAGAAACAGCTAGTGTGCATCATTTAGAGACTTTCATAGCAATTTGACTGAGTAATTCCATGTCTTTAGAATCTAATAATAAAAGTTAGGGTTTGTATTTAATAAAAAAATAAACTTCATCTTGCATAATGCCTTGTTAATACCAAATTCTTCTTTAAATTTTACTTCAGTAAAAGTTATTTAATTTAATTCAGTAAAAAAAAATCACTTCTATATTAAAATGAATTTCATCCTATTCATAGGTAAATATCTGCAATACTACATTAACTAATGTGGAAAGGGAACTCCAGACAAAAAGCATGTGCGTGTTCAGTCACTTCATTGTGTCCCATTCTATACAATCTTATGGACTATAGCCCATCAGGCTCCTCTGTCCATGGGGATTCTCCCAGGAAGAATGTGGGAGTGGATTGCCATGCCCTCCTCCAGGGGATCTTCCTGACCCAGGGATCAAAACTGCATCTCCTGAATTGCTGATGGATTCTTTACCCATTGAGCCACATGGGAAGCCCCAACAACAAGCATGACTCCTAATAAATAAATCAGTTGATTTTATTTATATATTCAGATAAGACAGTCCATCACAGAGAAGTCACGATACTCCTCCAACTATAAAAAAGTCAAAGGATGGGGCTCACCGTAAGAGTGGATACAGATCATCTTTTTAACTTGAAGGATGCTGTTCCAGGGTCATGAAATCTAGCTAAAGAATATAATCTAAGAAAAAATAATTATATTTCAGTAAAATGAAGGAGCAGAAGAATTCTAAATGAAATTATAGAAATTACCAGCGAAAGAATTCAGAGAAGGGAGACACACATGTGGGGAGAACAGACTAGGAGTTAATGTTATTACCACGTGCACTGAAAAAAAAGGAAGGGAAATGCTAAACTTATTTGAATCTTCCTCTGTCAATGATGCATTACTCTTTGGAGTCTATAAATAAGAGGTTTTCTTGGTGAAATGCCACTTTTTAATCCTCTATTCTAAGAAAAATCATATGAAATCCAGTTCATTTTTATGACATTCAATTATTAAAGGAAAAAAAATATCTTAAGCACCATGGGGTATTAAATACGTGTTCTAATCTTCTTTCAGGTGAAGAAGAAAGTATTGATATCTCTCTGATTAATCTTTTGAAATACATTTCTCCATGTTTTATTATAAATTAGTTTGGGCTGGTATTATAGGCTACTTGCTTAATCTCTATTAACATTCTCCCTTATTTGATTATTAAATGAGTTTCATATAATTAATGCTATCTTTGTTAGAATTTAATGATATTACATATTTTTTCATATCATGGCCTAAACTATTGTGTACTGTTAGAAAGATTCCCTGGCGGTTCAGGGAAATCATCTGCCCGCAATGTGGGAGACCTAGGTTCAATCCCTGGGTCAGGAAGATCCCCTGGAGAAGGAAATGGCAGCTCACTCCAGTATTCTTGCCTAGAAAATCCCATGGATGGAGGAGCCTCATGGGCTACAGTAGAAAGAAGTAGAAAATGAATAAGACTAAATATTTCCATTAAAATCATATAAAAATATTAAAGACTTATACCTGAAGAAAATTATCACTTTGTCAGTGTCAATAAATACATAGATAAGAAAATACAATTACTAATTTACTTTAACACATGCCATCTCTAAAATTACATATCCATCCAAATCACTAAGTCGTGTCTGACTCTTGGGACTCCATGGACTGTAGCCTGTCAGGCTTCTCTGTTCATGGGATTCTCTAGGTGAGAATACTGGAGTGGGTTGCCATTTCCTTCTCCAGGGGATCTTCCTGACCCAGGGATCAAACCCAGCTCTCCTGCATTGCAGGCAGATCAGATTCTTTATCCACTGAGCTATGGGGGAAGTCCTAAATTTATATTATATATATATATATATATATATAGTGAGTAGGAAATNCTCTAGGTGAGAATACTGGAGTGGGTTGCCATTTCCTTCTCCAGGGGATCTTCCTGACCCAGGGATCAAACCCAGCTCTCCTGCATTGCAGGCAGATCAGATTCTTTATCCACTGAGCTATGGGGGAAGTCCTAAATTTATATTATATATATATATATATATATATAGTGAGTAGGAAATGATGGACAGGCATCAATGCATTATGCCTCAATATAAATTCTGCTCTTAGACTCTGTGATTTCAATATCTTCAGGCCATGAAATTTTTGCATCTTGTTTTACGTCCTTGGATATGTTTCAGTGTCTCCTAATTTAAAGACTATGGGATCTTGAATAGAACATGCATCCCACTATTATGTGAAACCTGTATAAATCTTGTGTTGAACTGGTGCTTTTCAGATGTACTATATCCTTCTACTTTTTTGTATGTTCATTCTATTAATTTTTGAGAGTTTGATATTGAAACTCCAACTAAAAATCTTAATTTATCTACTTAAATAACTGTAATGTGTAGTGGAACTATATGTAACTTTATTCTATATTTTCCAAGTCTTCTTGAATGTGTTCTCATATTTTCATAATTTAAAAAATAACAAAGAAAGATAAATATTTTGTTCTTAATCTTAAAATTCTTCTTGTCACTGTGGTCTATTGATATGTAGCAGTCACACTAGATTTGTCTTTAATTTTACTTTATTAGATAATTTGTCACTATGTCTAGTGCACATCAACACATGTTCAGTAAAAAATATGCTAAAATATTTTCACTGGAATATGGCAGGAAAACTATATAAGCATGTAATTATTTCTAATAAATAAATTAACCAATAACTTTTGCAGATTAATAAAGGGCAGTTTGTCTCAAATGAGTCTCTGTATTCTCCTCCATCTAAGAAGGAAGTCAAGAGGAAGGGTCCACCATAAGGGTAGTTAACTGAGAGACTGGCCATATTTAGAGGGTGCTTCTTTATTGATAATTATGGAAAAAGAATGTTCCACAGTAACCAGAATGTTCTGTTCTGTCACTTTTCTATATTAATGAAGAATACTGAATGTTGTTTTCTTTTAGCTCTTGGACATAATTCAGCTCAGTTCAGTTCAGTCACTCAGTCGTGTACAACTCTTTGCGACCCCATGAATCGCAGCATGCCAGGCCTCCCTGTTCATCACCATCTCCCGGAGTTCACTCAGACTCACGGCCATCGAGTCAGTGATGCCATCCAGCCATCTCATCCTCTGTCGTCCCCTTCTCCTCCTGCCCCCAATCCCTCCCAGCATCAGAGTCTTCTCCAATGAGTCAACTCTTCGCATGAGGTGGCCAAAGTACTGGAGTTTCAGCTTTAGCATCATTCCTTCCAAAGAAATCCCAGGGCTGATCTCCTTCAGAATGGACTGGTTGGATCTCCTTGCAGTCCAAGGGATTCACAAGAGTCTTCTCCAACACCACAGTTAAAAAAGCATCAATTCTTCGGAGCTCAGCCTTCATCACAGTCCAACTCTCACATCCATACATGACCACAGGAAAAACATTGCCTTGACTAGACGGACCTTAGTCGGCAAAGTAATGTCTCTGCTTTTGAATATACTATCCAGGTTGGTCATAACTTTTCTTCCAAGGTGTAAGCGTCTTTTAATTTCATGGCTGCCATCACCATCTGCAGTGATTTTGGAGCCCCAAAAAATAAAATCTGACACTATTTCCACTGTTTCCTCATCTATTTCCCATGAAGTGATGGGACCGGATGCCATGATCTTCGTTTTTTGAATGTTGAGCTTTAGGCCATAATTAGGTCAGGAAAATTCATCTGAAACTATGAGTATATAAGTTTGTGTTTATCACTTCAGAAATTACATTTGGTGCATTAGAATCAAACCATCAGAATAATATTTTGTACATAAAATAATTTATATTTCTTTCTTTTATCTATTATTTGAAACTAAAAATTCCCATTCAATTTTTCTTTCTTTTTTTTAGCTTTAAAAACAGCTTTCTCCTCCAGTTTTCATGGTATTTTCATTTCTGTTTGCATTCTGGCACACCAAAAACTGAATGTAATAGGTAACTTAGGTAACTCACAATCTGAAGAAAGAAACGTCTGTATCCTGATCACATTCCTTAAGGAACGTAGCATTAAGTGAACCTTGATTCACATTTGTGCTCTTTTTTTCCCTTGATGAAAGGACTCTTCTGAATTTTGTATTATTTAATATACGCTATTACTAACTTGTCTCATAGGTAAACACTCTCAGTAATATATTGCTTAATTTTGTATTCTATGACCATATCTAAATTAATATCCATTTTAAAGATGATAGCTGTATGTATTATTTTTAGTTTCTCTGTGTGTGTGTGTCTGTTGTTGTTATTCTATTATGAACAGTACATAAGATACATGGCTTCTGATATACAAGGATATGTCCTGGAAACACTAATGCTGAATAATAAGGAACATATGCACAAGCTCAAGTTTGTAAAGAAATGCCAAACTGATTTTCTAAATGAGAGCACCAATTTTTCCTCAGCGGTGTGTTCATACATCCTTACCTTATTAACAATTGAGATTGTGATACTATTTTTTTTTTTCTATCTGGTAGTTAAAATTATTCTCTGAGCCCTGTTTATGCATTGTATTTGATTTCCTCAGGAATATTAAAGTTATTTTCAGTATACATCAGAAATTCATACAAAGCAGCCTTTTTGGCCACTTCCTTCTCAGTTCTCGCAGTCTCTTTTTGCTCATCTCTGTGCACGACGTGTCTTGGTTACCATGGCTGTGCATGCATCGATATCTTGTACAGCAACTCCTACTCACTCCTCTTCAGGAACATCTTTCAAAACTTGTATTTGTTTCACCTCCTTGCATGATTAATCCAAAGGTTACTATGAATGAATATTTGGTAAAACAGATGGAAGTCTGAAAATTAAGTCAATAAGGGAAATCCTTAAAATATATTTTTATATAACTTAATTTGTAGATATTGATGTATATCTGCTTTTCTTACAATATGAAAATAGAAAAATATTCTAATAATTAACTATTCCTGAAAAAATGAATCTTAATTTTAACATAATTTCTCATTAAATTTCAAACTCCTTTTTATTTTCCTACCAAAGAATTCTTTCAATTAAATACTATTCACTTTTTGGTGGGCATTGGATACTTAGGCTGGCATTAATGATGGGAATAAAGGTTAAAGACTAGAAAGACTATGATCATTAAAGTAAACTCATGAAATTTATATTGTAATCAAGTACAGGGCTGCAAATACATCCACATGCTAGAGACTTTTATGATTTGTAATCTAGGTTGAAATTCTATGAAATTAACCTATTTTGAGTTTACTCACAGAAAGTCAATGGCTGTAATGCAGTAACACTTCACATTGTTTCATTGTTTATCCTTCTTTTTAATAAAGAGAAAGTGCCCACAGCTCATATATTTTGAACAGAACAAGGTAGAAAAAGTATCATTCTGTGTATAGTATCTCTTATAGTATAGAAATAATGGCTTAACACAACTTTTGAGATTTGAAATACAAGTAAAATGAAAAAAAGGAAGCAAAATCTTTCTCTGTTTCTGATTTAAAGTAAATATAAGATACAAATTCAGATTGTGCCTACAGTTACTCATTAATACTCTACAGTATGTAAAAACCTTGAATATACAAATTAATATAACTTTGCTTGGTCCCAAACTAAACACAGATATTTATGATGACTGTTCTTAATATTATAAGTCAAGATAGCTTTTGAGCTGTCAACTACTGTATTTTTTAGGCTAATTTAGATTTATATGTAATCCTTAATGAATGTGCAAGAACTGAAAGAAGAACTCAGTAATTACTTTCTCTAATTATCTATTTTAATTATATTCTAGCTATATGCAAATGGAAGCAATCAAACAGACCTGTATTTATGATAACTAAAATGAAGGGGAAAAAAAAAAGGTGGTTGGATAGATCCTGCC
>SJYX01016898.1:43031-64624 GCA_006410675.1 Oreotragus oreotragus
TATTTAATTGGTTTCCAAAGGAAATCCATAATTGTACACTTTCCTATCAAACTAATAATTGTATTATAATTTGTTTATAGTTTAAAATGTATGAATAATTTGCTAATAAATTGTTAGGCAAAGTCATAAGAATTTTGAATAAATGTCAAAAGGATAGTTTTGTAATATATACTGATGTATAGATTTAGCATAGCAATAATTACATAAAATTATAACATTTATAGAGAAAGGGAATTTATAGTGTTTCTCTGTTTCTAAAAATGTTCTAGCAGAACCTGGCTAATCTTGGTGAAAGGGATATGTGCAAAATCATTATATTAAAGACTTCAAAAGTTTCTTTAAAAATATATGACAATAGTAATTATAATAACAACCATAGAAGACAAACTGAAGAAGGCAATGGCATCCCACGCCAATACTCTTGCCTGGAAACTCCCATGGACGGAGGAGCCTGGTAGGCTGCAGTCCATGGGGTCGCTGAGTCAGACACGACTGAGCGACTTCACTTTCACTTTTCACTTCCATGCATTGGAGAAGGAAATGGCAACCCACTCCAGTGTTCTTGCTTGGAGAATCCCAGGGATGGCGGAGCCCAATGGGCTGCCGTCTGTGGGGTCACAGAGTCAGACATGACTGAAGCGACTTAGAAGCAACAGCAGCAGCAGAAGACAAACTATAAAGCTACCATCATTGCACACTATTTTTTTTTTTTAACTTTATAATACTGTATTGGTTTTGCCATACATCAACATGAATCTGCCATGGATGTACACACTGTATTGTTTACTTCACAACTAGTGCCTTATTTTATACCCATGGGTACACAAATGTAATCTTCACTAAGCTGATTTTCATGTGATTCAACTGAAAATGGAAATCAATTACTGATTGTTATGCCCGCAGTCCGAGTCCCCAAAACTGAGAAAACAAGACCTCCATGGCAATGCAAAAGCAAAAAGGAAATTTATTTCTGACTCAAGCCATGGACCCCGCCACATCCAACGCAGTGGAGTGGGGCAAGAGCACCGAGCCCTGAATTACAGCAGTATTTATAGGTTTAGAACAAAGACAGGGAGTTGGCAAGGGCGGATTGCTTGCAAGGGTTTTTTGGCATCTATTAATTGGTTAAATTTTTGCGCGTGCAGGCTTGCTTAGAGGACTTTTCATGTCATCTGGGAGCCTGGGAATATGCTGACTGGCTGAGCCCCAAGGTCGGGGAAGGATGATCTCATTTCCTTCTGGGCAGTGACCCAGTTTTTCCCATGATTGTATCTCTAGCCCACTTTAGTCCTTGAAGCCTGTCATGACTTCTGTCAGGTCCCAACATGATAATCACACAGATAATACATGTCAGATGTGGGATTCAAACTGAGATAAATGTTTCTATAAGCTCATGCCCCTTCTCTAATACAACTCATTATTCTCATTTGCTCATATTTTTTGTAAATATGATTGTTATAGATATACACATATGTAGACACTTAAATAATATGCATACAAGCATACTATGAAATATGCATTTTTAAATCCTTTTAAATTTTAACATTTGGAAAAAATTATATAAAAATAGCCTCTATTTTCACTTTCCAAACACTCTAAATTGTATGTTTCTTATGATTACTTTTTGGAAATCTCTCCTTTTGCATTCTGTTAAGTTTATTGGGGATGATGTAAAAAATAGAGTTGTTTAAATCACCTGCTTGTTTGCTTGCTAGGTTGCTTCATTTGTGTCTGACTTTTTGCGATCCTATGGATCAGACCATAGCCCTCCTGGCTCCACTGTCCATGGGAGTCTCCAGGCAATAATGTTGGAGTGGGTTGCCATGCCCTCCACCAGGGGATCTTCCCAACACAGGGATCAAACTTACATCTCTTATGTCTCCTGCATTGGCAGGTGAGTTCTCTACCCCTAGTGCCACCTGAGAAGTCCTTTTAAATCACTACCAACACCTAAACTTTAAACTATATATTTGTTCTTATAACTAGCATATACCACATTATTATTTACATGTGTACACATCTATCTGATTTTCCTCTAGTTGAAAATTTTACAAGTGGAATCACTTTATCAAGGCACTCTATGCACATATCAAATTCTTATATGTTTTCAATTTAAATGCACTGATTGTATATTTCCACTGAAAACCTATTTATCATCTTTATCAATCACAGAGAAGAGCAGCTCTTAACAATGTTATAGACCCTAGTGATAGATATCACAGACTTATGGCTGAGCTTAATGATAATCTGATATCTTAGGTTCCTGGATAATTTTATGAAGAGAAGTTTAGTCAACATTAAAACTTTTACCCCTGGACTATTAAATGAGAGAGAAATAAAGTTACAACAATTTAACTGTTGAACAAAGTTCCCTAAATTGTTGAACAAAGTTCCCTATTGAATCTGAATTTATGATGGCCTCTCAGGTTTACTTGCAATGCTTTGGAATATTGTGCTGTGCTGTGCTTCGTCACCCAGTCATGTCCAGTGCTTTGTGACCCCATGGACTGTAGCCCGCCAGGCTCCTCTGTCCATGGGGATTCCCTAGGCAAGAACACTAGATTGGGTCTCTTCCAGATCTTCCCCACCAGGGGTCAAACCCAGGTCTTCCATATTGCAGGCAGATTCTTTACCATCTGAATACTTTGGAACATCATATAGGCTCAAAACCCTGCATTTCACAACAGTACTGGCATTTGATCCCCAAACTCTATCACTGATTAGATTTTACAACCTGAGAGTTCTCTCCTCAGTTTCAACTGTTTATTGTTGCTTTTTTAAAAAAAAATTTTCTGAATGATATTCTTTAAATTATTTTTAGAATAAGAGTAAATCCAAAAGATCATTTACTGTAATTCATCTAATACCAGTGGAAATATAGTAGAAATCCTTCAGCACATTTGTTCTGTTGTATTGTCCCTTACACACTTTTTTCTCTTTATTTTTAAAAATCATATATTATTATTAACACTACATACTTTTTTAATATAAATTTATTTATTTTAATTGGAGCTTAATTACTTTACAATATTGTATTGGTTTTGCAATACATCAACATGAATCCGCCACAGTGAGCATCTTTTAATTTCATGGTGTTTGATTGCACCGTGAAATTAAAAGATGCTTATTCCTTGGAAGGAAAGTTATGACCAAGCTAGATAGCATATTGAAAAGCAAAGACATTACTTTGCCAACAAAGGTCCATCTAGCCAAGGCTATGGTTTTTCCAGTAGTCATGTATGGATGTGAGAGTTGGACTGTGAAGAAAGCTGAGTCCAGAAGAATTGATGTTTTTGAACTGTGGTTTTTGAGAAGACTCTTGAGAGTCCCTTGGGCTGCAAGAAGATCCAACCAGTCCATCCTAAATGACATCAGTCCTCGATGTTCATTGGAAGGACTGAAGCTGAAACTGAAACTCCAATACTTTGGCCACCTCATGCGAAGAGTTGACTCATTGGAAAAGATCCTGATGCTGGGAGGGATTGGGGGCAGGAGGAGAAGGGGATGACAGAAGATGAGATGGCTGGATGGCATCACTGACTCGATGGACATGAGTTTGGGTGAACTCTGGAAATTGGTGATGGACAGGGAGGCCTGCCATGCTGCGATTCATAGGGTCACAAAGAGTCGAACATGACTGAACGACTGAACTGAACATAGTTTCTGAAAATAAGTTATTTTACTTTATGTGGTTTCAAACAATAAAATATTATGTAGTTAGTGAAAACAGAGTGAGCTACATCTTCTCTTATAATCATCTTAGTTAACTCTGTCTCTAACACACCTGTGTACACATACATGTATACACACTCACACAGATATATACAAACAAAACAGAGACACTTAGGTATACAGGATTGGCATCACTGACTCGATGGACATGAGTTTGGGTGAACTCTGGAAATTGGTGATGGACAGGGAGGCCTGCCATGCTGCGATTCATAGGGTCACAAAGAGTCGAACATGACTGAACGACTGAACTGAACATAGTTTCTGAAAATAAGTTATTTTACTTTATGTGGTTTCAAACAATAAAATATTATGTAGTTAGTGAAAACAGAGTGAGCTACATCTTCTCTTATAATCATCTTAGTTAACTCTGTCTCTAACACACCTGTGTACACATACATGTATACACACTCACACAGATATATACAAACAAAACAGAGACACTTAGGTATACAGGACATAATTGGTCTTACAAATATCTATGTTTAACTTAAGGCAGTAAATGTCATAAACCAAGACAAGTATATGGAACACTAAAATTAGGGAATCTGTTATTTTTCATTTTATGTTTTGTAGACATTTTACATTCTTAATAATGTTTATCTTTTTTGGTTTGAACACAAATGGTAATGTTTTAAAAGGAGGTTTTGCTTCAAAACTCAGTTTAATTTCCAAATATGCAATATTTTAGACATATCATTTAAAATAGTCATACTCGATTTATATGTAATAATTATACTTAAAATATTTATGATTACTTTTGACTTCCATATGCAATCAGTGTAACATATAAGTGAAAACTGAAAGTGATATTCACTCAGTCATGTCCACCAGGACACGACTATGAACTATGGATGGTAGGCCACTAAGCTCCTCTGTCCATGGAATTCTCTAGGCAAGAATACTGGAACGGGTTACCATGCCTTTTTCTAGGGAACCATCCTGACCCAGGAATCAAACCTGGGTCTCCACATTGCAGGCATATTCTTTACTATCTGAGCCAGCAGGGAAGCCCAGCATGTAAGTAGTATTATATATATTAGGATGTACTCTTGGGAAAATCTATTATTTTTAATTTCCACAAATGTTTAAAGAACTGATGTTTGTACAAAAGTAGTTTGGTTCATATCTGCTTTTTAAAATATAATTCTGTTTATGCTATCTGCAAATTAAAAAAAAAAAGTAGTATTTAACCATGTAACAGTTTAGAAAATTTGTAAAGAGTAATAGCATGGATTATAAATTAGCCTAAAATATGCTAATAAAGATTAATGACATTTACCCTAAGTTATATAATTACATTTAGATCACCTGAGAAATTTTCATTTAGAATATAATTTTTTTGTTTTGTTTTTTACATTATTTTTAATATAAATTTATTTATTTTAATTGGAGGTTAATTACTTTATAAGAATATAAATTTATAAGAAGATTATGGAGGTCATTATTAGAACTTATATGATGCATTATGATATAAATTGATTATCATATACTATTTAGTAGTTCAAATGCACAAACACACCACTTCACTTGCATGAATAACTCTGTGAATGATTGCTAATTTGTTTTCACCTTTAAATAATGTTTGATTTATAAATTTATTATTATTTGCAATTATTAATATATTTACTATACTTTTTTTGACAGACCTTTGTATACTCCTAGTGAGATACTCAGATTTACGTATTATGCCTACAAAGGAGTTTTCTCTAAAATCTAACAGTTCAAAGATTACAGTTTCCTTAATGTCACAATACATTTATGACAACATCTTCATGGCATGTTTTTGACCATTTTTGTTTCTACAATTTGACATTTTGCCAAAGTAGTAAAATATTTTATTAAGTTAGTTGTCAGCCCCCCAAAACTGCTCCATAAATAACAGAATTCTTTCTGATATAATGTCAATCTGTTTATGGGCTCTTTAGATAGCTCATCTTCCAATAATACTGTGACATTTGTAGACTTTTCTTTTGTGAATATGATGAAGACATCTGAGGATAAAATGGAGTTTGGGAGTACAAAGAATTAGGGAGATGAATGAGCTTTATCTTTCACTTTTCACTTTCATGCATTGGAGAAGGCAATGGCACTCTAGTGTTCTTGCCTGGAGAATTCCAGAGATAGAGGAGCCTAGTGGACTGCCATCTGTGGGGTCACACAGAGTCGGACACGACTGAAGTGACTTAGCAGCAGCAGCATACAAAGCATGCAACTAGAATGACCTCCTGATCATTAAATGGAAAAAAAAATCGAGAAATTCAGATCATACCTCTTGTTCTCCTCTGTTTTTGTTTTTGTTTTTGATGGATGCATGCTCAGATGGTAAAGAATCTGCCTGCAATACAGGAGACCTGGATTCAATCCCTGGATTGGGACGATCCCCTGGAGGAGGTCATGGTAATGCACTTCTGTGTTATTGCCTGGTGAATCCCACAGACAGAGGAGCCTTTAGGGGCTATAGTTCATGTGGCTATGAAGAGTTAGACACCACACAGAGACCTCACACTTTAATATGCTTTGGATACGGACTAATTTTACCAAAACAAAAAATTAATTGTATCCACTTTAGGGTTCCAGTTAGAAAAATATATCTCCAATTTTGATTTTGGAGTTTATGTCTGAAAAGAAATTTAGTCTCAGGAAGAGGAATTTGTAGACTCTGCAAAGATGAGGTTTAGGGAAAATTATATTTCCAGGAAACGGAAAAATATTTTTCTCTTCTGATTCTTTGATATAGGTGGGTATTTTTGCACTTTCAGTTGGATATAAAATAATCCATGTACAGTAATAAAGACTTTACATATCAATACTGCCTTAGAAAAAATATGAAAATAGAGGCACAATATACCTAATAGAGATCTGGCATAGTTCTATGTCAGAAAATGCTTGTGTTTAAAAAGAACAGTGCACAATTTCCTGCTCATTACAAGAACTGTTAATGTTTTCAATGTTTTCCAAACAATCAGAATATTTATCAAGGAAACTGTCTCTGTTTACTTTTTAACATTAAACACACACTGAAAACTATAGTGCCTGTTAGAAAACTGTTCAGAATACAAGGGCAAATTTCAAGGTTTTGTGCTGAAGCAAACTAAAGAAATAAATACCACATGTTCTGCAGTTTGCAGACTTCACAGTGAATTTCATGTGTCTCTCAACTTTGATCTAAACAATTGCAATTGATAAATGGAATAAGATCTTGTAGGCAAGGGAACAGACATTTCCCCAATTTCTAAACAATTTAGTTGCTTACAGGCTTTCTTTGCAAGAGACATTTCAATTTGCACACTAGTTCCTACTCGAGAGACTTAGATGAAGGCAGAAATATTGTAAGAGACTAGTATTCAAGATTTTTGATAGAGGTGTGGAACAGATAATTCAGAACAAAATATGAAAGAGTGGCCTAGCTGGAGTGTGCAAGGAAATGGCATAAAACTTGCTTTCGAATTTATCTCTGACCCTTTTTTTTTTTTAAATTTCAGCTTTATTGAGGAATACATGATAAATAAAATTATAAAATATTTAAATTTAACATCCTGGTAATTTTATATTTTCACACAGTGAAAAGACTGTCTCTTATACACATCTAGATGTGTATAAGAGACAGCAGTAATATATTGCTTAATTTTGTATTCTATGACCATATCTAAATTAATATCCATTTTAAAGATGATAGCTGTATGTATTATTTTTAGTTTCTCTGTGTGTGTGTGTCTGTTGTTGTTATTCTATTATGAACAGTACATAAGATACATGGCTTCTGATATACAAGGATATGTCCTGGAAACACTAATGCTGAATAATAAGGAACATATGCACAAGCTCAAGTTTGTAAAGAAATGCCAAACTGATTTTCTAAATGAGAGCACCAATTTTTCCTCAGCGGTGTGTTCATACATCCTTACCTTATTAACAATTGAGATTGTGATACTATTTTTTTTTTCCTATCTGGTAGTTAAAATTATTCTCTGAGCCCTGTTTATGCATTGTATTTGATTTCCTCAGGAATATTAAAGTTATTTTCAGTATACATCAGAAATTCATACAAAGCAGCCTTTTTGGCCACTTCCTTCTCAGTTCTCGCAGTCTCTTTTTGCTCATCTCTGTGCACGACGTGTCTTGGTTACCATGGCTGTGCATGCATCGATATCTTGTACAGCAACTCCTACTCACTCCTCTTCAGGAACATCTTTCAAAACTTGTATTTGTTTCACCTCCTTGCATGATTAATCCAAAGGTTACTATGAATGAATATTTGGTAAAACAGATGGAAGTCTGAAAATTAAGTCAATAAGGGAAATCCTTAAAATATATTTTTATATAACTTAATTTGTAGATATTGATGTATATCTGCTTTTCTTACAATATGAAAATAGAAAAATATTCTAATAATTAACTATTCCTGAAAAAATGAATCTTAATTTTAACATAATTTCTCATTAAATTTCAAACTCCTTTTTATTTTCCTACCAAAGAATTCTTTCAATTAAATACTATTCACTTTTTGGTGGGCATTGGATACTTAGGCTGGCATTAATGATGGGAATAAAGGTTAAAGACTAGAAAGACTATGATCATTAAAGTAAACTCATGAAATTTATATTGTAATCAAGTACAGGGCTGCAAATACATCCACATGCTAGAGACTTTTATGATTTGTAATCTAGGTTGAAATTCTATGAAATTAACCTATTTTGAGTTTACTCACAGAAAGTCAATGGCTGTAATGCAGTAACACTTCACATTGTTTCATTGTTTATCCTTCTTTTTAATAAANCAAAGCATGCAACTAGAATGACCTCCTGATCATTAAATGGAAAAAAAAAATTGAGAAATTCAGATCATACCTCTTGTTCTCCTCTGTTTTTGTTTTTGTTTTTGATGGATGCATGCTCAGATGGTAAAGAATCTGCCTGCAATACAGGAGACCTGGATTCAATCCCTGGATTGGGACGATCCCCTGGAGGAGGTCATGGTAATGCACTTCTGTGTTATTGCCTGGTGAATCCCACAGACAGAGGAGCCTTTAGGGGCTATAGTTCATGTGGCTATGAAGAGTTAGACACCACACAGAGACCTCACACTTTAATATGCTTTGGATACGGACTAATTTTACCAAAACAAAAAATTAATTGTATCCACTTTAGGGTTCCAGTTAGAAAAATATATCTCCAATTTTGATTTTGGAGTTTATGTCTGAAAAGAAATTTAGTCTCAGGAAGAGGAATTTGTAGACTCTGCAAAGATGAGGTTTAGGGAAAATTATATTTCCAGGAAACGGAAAAATATTTTTCTCTTCTGATTCTTTGATATAGGTGGGTATTTTTGCACTTTCAGTTGGATATAAAATAATCCATGTACAGTAATAAAGACTTTACATATCAATACTGCCTTAGAAAAAATATGAAAATAGAGGCACAATATACCTAATAGAGATCTGGCATAGTTCTATGTCAGAAAATGCTTGTGTTTAAAAAGAACAGTGCACAATTTCCTGCTCATTACAAGAACTGTTAATGTTTTCAATGTTTTCCAAACAATCAGAATATTTATCAAGGAAACTGTCTCTGTTTACTTTTTAACATTAAACACACACTGAAAACTATAGTGCCTGTTAGAAAACTGTTCAGAATACAAGGGCAAATTTCAAGGTTTTGTGCTGAAGCAAACTAAAGAAATAAATACCACATGTTCTGCAGTTTGCAGACCTCACAGTGAATTTCATGTGTCTCTCAACTTTGATCTAAACAATTGCAATTGATAAATGGAATAAGATCTTGTAGGCAAGGGAACAGACATTTCCCCAATTTCTAAACAATTTAGTTGCTTACAGGCTTTCTTTGCAAGAGACATTTCAATTTGCACACTAGTTCCTACTCGAGAGACTTAGATGAAGGCAGAAATATTGTAAGAGACTAGTATTCAAGATTTTTGATAGAGGTGTGGAACAGATAATTCAGAACAAAATATGAAAGAGTGGCCTAGCTGGAGTGTGCAAGGAAATGGCATAAAACTTGCTTTCGAATTTATCTCTGACCCTTTTTTTTTTTTAAAATTTCAGCTTTATTGAGGAATACATGATAAATAAAATTATAAAATATTTAAATTTAACATCCTGGTAATTTTATATTTTCACACAGTGAAAAGATTTCCCTTATTTAGTCAATCACATATACATTACTTCACATATTTATCTTTTTTATTCCCTTGTTGTGAGCAGTTTAGTTCTATTCTCTTGGCAGACTTTAGTTTTTAAATATAGTTTATCAACTATAGTTAGCATGACATGCAGGCATTTCTTATCTTATTGCTGAAAGTTAGCACTCTTTTATAGTCTTTCCCTATTTCTCCTGAACCCTTGGCCCCCAACAAGTACATTTTTTGTTTGTTTCAGCAAGTACTTTTCTTTTTTTTTCTTCCTATTTTTGGACTCCACATGTAAGTGAAACTGCAGTTTTTGTCTTTCTCTGCCTGACTTATTTTACTTAGCATAATGTCCTCAGGGTCCATCCATATTATTGCAAATGACAAGATTACCTTCTTTCTAATGGCTGAATAATATTCCATTGTGTGTGCATACATATGTATATGTGTGTGTGCATGTGTATGTGCACTAAGCTATTTCAGTAGAGTCCCATCTTTGTGACACTATAGCCTGTAGCCCACCAGACTCCATGGGATGTCCCAGGCAAGAATACTGGAGTGGGTTGCCATGCTCTTCTCCAGGGGATCTTCCCGACCCAGGAATCGAACCCTCAGCTCTTATCTCCCCGGCATTGTCAGGCAGGTTCTTTACTGCTGAAGCCACTTGGAAAGCCCTATGTGTGTGTGTTCTTAGTTGTGTCTGAATATTTGCAACCCCATAACCTGTAGCCCAGGAGGAACCTCTGTCCATGGAATTCCCCAGGCAAGAATTCTGGAGTGGGTTGCTATGTCCTACTCCAGGGAATCTTCCAAACTCAGGGGTTGAGCCTTCATCTCCTGCATTGGCAGGCAGGATCTTTACCAACTAAGCCACCAGGGAAGCCACAGGGAAGCCATATATATATTATATACACACATGGCTTATGCATATATGCCATATATATATATGGTATATATGTGTATATGTATACACAATGGGATGTTATATATATATATATATACACACAGTGGAATATATATATATATATATGTGTGTGTGTATATAATCTTTTTATCCACTGAGGGATACTTAGGTTGTCACTTAGGTTGTTGTTTCTATATCTTGGCTATTATATATAATGCTGCATTTACCTCTGACTCTTAATTTGTCAGATCATTTCAAAATATTGAGCCTCTTTGACCCTCATTTCTCGCTCTTAAAACACAGTAACAAAATCTGCAGTTCAGTTCAGTCGCTCAGTCGTGTCCGACTCTTTGTGACCCCATGAATTGCAGCACGCCAGGACTCCCTGTCCATCACCAACTCCCAGAATTCACTCAGACTCACGTCCATCGAGTCAGTGATGCTATCCAGCCATCTCATCCTCTGTCATCCTCTTCTCCTGCCGCCAATCCCTCTCAGCATCAGAGTCTTTTCCAATGAATCAATGCTTCACATGTGGTGGCCAAAATACTGGAGTTTCAGCTTTAGCATCATTCCTTCCAAAGAAATCCCAGGCTGGTCTCCTTCAGAATGGACTGGTTGGATCTCCTTGCAGTCCAAGGGACTCTCAAGAGTCTTCTCCAACACCACAGTTCAAAAGCATCAATTCTTCAGCACTCAGGCTTCACAGTCCAACTCTCACATCCATACACGACCACTGAAAAAAACATAGCCTTGACTAGATAGACCTTATTCAGCAAAGTAATGTCTCTGTTTTTGAATATGCTATCTAGGTTGGTCATAACTTTTCTTCCAAGGAGTAAGTGTCTTTTAATTTAATGGCTGCAATCACCATCTGCAGTGATTTTGGGGCCCAAAAAATCTTAGTTGGTTGCAAAAAAATTAAAAGTAGTCAGTCTGGTGAGAAGTAAAATTTAAGGTGAAAAAAAACTATATTTTTAAAATAAATTTTATTTGCTCTAACTATGATAATTAGAAATTAGTCTGAAATTTTCCTAATGAAATATTATAAACAATGGAACATTCATTCAATAAAATATAATAAATCCCTTCACAGAATAGCAGGAGACCATGCATTTAGCTGTAAACTCATGCTTTACCTCACATATGCAGATGACACCACCTTTATGGCAGAAAGGGAAGAGGAACTAAAGAGCCTCTTGATGAAAGTGAAAGAGGAGAGTAAAACTGGTGGCCTAAAACTCAACATTAAAAAAAAAAAAAAGTAGAATTATGGAATCCAGTCCTATCACTTTATGGCAAATTGGGGAAACAATGGAAGCAATTACAGATTTTATTTCCTTGGGCTCTAAAATCACTGCAGATGATGACTGTAGCCATGAAATTAAAAGACATTTGCTCCTTGGAAGAAAAGCTATGACCAACCTAGATAGCATATTAAAATACAGAGACATTACTTTGCCAAGAAAGGTCAGTATAGTTAAAGCCATGTTTTTTCCAGTAATCATGTATAGATGTGAGAGTTGGACCATAAAGAAAGCTAAACCCTGAAGAATTGATGCTTTTGAACTATGGTGTTAGAGAAGACTCTTGAGTGTCCCTTGGACTGCAATGAGATCAAACCAGTCAATCCTAAAGGAAATTAACCCTGAATATTCATTCTAAGAACTGAAGCTGAACCTTTGGAGCTCCAATACTTTGGCCACCTGATGCGAAAAACTTACTCATTGGAAAAGACTTTGATGCTAGGAAAGATTGAAGGCAGAAGGAGAAATGGATGACAGAGGATGAGATGGTTATATGGCATCCCTTTCTCAATGGACATGAGTTTGAGCAAGTCCAGGAATTGGTAATGGACAGGGAAACCTGGGGTGCTGCAGGCCATAAGATCATAAAGAATCAGACATGACTGAGCAACTGAACTGAACTGAAAACCCTTTACTCTAGCAACAAGTTACAAAAGTTATACACATAACACCCTACTGCACGCAAGTAATACCAAGATGACTTCCTACCAGTTATTCTGGGGCATGGTTTCACTCTGAAAGAAACAGGTTGCTTGAGTTTCTCACTTACTGCCAAGACCCAGGTTGGTGGCTCAAGCACCCTGTTTTAGAGGCTCTATTCCATCTAGGTACATATATCTGATACAACCAGGTCTCCATTCCCCCACCAAACCCCCATGTCTATGGTGGAAATTCTTACTCAGGCACGTTACACCAAAAATACTGGGTGCCCCCCTCCCCTCATTCATTCTTAGGGCAGGAGTTGCACACTAGGAAGAAAGGAAGAAAGCTGGAAAAAAAAATGTTTGCCACAACTATTCAATGTCAACTCTTAGAGAGAGTCACCTTAGAAAACACTCTATCTGAGGGGGCTGATTTCTTTCCTTTTTTTTTTTTTTTTGATCGGACAATGGAGACTCCCATTCCTAAGGGTGTTGTCAAAAAGTAGATCTTGAAGAGAAAGTAAGAGTAATTTGATTGGTCTATGATATAGCAAAATAGTATTAATAGAACAGCCAGAAGTTTAATAGAGAATGAAAAGAAGAGAAAGCTAAGAAGAGGTCTTCAGGGAACACTGTAAACACTAGGAAATTGGGAAGAATTTGGTTGAATTATCTCAGGAGTGATCAGAGAAAGATGCTGGGTAGATTTGGAAGCACCTTGAAGCCACAAATAGACTAATAACACATGGTGGAAGAGCCATTGATATAACAGTTTAAACAAAATCTTGGCTAAAAACTGAATTATAAACTGCTTTTATAGGAGAATTCAAAAATTAAGAATTAAAAACAAAATCGCTGTCATTCTTGGGAGTTTGGAAAATTGAGTGCATACCCATGCTTAACCCTCTTAGGAATGATCCGAGAGGGTATCTCTAAGATAATGGTCTCTGAAACTGGAGTCAAAATAAGCCACACACATATAACAGTAAATGGTGAAATCTAAATGACTAAGTGGGCTTAAATCAAACTTTTGTAAAATGCAGCTAATACCCAGTTCAGGGGTGACCCATAAGAAGCCTGACTAAAATGTAAAAGCAAGGGGAAAAATCATGTGAACAGGGACATCAGCAGCTTCAAAATGCAGAGACAAGTAACTTCACAAAATAAGTTTAGCATAATTACTGAACAAAAAATGACTAAACAAGCAACAATGAAACAACCACTGGAAAAGGAGAATCAATAATCACAGTTGCTCCACTACATTCTAAAATTTCCACTTTTTTTCCACCCCAAACTACAAGTCATGCAAATAATAAAGTAAAAGCATGACACAATGGCACCCCACCCTAGCACTCTTGCTTGGAAAATCCAATGGACGGAGGAGCCTGGTGGGTTGCAGTCCATGGGGTCACTAACAGTCGGACAGACTGAGCAACTTCACTTTCACTTTTCTCTTTCATGCATTGGAGAAGGAAATGGCAGCCCACTCCAGTATTCTTGCCTGGAGAATCCCAGGGATGGGGGAGCCTGGTGGGCTGCCGTCTCTGGGGTCACACAGAGTCGGACATGACTGAAGTGACTTAGCAGTAGCAGCAGCATACACAAGGAGGAAAAAAGTAGCAATAGAAACTGCCTGTGAAGGGGCCTAGAATCAGAAAACAAAGTCTTCAAAGCAGCTCTCCCAAATATGCTTGAAAACTAAAGAAAGATATACTTTACAAATAAATAAAATTACAAATAGAATGTATGGAAACATAGAATATTAATAAAGCCATAGATATTATTATAAATAACAGTTGAAAATACATAACCAAAATAAGATTTTCACAAGAAGAGCTCAATAAGAGTTTTAATCTGAAAGAAAAAAGAAAAAGAACAAGTATATTTGAAAAATGATCAATAGAGACCAGCAATTTGAAGAACCAAAATAGAAAAAAGAAAAAAAAAAAAAACTAAGGAAAAATTAATATTGCCTAAAGGATATTTGGGACACTGTTAACCATATAATCTATGTGTAACTCGGCAGAAGAGAGGAGAGAAAGGAAAATGGGAAAAAAATTGAGAAAATAATAACTGAAACATGCCCAGATTAATGAAACGATCAATCTGCTTACTTAAGTAGCCCAACAAACTCCAAATAAGATAAAAGATATATACCCTCAGACACATTACAGGCAATACATTAAAAAGTCAAAGGCAAAGAGAAAATCTTGAAAGCAGCAAAAGTAAGACAAGTCATCATTTATATGGGTATCCCAATAAGAAATAAGCGGTCCTATGATCAGAAACAAGAAGTAGTGGGACATCATATTCAAAGTGATGAACGTAAAAAATAAAACAAAAGCTGTCAATCAAGATTCTGTTATGCATCTGATACTAATTTTAATGTCTTTACCAAAACTATAATAAAGACATTTCCTAGTAAATGAAAATAGAGAGAATTCATTGCTTGGAGACACACCTTACAAGAAATTCTAAAGAAAATTCCTCAAGGTGAAAGCAAGTGACATCAGAATGAAATTCAAAAGAATGAGTTCCATTAAAGATAATTATATAGGTAATTACAAAAGACTATAATTGCACATTTCTTCTTGTTCTCATGACTAATTTCAAAAGCAGTAGTCCAAAACAATTATTATGTAATTGTACTTCTGGACCCTTAACACAGAGAAATGTAATATATTTGACAATAACAAAACAACGCAGAACAGGTAGGTGGGTAAAAGCTGTGTTGGTATAAACAAATAACACTGATTAGCAACAAATCTGCAAGAAATGAAGAGAGTAAGAAATGGTAGATAAGAATGTAATTTTAAAGCATTAGATATGCTTTCTTATCTACTCTCAGTTTCTTTAAAATATGTAAGAAAATATAATGCAGTAATTATGTGTGCTCAGTTGTGTCCAACTCTTTGTGATCTCATGGACTGTAGCCCACCAGGCTTCTCTTTCCATGGAATTCTCCAGGCAAGACTGGAGTAGGCGGCTATTTCCTTCTCCAGGGGATCTTCCCAACCCAGGAATCGAACCTGCATCTCCTGCATTGGCAGGCAGATTTTTATCACTGAGCCTCCTGGGAATCCTAATAATTATAACAATGACTTATATCAAAAATAGACATAATTTGTGTACAAGTAATTAGCATAAAAAGTGGAGGAGAAAATGAACACTATAGGAGTAAAATTTTCATATTTTGAAACAGAGCAGGACTCTGTGGGATCTTCCCAGGGACAGACTCCCCAGGCCCAAATCCTTTGACACTTGCTTGCAGAAAATGCTTTAGTCTCCCAGACCTTCCCCGAGTTCCAAAGAACAAATTTAATCAGAGGAGTTGGAAAATGCAGAAACAAATAATTAAGCAAGCCAAAATTATAATAATTTAGTTATAAGAAAAAGTTGAAGACCTTTAGTTCCTTCTCAAGGGCTATATATAAAATCCTGAGCCATTTCCTTAGGTTGTTTTGCTAATACTAAAACCCCCATGTGGTGGAAGAGGTTAACTGCTGATCACTAGTATGTAGATCTAAAAATACCACCTGGTTATCTCACCGTCAACCAACAAAGCTGATCATATACTTCACAAACCTTTCCCTCACCTTGACTTTAAAAGTTCTTCCCTGAAAGCCATTGAGGAGTTTTGAATCTTTTGAGCATGAACTGTCTGTTCTCCTTTCTTGGCCCACGTTGGACACCTAGCAATTAAAGAGGTATTAAGGTGGATGAACTTAGAGCCTGTTATATAGAGTGAAGTAAGTCAGAAAAGGAAAAAAAATATTGTATATTAATGCTTATATCTGGTGTCTAGAAAATGGTACTGATGAACCTGTTTGCAAGGCAAGAATAGTAATGTGGACACAGAGAGAAAAAGAAAGGATGGGACAAATAGAGAGAGTAACATTGAAATATATAAAATAGATACCTAGTGGGGAGTTGCTGTATAACACAGGGAGCTCAGTCCTGTGCTCTGTGACAACCTAGAGGTGTGGGAAGGGGTGGGGTGGGAGGGAAATCCAAGTGGGAGGTAATATATGTATATTTACAGCTGATTCACACTGTTGTATGGCAGAAACCAGCAGAACATTGGAAAGCAACTGTGTATGTTCCTGTGTTTAGTCTCTCAGTCATGTCTAATTCTTTGGGACCCATTGGGCTGTAGCTTACCAGGCTTGCTTGTCCATGGGATTTTTCAGGCAAGAAATCTGGAGTGGGTTGCCATTTCTTTCTCTGGGGACCCTCCCAACCCAGGGCTCGAACCCATATCTCCTGTATCCTTCATTGCAGGTGGATTCTTTATCAAACAAGCCACTGGGGGAAATACCTTATCTCTATATATATTTATATATATATATTAAACCTATACTGTCCTTCACCACAACCTGGTATCAATAAATTGACTGCTGCCTGCTGAGTCATGTTTGGTTTGCTTATGATTTCACTGGAACTAAATAAGTATACATCACTTCAAGATCACTGTGCACTGTGACTGCAGTCATGAAATTAAAAGATACTTACTTCTCAGAAGAAAAGCTATTTCAATCCTAGACAGCATATTAAAAATCAAAGACATTACTTTGCTGACAAAAGTCCATCAAGTCAAAGCTTTTTTTTTTTCCAGTAGTCATGTATGGATGTGAGAGTTGAATCATAAAGAAGGCTGAGTGCTGAAGAATTGATGCTTTTGAACTGTGCTGTTGGAGAAGACTCTTGGGTGTCCTTTGTACAGGAGCCCCTGAATATACCAAAATTCAGTGATGCTTAAGTCCCATAGTAGGTCCTCTGTATCCCAGGTTCCACGTCCATGAATTCTGCCAACATCAGATGAACATTCTGATTTGCTGTTTGTTGAAACTGCTGATGGGAAACCTGGGAATACAGAGGGCTAATTCTATATTTATTGGAAAAATCCAAGCATACATGCACTGGCACAGTTCAAATCCATGTTGTTCAAGGGTCGTGCTGTTGACTATAATTCCAAATACCCTCATGAACTTTCTCTCTTTTCTCTACCCCATTTATACTGCCTTCCATGATATAAATTTTCTGAATCTTGACTGCCTCAATAGGCAGCCAATAATTTTTTGTGGTTTTGATTTACATTTCCCAGAGAGCTAATGCAATGGATTGAATGATGATGTCCTCCTCCCCAAAGTTCAAATTTTGAAACTTAATAGGCAACTTGATGGTATTTGGAGATGGAGATCTTCGGAAGATGAGTAAACTTTAAAAGACACCCCAGAGAAACCCCTTTCCCACTGCCATGTAAGGTTACAGTGACAAGACAGCCATCTGGGAAACAAGCTCTCACCAGCCACAGCTTTGGCCACAGAGTGAGGTGATCTTCTTTTCGTTCAAAGAAGAGTGAGGTGATCTTCTTTTTGTTCATTTTTGATTCTGATTCTTTATGGTGTTTTTTATGGATCAGCACTTTATCTGTGTCTTACGTTCCTCTGTATCCTTTACTATTTTTCCTTGTTTTTCTTTCCTTTCTAAATTATGCATAGAGGTTTCTTTTTTGTGCATGTAATTAAAGCCTTAATCAACCTTGCAGGAAAAAAGTAAAAAAAAAAAAAAAAGTTGTTGATGCCATGTCTTGAGTTTTCCAGCCTCCAGAATAGTGACAAATAAATATATGCTGTTTATAAACTAGTACATCCATGGATTTCTGTTGCTTTGTTATAACAGTCAGAATGGACTAAGTTTAGTTCAATTTTGACTTTTATTTTGGTCTGATAGTTACTGATATTCTCAATTCAACTCTATTGTTACATGCATGTATAACATATGTGTTTCGTGAATGTTTCTCTACCTTTAAGGGTTTACTTTTTTTTTCTTTCTACATTTATTTAACTTTGTTTTAAAAAAGAAATTTTTGATTTATATGAAGTCCACTTGGTCATTTCAAAACACTGCTTTTGTCTTCCTTTAGAACTATTTTTTTATAGGTCAAAGAGATATTCTCTTATGCATTTTTAAAGAAATTTCAGACTTCTGGATTTCATATTTAAACATTTTTCCCTCATGTTAATCTTCTATATAATATGAGGTAAAAGTCAAGTTTCACCTTTTTTCAATAAGGATTTTCAGTTTTTCTAGCACAATTTATTAAAAATACACTTTTTTCCATCTTGAATTGTTTTGATAGCTCTATAAAAATAAACTGTCCATATCTTCAGGTATATTTCTTAACTCTCTATTTCCTAACATGAATACCAAACTTTATATATATATATATACACACATATATATAATGTATTTTTATGTAACACATATATATATATATAAAGTATGGCATTTATATTTTTATATGAATGGTATATATACTCATACTGTTCATTCCATGTTCTATTACTAACATGAATACCATACTTTCTTAATTCATGTACCTTAATAATATGTCTTGAACTCAGATATTGTAATATCTTCCAACTTTTTTCCTCCTTTTATTTTTAATAATTAAGTTGGCTAAGTTTGTTCCTTCATCTTTCTAATATAAAGTTTCAAACAGTTTAATTTCTAAAATAAAACTATAAAAGCAGTTGAAATTTTCTGCTGATTAAATGGAATATATGTGATAATGCAGGTAAATGATATTTTAATAATGCTGAATCTCCCAGTATAGAATATCTGTTAAATTATAAAAGTCATGTTTCAGAAACTTTGTTTATGCTTTAGTGTAGAAGTTTTGCTTCTACATAATGGTTACCTCTTTTTTGGAATCCATATAGTTTGAATCATATAGTGGGTAGTCCTTTCAGAGTGGCTTCTTTCACTTTATTTTTTTTTTCTTTTTTTTTTTTTTAAATTCCTTTTTTTTTTAATTTTTATTTTTTTTATTTTTTTACACGAACTCCCAAACATGAACCCCCCTCCCACCTCCCACCCCACATCTTCCCTCCAGATCATCCCCATACACCAGCCCCAAGCATCCTGCATCCTGCATTGAACATAAAATATGCATTTATACTCTATATCTTTTCCTGGTTTATCACCTCATTTTCAATACTGAATAATATTCGACTGTCTGCATGTCCCACAGTTTATTTCTTCAATCACTCTTGAGGAATCTTGTGTTCTTTCAAGTTTTGACAACTGTGAATGAAACTGCTATAAATATCTGTGTTCACATAGATTTTTGTGTGGATATACATTTTCAGCTCTTTTCAGTAATACCAAGAAATACCTATTTACTCCTGGTGTGTAAGAAAATAACTAAAATTTTACTATGACCTTGTATTCTGCAAACTTGCTATAATCCCTTGCTTGTTCCAGAAGATTTTTCCCTTAATCCTTTTGGAAATTCTATATAGATGACCATGTCATCTGCAAACAATAACAGTTTTATGTCTTCTTTCCCAAGATGTATACATTTATTTCCTTATCTAGTTTTATTGCATTATGTTGAGCTTCTAATATCATGCTGAAAAGGAATGGTGAGAGAGACATCTTCATCTATTTCTTGAAAAATGATTTCAGTTAAAATTTTAGGTTTAGGTTAGAATCTAACAAGATTTCTGACTTTCTGTTATTATATATAGCATAAAAAAGTAATCATTGTAAAAATTCTTGCATTATATAAGACAACAACATGTTTAGGTGTATTTACATGATTTATACTACTTTTAGTACTTCAAGTGATATTTTTCTAATACTGAATAATATTTTCATATTTTAAAAGTGATGAATAATTAACAATGGTGTTTCTCTGAATGTATATATTTTTCTAGGAATTGTTGTGAATACAGGACTTTTGTCCTTAACATTTTAAGAAGTTAATTCAAGAATATAGTTTATTTTGCATTATACGTTAAATATTAAAGTTCATTGAGAATAGTCCTAAACCAAAATAAGACAAAATAAACCCCACAAAGTCTCTAAATGTTAACCAACATTGTCTATGCTTATTTTCTGTGAGTGAATATATTTCCCAATGATCCTTGCAGTTAGATGTGGACACAACAATGTGTTCTTGTAAAAGGAATTCAAATGGAAACTATATTTTGTATTTTCAAGTTAAGACTTTATTTTCAGAGCTATGAAACCTACATGTTCTCTTTTTCCTTCTGTGGAAAATGAGAATATGAGACGTCAAGGCTAAAAGGTGGAAGAACTTGAATTTCTGTCTCATGAAGTAGATTAAAGCACTTATCATTGGCCTTAAAATGGCCTCAAATAGTCCATCGATCATTTCATGGAAGTACTCATTGCCATTGTTTCCACATTTCTAATCTAAAACATTATTATTAGATGCAGAATATTGATGTGGGAGGAAAAAGTCCTGAAATAGTTTAGCATCTTTTCCTTAATGGACATATCTTTCTTGTAAATTTCTTATAAACTGTCATTAAAACTGAGAAGGACACAGTATAAGATTTTTATAATATTAAGGAAAAACCCTTCATTTGATAAATAACTTTTACTTGTTTTTAGGAAAATATCACTAGCTTTTTCCAGAAACTGGACTGGAATGGGTGAATTTAACTCAGATGACCATTATACCTACTACTGCGGGCAGGAATCCCTCAGAAGAAATGGAGTAGCCATCATAGTCAACAAAAGAGTCTGAAATACAGTACTTGGATGTAGTCTCAAAAATGACAGAATGATCTCTGTTTGTCTCCAAGGCAAACCATTCAATATCACAGCTATCCAAGTCTATGCCCCAATCAGTAATTCTGAAGAAGCTGAAGTTGAATGGTTTTATGAAGACCTACAAAACCTTTTAGAACTAACACCCCAAAAAGATGTCCTTTTCATTATAGGGTACTGGAATGCTAAAGTAGGAAGTCAAGAAATACCTGGAGAAACAGGCAAATTTGGCCTTGGAATGTGGAATGAAGCAGGGCAAAGACTAATAGAGTTTTGCCA
>SJYX01016898.1:106042-117740 GCA_006410675.1 Oreotragus oreotragus
GTTGTTTTCCTCCATTTCTTTGCATTGATAGACCACATATTGGGTCACAAATCACACTTTAGCAAATTTAAGAAAATTGAAATTGTGAATGAACCATCTTCTCTGGCCAAAACCCTGATACTATATATCAGCTCTGAAAAAAATAAATGTAAGAAACATAGACACATGTGGATTAAACAACACATTTCTAAATAACCAACTCTTTACTGAGAGAATCAAAAGGGAAATAAAAAAAATTCTAGAAACAAATTACAGTGAAAACTTGACAACTCAAAACCTATGGAGTGCAGCAAAAACAGTACTTAGAGGGAAGTTTATAGCAATACAATCTTACCTCAAGAAACAAGAAAAACATAAAATAGAACCTAAGATTACACCTAAAACAACTGGGAAAACAACAACAGAAACTGGTAAGAGGAAAGAAATCATAAATATCTGAGCAGAAATAAATGAAAAAGAAATGAAAGAAACAATAGTAAATATTAATAAAACTAAAAGCTAATTCTTTGATAAGATAAACAAAATTGACAAACCTTTAGCCAGACTCATCAAGAAAGAAAGAGAGAAGATTCAAATCAACAAAATTAGAAACGATAAAGGAGAGATTACAACAGAAAATGCAGAAATATAAAGGATTATAAGAGACTATTATGAACAACTGTATGGCAATAAAATAGATAACCTGGAAGAAATGGACAGATTCTTGCATAAGTTCAATCTTCCAAGACTGAATCAGGAAGAAATAGAAATTATGAACAACCCAATTACGAGGACTGAAATTGAAGCTGTGATTAAAAATATCTCCCAAAAAGACAAAAACAGAGGACCAAATGGCTTCACAGAAGAAATCTATCAAACATTTAGAGAAGAGGTAATGCCTATCCTTCTGAAACTCTTTCAAAAAATTGCACAGGAAGGAACACTTCCAAACTCATCCTATGAGGCCATCATCACCCTGATACCAAAATCATACAAACAACACAAAAAATAAAAAAGTAAAAGGCAGAAGATCTAAATATCTAAATAGACATTTCTCCAAAGAACAGATGCAAATGCACAAGAGGCAGATGGAAAAACACTCAACATCACTAATTAGAATAATGCAAATCAAAGCTACAATGAATTATAACTTCATACTAGTCAGAATGCCCATCATCAAAAAGTCTACAAATAATAAATGCTGGAGAGTGTGAGAGATAAAAGGAACCCTCCTACACTGTTGGTCGGAATCTAAATCATTCTTGGTGGGAATCAAAACCATTATGTACAGCAGTTTAGATGCCTTTAAAAAACTAAAAAATGGAGCTACACTATGATCTTCCCAGTTCCATTGCTGAGCATATATCTGGAGAAAACCATAATTTCAAAAGACAAAAGCACCCCAATGCTCACTGAAGTACTATTTACAATAGCCAAGACCTGAAAGCAACTTACATGTCCATCAAAAGATGGATGAATAAAGAAGGTGTGGTATTTGTATACAAAGGAATATTACCTAACTATAAAAGTAGATGAAATAATTCCATTTTCAGCAACATGGATGGACCTAAATTATAATACTAAGTGCAATAAACCAAACAGAGAAAAACAGATATCATACATATTTATATGTAGCATCTTAAAATTGATGCAAATGAACTTACATACAAAAGAAAAAGGCTCTCCGACATAGCAAACAGACCAAAGGGGAGAGTGAGGGTGGGGGAGAGATACATTAGTAGTTTGGGGTTAACATACATACACTACTATATATAAAAATGGTAGCGAACAAGGATTTACTCTATATTTTGTAATAACTTATAAAGGAAAATATGAAAAAGTAGACATAGATGTATGTATAACTTAATTACTGCTGTATACCTGAAACTAATACACCATTGTAAATCACTATACTTCAATTAAAAATTTAAAAATAATTATATACAAAACAATAATTAGAAGCTTAACAATAATTATTAAGCTTATATTCCTTTAAACACATTCAAAATATTCTTTAAACTTTCTAAGTCTGGTAAATCTTGTCTGCTCCTAACCAGTGCAAGAACACTTCATTTCTGATACTGTTCTCTTCTAGCCTTTGCTTTTTCCATGTCTCAGTTTTCTGTTGAAATTTGTTTGTTCACATGTATTGTCCATTTTTTCCACCTTCATGTTTATAATAATTTTAATTCTGGCTAAAATTCCAAAGCTAAGTATACTTGGCATTTCTTCCACTGACTATTTTCTCTCTTCTATATTTACACACACACACACATATATATATATATGCACACAGACACACACACACACACACATATATATATACTGAATCCCCTGTACAGCAATAATTCATATAACATTGTAAATCACTATACTTCAATTAAAAATTTAAAAATAATTATATACAAAACAATAATTAGAAGCTTAACAATAATTATTAAGCTTATATTCCTTTAAACACATTCAAAATATTCTTTAAACTTTCTAATTCTAGTTAGATTATAAATGCATAGCTTTCAACCATAGCATTTGATACTTATTAGAAATCATTACTATAACGAGTTACAAAAGATAAATTATTAATTGTACTTAACAGAGTAAAAGAACGTTATGCTCAAATAGACTAACAGCCAGGACAATGCTTTGTTCTTTGGAATATAAACAAAAAATTAAATGGTAAAAATATATTTGAAAAATATAAACAATTTGAATTCAGTTCAGTTCAGTCATTAATAAGCATACTATTACATTTAATTCATCATTATAATATTAGAAAACTTAAGGTGATCAGAAGGAGACATACTCACATCTACACGTACAATGTTTGAAATACTAACCATTTCATTGTGAAGCATTATTTATACCCAATATATAGGAAACAGGCAGAATTTTTTTATCAGATTATTTGGTTCTTACATATAATCTACATTGGGAATATTCTTGTTAGCATATTGTGAATAAATTGACACTGATTTCATGGTCTAATAATCATGTGTTTTGTCATGACTAGTATTTTTGTAAACCTTAGAAGTATAAAATATTTCAGCTAATACTTTAGAAATGAAAAACAAAAAATTAGCATAATTGAAGAGATATGAAATGGTGATATATTTTTGAATTTGTAGACACTCTGACATCCCCATTCATTTTTGAAACAAGGTAATTTATCTGCTTATAGCACTCTATAAAACTCAATTTTAAAATAATGTATTTAATTTTTAACTTATTCAGGGAAATGAATAGATTATCTCCTGTTTATAAATGGTATTTTAAGAATTAAGAATAATCAGTATGCATTTATGACAGCTTGCAGAAATATAAACAATATGCATAACAATGAAATCCAATGCATGTGAGATATGGAGGCCGATTCTAATTAAGTAAATTCTATAAAATGAAATTAATTATGTTTACCACCAAAAAGCCATCTGTTTCTAATAGCTGAAATCTGTTAAGGAAATGGAAGAGTTTTATTATGCTGAAAAATATTTTTGACGTTTATTCCACAGTTAAAAATGCAAACAAGTATGTACACATCATTATAGAGTTTCTCTAATTGACTATTAATGGTGAGACATATAACTGTTTTTTCAAGTTATATAAATGAAAGTGTTAGTCGCCCAGTTGTGTCCTACTGTTTGCGACCCCAGGATTTTCTGTCTATGGAATTCTCCAGGCAAAGTGAGACAAATATATGTGTGTTGTGTGTTCAAGAATATCTGTGTCTATATTCTTTCTCATGTCTATGAATCAAATGCATTTTGCTCTACTAGGGAGAAGGGCGACTTAACAAATTATTATTGTTTTCCATATATTCTCTATTTTTTTCACTCTCACATGGTGAACATGTCATTTTCTGAGTTAAATAATGAGCCAAGGGCACAGCAAAACTGAATGACTTTAAAAAAAAATGCTACCAGAGCACTTACATAACACATGTAGCTTGATCAGTAGAGTCTGTCTGCAATGCAGGAGACCGGGGCTTGATTCCTGGGTCGAAAAGACCCCTGGAAAAAAAAAAAAAAAAGCAATCCACTCCAGTATTATTGCCTGGAGAAGCCCATGGACACAGGAGACTTGTAGGCTACAGTTTATGGGGTCACAAGAGTCAGACACAACTAAGCACAGAACACAAAATTCCAATTCTGTAACTTTGAATGTTATTAATTGATAAAGTGATAAACACACGTGATTTTAAGTTTAGGTTATATTTATCCCCTTTGAACTTTATAAAGTGAGACAAAAAAGACTTTAAGGCTGGATACTATTAAAATAATATTTATTTTTCTCCTTTTCCCCTATAAGTCTAGAGTTTAAAGTCTCTAATTTTATTAATGTTTTCTCAATTAGAAAGTCATAATTTGTTTTGTAATTCTTGCATTACTCAAAATGTTATGCTAGAATAGTTTAACAAATCTCTGGAGCTCTTTCCTTATAATTATTCTGAACAAAAACTATTATCAAAATGAATTGGGAATACAGTGTACTTCCTTTGCTCCATTTCTTTCTCTTTCCATCAATTGGATATTAATACTCCACCTGGAAGAATTTAAGCCAAGAAATTATTAAAAAAAAGAAATTATGTAACTCTAGATGTATAAGAAACTAAACTAAGAAATTATATGGACTCTATAATCTCCTGATAGTTTCTGAAAGAGCTTGCTTTTTGCACTCTGTTAAAATGTTGCTCCTATAAAAATTTTGCTTTCACATATTTCTAAAATGAAAACTACTAAGAAATGTGCAAAAATGTGTTAAATTAGTTGATATCAAAATACCTCTTTTGTGAACTAATATTTTTTTAGCTTAATTAACATGTAATGGCAGACAATAACATCCAACATTCTTATATTATTTGTTTCACTCTTTTCCTCATGCTGTTTTACTGATTTTCCTACAGCTTACTAAATTTTGTCTTCTTTATTGAGACTTTCTGGGACTCTAGCGTTTTGTTAAGATAAAAAGAATATAGTATAAGAACATTTTTGCAAGTTTAGTAGAATCATATGCTTATGCTGAATATTTCCAAAGACATAGCGTCTATAGAACTCTAGGCATAAAATTATGTTAAAGTATGGGTTAGATTTTGACTGACAGTTTCAACAGAGATAAAACTCTTTATATCATATAAGGTGTGGGAGAAAGGTAGGAAATCCTTGATTGTGGGTCATGTGGATAAGATGATAATGAAAAACCTATGGTAGAAGCAGAAAATAGAAAAAGGCTAAGCAGTCAACCTGTGGAAGTATTTCAGTATAATTCACATGGATTAAGTGGCAATGACTGTGTGATTGATTTATTATGCTTTTCTTCAACACTGTAAGTTTGTAAGTTACTTTATACAGAACCAAGTCTGTCATATACTAAATGTGGACACATTTTGGATGGAACACCTGAAGTACAAGCAACAAATAAAAATAAACAAGGTAGACTACATAAAACAAACAAACAAAGAGCTCTGCACAGCAAAGGACACATCCAACAGAATGAAAAGACATCCTATGGAATGGGAAAAAATATTTTCAAGCCCTTTATCTGATAAGAGGTTAATATCCAAAATGTATAAAGAACTCATACAACTCAACAGCCAAAAAAAGAAAAAAAAATCCATTTAAAAAATCAGCAAAGCAACTGAATAGAAGAAGACAATAGGTACATGAAAAGATGTTTTCCATCACTAATCATAAGGGAAATGCAAATCAAAACCACAATGAAATATTTCCTTATGCCTATTAGGGTGGCTAACATAAAAAAAGATATATACACTGTAGAGAATATGGAGAAAATGAAACTTTGTGTGCTGTTGGACGGAATCGATACACCACTATGGAAGTCTCTCAAAATATTAAAAATAGAACTACCATATATGATCAGCAATTTCACTTCTGGGAACATATCCACAGGAAATGAAAACACTGTGCTAAAATGATATTTGCACTCCAGAAAAATGAGTACTGGAAATGTAGCATATAACATGATGACTGCAGTTAACACTGCTCATTGTATGGTTAAAAATAAAGGTGGTCACAAGTTCTTGCTTCTTCTCTCATTAACAGATAGAGTCTAATTTTCCTTCTCTTTAATTTGGGCTTACCTTAATAGTTTACTTCATTAATTAAATGTTTAGAGAAGTACATTTAGGAATGTATTTTAATATATTAAAAACTATTTCATTGGAAGTGTTTCTGCTTCTATGTAGAGTTCTTGGAATATTGCCACTAGGGGAAGCCAGAGACTCTGTAAAAAGTTCAACAACCCAGAAACTGTCATACTGAAGAGAGAAAGGGATGAGGAAAAAGAGGGGAGGTGAGAGAAATGCTTTCAGTTCACTTCAGCTACTCCAGCCAGTGCATCCCACAGCCCAGGTGTCAAATAGGTAAGTGAAGAAGACACCTAGGATCAGCCAACAACCACAATTAAGACCTTAGACACATGGTCCCATTTTATCCATCACACCCATCTCTAACTCTTTTAACCTCAAAGCTCAGTCACTGTGAAGCAGAGATGAGTCCTCTGTTGCAACCACCTAAATTCTAACTCATAAAATTCTAAGAACATGAAAATGGTTGTTTTTTACAACTACATTTACTTACACAGCACACATACTCAAAATAATAGCATACTAAGTAAGTATAAGGCACACAAAAATACTTTTGTAGCCCACATCTTACTGAAGTGGAACTGATATTAACACTGATTTTCTTTAGCCAAAGGGAGTGTATTAATTTGTATGTGTTGTATGGGTGTCTGTGTGTTACTGAGTCCAAGCTCACTTTACTTATCACACAATACGCCACTAAATCCAGGAGACAAAGTGTTAAGGCAAGGAATACGAGTTTATTCAGAGAGCAGGCTGGCTGAGAAGATGGCAGACTAACATCTCAAAATAACCATCTTGTTAGGGGCTGGATACCAAGATCTTTCATGGATCAGAGATGGGGGGAGGTGAGGAAGTAAAGTAAAAAGATCATTTAATTCTTGTAAGTATCTCCTAGAATGGCAAGTCTCAGGCAGAGGGTTCTGATGGTAACTCACAAATGTCACAGTCATTCATAGGTAGGCAGGCTCAGATTATCTCTCTGTGAACTAAACGAAGGCACTTTAGCTTAAGGGTCAAGAGAAAGGTGAGAGAGGGAAAGGGTCAGAGAGGTTTAGGGGTCAGAGGAGGACAAGGTTCCCTGACCATTATGTTTGTTTATAATAACAGAAGCTGCAAGACAGGGTTAAAATCACAGAGACAGATCCAGTATGTAGTCAAATTTAACCCTTTCAGGTTACAAGTATATGTTTTGGGTGAAGGGGTATTAAATTGCATTGCATAGGAAACCAGGACTTCTATTTTCATTCTCCATGTAGAAAATGTCATAGATTTGTCCCTGATTATTCTACTAGTTTCCTGATTTAAATCCTTCGCCATTACCATAATACAGCTGAGAACTACAAGAACAGATTTTTAAAAGGCATCTAGCAAAACAGCTAGAGCTCAAAATAGAGTAATCCATAGAGTAATGTGAAAAGCAGGCAGCATGTCACAGAGTGTGCAGAACACCTCTGCCTTACACATTTTTGGCATTTGTGATTTTAACTATATTGGTCTAACCTGTCATGATGAGGAACTGATCTGAGGCATATATATTTCAAGACTCTTATGGGGAAGTTATCTTTTTACCTTGATCACCAATGATTTGACCAGCCTTTACACACAGGGATTTTTTTGAGTATTTTTCGTGGTCATATTTTCCTCTGTCATGCTCTGTAATCATACTCTTGGGAAAAGTAAGAAAATCATCTCAACAAAGAAAGAGAAGGGGATGAGAAGACAGGATACAGGGATATGGAAAAGTAACATGGGAAGAGGAGGGTAAATTAAATACATCAGGCTCAAGGACTCATTACTTCCTCTGTCTTCAGGGTCATACTTCAGGGCAGGAGGGAGTAGGCTATAGAAACATCAGAATTATTTTCTACTTGTGGCAATATCACTGATAGCCAAGAATTTGGAAAACTTTTAGGTCATTTTCAGAGTGAATAAGAGGATAATTCTGGAATACAATGGGATGTTATTCAGCGAGGCATGAAGTGATCTGGGAAATTTCATCTGCCTCCAAAACACATAAATGGTGCTCTCCACCCAAAAGGATGGCTTCATAGAAAGTATTGGAACAGACACACGACTCAAAGAGACAGTCTCTTATAGTCAATTTTTGACCATATTTTATGTAGAAATATACTGCTACATTACCAAATACCTGATGATTTTCTGTATATCTTTAAATTACTGACTTTTAATTTAATTCTATAGCAATCAAAACACAAACTGAATAAGGTCAATATTTTGAAAATTTCTGGGATAATATATAGCTCAGCATGTCAACAGTATGGGTGAATGTGTATATGTGTTTAGTTGCTCATTAGGGTTCAACCCTTTGTGATTCCATGGACTGTAGTCCATCAGGCTTCTCTGTCCATGGTAGTCAATGTTTATTGAAAGAAAAAATGAGAGTTTAGCTTTGAGATATAGTATTCTATCAATGTCAATTAAGTCAATGAACTTCTTTCTTCTTACTAATTATTTGTCTACGTATCAATTACTCAGAATAGAGAGTTTTAAACCTGGATTATAGTGATTTTTTGATATGTGTATTTGAATCTTTACCATTAGGTATATGCTAATTTGTTTTTATCTTGCTGATGAATTGGAATTTTATCATGAGGAAATGTTATACTTTATCACTGGTGAGTTTTTGAAGAATACTTTTTCTTATTCAACACAGTTAAACCAGCTTTCTTGTGTTTGCTATGATCTTTTCTGATATTTGTTTTGCAATTGCTTTATGTCTCTATATTTAAAGTTTGTGTTTCTAAGCCTTTCTCCCCAACTCTTGGAGTCCTGATTTCTTTTCTAATCTAAAAGCATTTGACTTTTGGTTGATTTATTTATTTACATGATCAACTAATTGATGTGCTTGAGTTGTGTTTAGTTATAGCAGTACTTTGTTCCTTTTCTTCCTTATGTTTCCGCTGTGTTAGTATAAGTGTTGCTCTTGTTGTTTAGTCACTAAGTTGTGTCTGACTCTTTGTGATCCCATGAACTGTAGCCCATCAGGTTCCTCTGTCAATGGGATTTTCCAGGCAAGAATGCTGGAGTGGGTTGCCGTTTCCTCCTGTAGGGAATCTTCCAAACCCAGGGATCAGAGTCACATTTCTTACATTAGCAGGCAGATTCTTTACCGCTGAGACACCAGGGAATCCGATTCTTTACTGCTGAGACACCAGGGAAGCTTTGGTATAAGTAATTGTACTTTATTATTCCTTTTTACCTGTTTTATTAATTTCTGGATTATATGTCTTCATTTTTTTAAATTTTAATGACTGCTTTAGAGCTGGATTGTCCAATAGAGTGGTCACTATCCACATGGGGTCATTTAAATAAAAATATACTTAATAAAACATCATAACCACATGTAGTTAGTGATTAAAGAATTGGACAGCACAGAGTAGCAAAATATTTCATTTTCACAGGAAATTCTATTGAATAGCATTATTCTTGGGGGAAGGCAATGGTACCCCACCCCAGTACTCTTGCCTGGAAAATCCAATGGATGGAGTAGCCTGGTGGGCTGCAGTCCATGGGGTCACTAACAGTCGGACAGACTGAGCGACTTCACTTTCACTTTTCTCTTTCATGCATTGGAGAAGGAAATGGCAACCCGTTCCAGTGTTCTTGCCTGGAGAGTCCCAGGGACGGGGGAGCCTGGTGGGCTGCCGACTATGGGGTCACACAGAGTCGGACACGACTGAAGTGATTTAGCAGCAGCAGCAGCAGCATTATTCTTGAGCTTATAGTACAAATAATTAATCATATTGAATTTTCAAATAATATTATACTATTTGACAACAATGCCCAAACCTTACAGTAGTGTAATTCCATTTGTGCTTGTCCTTTGCAGTTCTGTATCCATATATTTTACTTCTCCATATGGTATAACAAGTAGAATATATTTGTATCATTTTTGCTTTATTTTAAAGAATTTTAAAATATGTGATACACATATATACATCCACTCATAAAATGTTTAAAAGGTAATTTATAGTTATCCTCAATTTTAATTTTCCTGGTACTCATCTTTCTTCATGCAGATCTGGATTTCTATTTGAAATAACTTCTAGTCAAACTGAAGAACTTTGCTGATCATTTCTTATAGTTAATTTCAAATAGACACAAATTCTCTAAGGCATTACTCTTTTTAAATGCTTTTGGTTTAGTTTCATTTAAAAAAATTTACATTAGACAGATAATTTTGGATTAACAGCTTTTTAATTTTCAGAACTCTAAGCACATCTTTCTATTGTGTTCTAATCTTTATTGATTCTAAGAAGTCAGCCATATAATGATATTCCACTGGATCTAATACTTTCTCTACCCCCTGACATATTTTAAGCTTTTTCTTGGATAGTATTTAAGATGAGGGGCACAGAAGTTTACCAGTCTAGGTTTGAGTATCAGTTGTAAAACTTCAAAACTCTGTAGTGTACTTGGGTCTTAGATACTGAACTTTTCTAATCTATACAATGGGAGTATAATGATACACCAATCAATCCTAAAGGAATTAACCCTGAATATTTACTGGAAGGACTGATGCTAAAGCTGAAGCTGCAATACTTTGGCCACCTAATGTGAAGAGTCAATTAATTAGAAACAATTTTGATGCTGGGAATATTTGAGGGCAGGAGAAGAAGGAGGCAACAGAGGATGAAATGGTTGGATGACATAACTGACTTAAGGGACCTGAGTTTGAGCAAATGCCAGGAGATACTTAAGGACAGCATAGCCTGGTGTGCTGCAGCTCACGGGGTTACAAAAAGCTGGAGGTAACTTTATTGACTATGCCAAAGCCTTTGACTGTGTGGATCACAATAAACTGTGGAAAATTCTCAAAGAGATGGGAATAGAAGACCTTCTGACCTGCCTCTTGAGAAACCTGTATGCAGGTCAGGAAGCAACAGTTAGAACTGTACATGGAACAACAGACTGGTTCCAAATAGGAAAAGGAGTACGTCAAGGCTGTATATCGTCCCCCTGCTTATTTAACTTATATGCAGAGTACATCATGAGAAACGCTGGACTGGAAGAAACACAAGCTGGAATCCAGATTGCCGGGAGAAATATCAATAACCTCAGATATGCTGATGACACCACCCTTATGGCAGAAAGTAAAGAGGAACTAAAAAGCCTCTTGATGAAAGTGAAAGCGGAGTGTGAAAAAGTTGGCCTAAAGCTCAACATTCAGAAAACGAAGATCATGGCATCTGGTCCCATCACATCATGGGAAATAGATGGGAAACAGTGGAAACAGTGTCAAACTTTATTTTTTTGGGCTCCAAAATCACTGCAGATGGTGACTGCAGCCATGAAAGTCAAAGATGCTTACTCTTTGGAAGAAAAGTTATGACCAACCTAGATTGCATATTCAAAAGCAGAGACATTGCTTTGCCGACTAAGGTCCGTCTAGTCAAGGCTATGGTTTTTCCAGTGGTCATGTATGGATATAAGAGTTGGACTGTGAAGAAGGCTGAGCACCAAAGAATTGATGCTTTTGAACTGTGGTGTTGGAGAAGACTCCTGAGAGTCCCTTGGACTGCAAGGAGATCCAACCAGTCCATTCTGAAGGAGATCAGCCCTGGGATTTCTTTGGAAGGAATGATGCTAAAGCTGAAA
>SJYX01016898.1:120276-147385 GCA_006410675.1 Oreotragus oreotragus
ACTCCTGAGAGTCCCTTGGACTGCAAGGAGATCCAACCAGTCCATTCTGAAGGAGATCAGCCCTGGGATTTCTTTGGAAGGAATGATGCTAAAGCTGAAACTCCAGTACTTTGGCCACCTCATGCAAAGAGTTGACTCATTGGAAAAGACTCTGATGCTGAGAGGGATTGGAGGCAGGAGGAGAAAGGGATGACAGAGGATGAGATGGCTGGATGGCATCACGGACTCGATGGCCGTGAGTCTGAGTGAACTCCGGAAGTTGATGACGGACAGGGAGGCCTGGCATGCTGCAATTCATGGGGTCACAAAGAGTCAGACACGACTGAGTGACTGAACTAAACTTAATACTGAACAAATAATGTATTATTGATTAAATAAGGAAATACGTATGAATGTTTTGAATGACACACAGCCCTTGCTAAATGATCCGTGAATGATAATTGTCATCGCTATACAAGTGTTTATTTACATATATTTCTCATGTGCAGATTCTGAGCTGTTTTGAGATAAATAATAATAATAATAATAATAATGAAAAACACATGTGTTATGTTTTCTGTTTCCCAGTGCTTTTTTTTCCCCTTAATTTTATGCAGAGTTTTCAGGGAAAGTAAATGCAGAAATTATCTATAGATTTTATTTCCATTAGTATTTATTTAGTCAAAATTAAACTAATTTGAAGCATATTTGTGCTTAAGTGAATTCCATTTTTGTGTTTAGTAAATACATTTGTTTTATATGACAGTGTTTACAGGAAATATTGTCTTCTTTTTCTGGTTGATTTTTAAGGTCCACACATTAAAGAAAGTGTTATTTTCAGTGAACAGACAAATATTTTAAAGTACAAATATAAACTTTAAAATAGCTATGCTAAACTGAAAGAGGTTATTCACAAGAGGAGTGAAAATGTATAGCAAATATCAATTCTTCATTTAATAATGATATTTTTGTACCTATTTAATTCTGGATATGCTCTAAGTGCTGATGATATATTAGTGAATTAGACAAAGACCCTAAATAGTACTTAGATTATTTTTTCATTGTGTAAACAGAAAAAAAAAATAATGTAGTCATATTTCAAAATTCGTCATCTGCCAACTCTGATATGCAGAGAAAGTGTTTAATATTTTATTTTTTAAATTTCTTATGATGATTTAAAAGCTACCACTAGATGTTTACCAGAAAGACAAATGTATTTAGTTCTGTTCAGTGAGCTAAATACTTGTTTTTGTCCAGTGAACTTTTTGTTTTTCATCACAATGTAACTGTACTATATTCTCAAAGGTAGAAAAAAATCCCATCAATGCCCTTAAGATACAATGTAATTAATAGCAATTTTCCTATCCTTTAAGTCTAAATAGGAATCAATAACATGCAATCTAAATATGTAATCAATAAAATGCTACATTATAAAATACAGCATTTATGTTTTTAATTTTCTTTGCTTTTATTTCAATCATACATAAGAGAACTTTAAAATGACCAGCTGGGACTTCCCTGAGGATCTAGTGGTTAAGACTCTGTGCTTCTAATGCAGGAGGCACAAGTTTTATCCCTGTTCAGGGAACCAAGATTCTACATCCCTATGGACATAAATAAATAATAAAAAGTACTTAAAAATGACCAGCTGCTATTTAAATAGAAGACAAATGAAGACTTACTGAATAGTACCTACTGTGTACCTGGTCTGTAACTCTGCTCAATGTTAAATTGCAGCCTGAATGGAAGAGGAGTTTGAAGAGAGTGGATACATGTGTATGTATAGCTGAGTTCCTTTACTGTTCACCTGGAACTATCATGGCATTGTTAATCAGCTATACTCCAATACAAAATAAAATGTTAAAAAAAATAAAATTAAAATGACCAACTGGAAAAGAAATATTTGCAACCAATATAAAAGGAATATTTCAGTAGGGAAAAATGCTTGAAACTCAAGGAAAAAACTACTTTCTTTAATGTATAAAAAACTCATATAATCAATGAGAAGAACAACCCAATTAAAAAATGGACAAAGATCCAAAAATGGTAGTCTACAAAAGATAAATGGCAAGTAAAAATGAAATCAATTTCACAAGGAATTAAATGCAACCCATTTGCACCTATTAAATTGATAAATAAACCAATTACTTGAAAAATCACAATATGGTGTCTGAGAAACAGATACCAGTGGATGTATATAAGACTGTAAATTCTCAACTGTCACTGAAATTTGCAATATTTGTCAAAATTGAGAAGATATACTGTAACCCAAACAACTCTAATAACTAAACGATCTTCAGAGACAGTGACACAGTTGAGCAAAGATATGTGTACAAAGTAGTTTGTGGCAGCATAATAACAGAAAACTAGTAGCAGCTTAAATGTTTACCATTGTAGAATCGATTAAATACAGAATGCTGTCTTCATAGAATGGAATATTTCATAGTACGGTAAAATAGTATGTTAATATGAAATCACATTTAAGGTATGTTATTAAATACAAATCCAAATTAGTGTTTAAAAAATAAGCCTCAGGCTCTTTTTGCAACAAGCAAAATAGGGCTTCCCCAATAATGCAGCAGTAAAGAATCCACCTGCAATGCAGGAAACACAGGAGAGGAGGGTTTGATCCCTGGGTTAGGAAGATTCCCTGGAGGATATGGCAAACTACTCCAGTATTCTTGCCTGCGAAATCCCATGGGCAGAGGAGCCTGATGGGCTACAGCCCTGAGGGTCACAGAGTTGAACACAACTGAGCATACACACAAATCAGGACTATCATAATTAAAGATGATAAAATCAAATACGAAGTGATGCTGCTGGTAAATCCAATTAGCTGGTAAGCAGCGTGTATTTGTTTGCTAAGACTGCCATAACAGCACAAATTGGGTGCCTTAAGCAACAAAAATTTATTTTCTTCTTGTTCTAAAATCTAAAAGTCCAAGATCAAGGTGTTTGATTTTGTTTTGAGCTTCTCTCTTCAGATAGCCACTTTTTCACTGTGTCATCACAAAGCCTTTCTTTTATGTTCAGGTATCCCTGGTGTTGGCAGCTGCGATGGCACACAGAGCACAGCCTAGAGGAGCTATCCCACGTCCAAGGTCAGGAGCAGAAGCCGGGAGGACCCCATGCCCAAGGGGCGGCGGCCAAGAGGAGTTACCCCACGTCCGAGGTCAAGGGCGGCCGGGAGGAGCTACCCGACGTCCGAGGGCATGGGCGGCAGCCGAGAGTAGCAGGCTGCGATGGCGCAGGAACGGCCGAGAGGAGCTACTCTGCATCTCAGGTCAGGGGCAGTGGCCGAGAAGAGCTATCCCCTGCCGGAGGCCAGGGGCGGCGGCCAGGAGGAACAGCCTTATGTCCAATGAGTGGTGGCTGTGCAGGCGCAGAAGTGACTAGAGGAGCTGTTCCACGTTCCAGGTCAGGAAGGGCGGCAGTGAGGAGATACCCCTCGTCCAAGGTAAGGAGCAGTGGCTGCGCTTTGCTGGAGCAGCCGTGAAGAGATACCCCACATCCAAGGTAAGAGAAACCCAAGTAAGTCGGAAGATGTTGCAAGAGGGCATCAGATGGGAGATACACTGAAACCATACTTCGAAAACTAGTCAATCTGGTCACACTAGGCCCACAGCCTTCTCTAACTCAATGAAACTAAGTCGTGCCCACGGGGCCACTCAGGACGGGTGGGTCATGGTGGAGAGGGCTGACAGAATGAGGTCCCCTGGAGAAGGGAATGGCAATGAACAGTATGAAAAGGCAAAATGATAGGATGCTGAAAGAGAAACTCCCCAGATCAGTAGGTGCCCAATATGCTACTGGAGATCAGTGGAGAAATAACTCCAGAAAGAATGAAGGGATGGAGCCAAAGCAAAAACAATACCCAGTTGTGGATGTGACTGGTGATAGAAGCAAGGNTGTATGGATGTGAGAGTTGGACTGTGAAGAAGGCTGAGTGCCAAAGAATTGATGCTATTGAACTGTGGTGTTGGAGAAGACTCTTGAGAGTCCCTTGGACTGCAAGGAGATCCAACCAGTCTATTCTGAAGGAGATCAGCCCTGGGATTTCTTTGGAAGGAATGATGCTAAGGCTGAAACTTTAATACTTTGGCCACCTCATGCGAAGGGTTGACTCATTGCAGAAGACTCTGATGCTGGGAGGGATTGGGGGCAGGAAGAGAAGGGGACGGCAGAGGATGAGATGGCTGGATGGCATCACTGGCTCGATGGACGTGAGTCTGAGTGAACTCTGGGAGTTGGTGACGGACAGGGAGGCCTGGCGTGCTGTGATTCATGGGGTCGCAAAGAGTTGGACAAGACTGAGCGACTGAACGTTGAACTGATCCGTGGCTTTTCTTTTGTGTATTCAAATTTCCTCTTAAAAGGTTACCATTCAGATTGTATTAGGGGGCCACACTGATAGGTTCATTTTAACATAATTCTCTTTAAACACCTTACGTAGAAACACAGTCACATTCTGAGATGGTTGGGATTCGGGCTTCAACATGTGAATTGATGGGGCATGATGCATGCAAGAGCTTCCCTGAATGGTCATTTGGTAAAGAATCCGCCTGCAATGCAGGAGAAACTGGTTCGTGGCACCATTCCTGGATTGGAAAGATCCGCTCCAGAAGTGATAGTCTACCCACTCCAGTATTCTCCAGTTTCCCGTGTGGCTCAGCTGCTAAAGAATCTGCCTGCAAAGCGGGAGACCTGGTTTCCATCCCTGAGTTAGGAAGATGCTAAGTAACTTCAGTTGTCACCAACTCTGCGACCCAAAGGACTGTAGCCCACCAGTTCCTCCCTCCATGGAATTCTGCAAAAAAAGAATACTGGAGGAGGTTGTCATGTCCTCCACCAGGAGATCTTCACCCTGTGATTAAACCCAGGTCTCTCCAGTCTTGCTTTGGCATTCTTTGCCACTACCGCCACCTGGTGGGGGAAAGGAAATAATTCAGCCCATGCTGTTGGTTTAGTCACTGTCATGTCCGATGATTGCAATGCCATGGACTGTAGCCTGCCAGACTCCTCTGTCCATGGGATTTCCGAGGCAAGAATACTGGAGTGGGTTGCCATTTCCTCAGCCCATAGCATAAGTATAAAAATTTGACAAAAAGATAGGCTCTGATTTAGATATTATGAAAAGGTATATTTTATTACCCAAAGCAATCTACAGATTCAATGCAATCCCTATCAAGCTACCAGCGGTATTTTTCACAGAACTAGAACAAATAACTTCAAGATGTGTATGGAAATACAAAAAACCTCGAATAGCCAAAGCAATTTTGAGAAAGAAGAATGGAACTGGAGGAATCAACTTACCTGACTTCAGGCTCTACTACAAAGCCACAGTCATCAAGACAGTGTGGTACTGGCACAAAGACAGAAATATAGATCAATGGAACAAAATAGAAAGCCCAGAGATAAATCCACACACATATGGACACCTTATCTTTGACAAAGGAGGCAAGAATATACAATGGAGTAAAGACAATCTCTTTAACAAGTGGTGCTGGGAAAACTGGTCAACCACTTGTAAAAGAATGAAACTAGATCACTNTTTTACTTAGAAATTCCAAAAAACTGAAACTGAGATCATGGCATCCAGTCCCATCATTTCATGGCAAGTAGATGGGGAAACAATGGAAACAGTGAGAGACTGTCTTCTTGAGCTCCAAAATCACTGGAGATGGTGACTACAGTCATGAAATTAAGATGCTTGCTCCTTGGAAGAAAAGCTACCAACATACCATATTAAAAAGCAGAGATATTACTTTGCCAACAAAAGTCCATTTAGTCAAAGATATGTTGTGTGTTTTTTTTTTTTTTCCCCCAGTAGTCATGTATGGATGTGAGAATTTGACCATAAAGAAAGCTGAGAGCCAAATAATTGATGCTTTTGAACTGTGGTGCTGGAGAAGACTCTTGTGAGTCCTTTGGACAGCAAGGAGATCCAACCAGTCCATCCTAAAGGAAATCAGTCTTGAATATTCATTGGAAGGACTAATGCTGAAGCTGAAGTGCAAATACTTTGGCCACCTGATGAGAAGAACTGGCTCATTTGAAGAGACCCTGATGCTGGGAAAGATTGAAGACAGAAGGAGAAGGGGAGGACAGAGGATGAGATGGTTGGATGGCATCACCGACTCGGACATGAGTTTGAGTAAGCTCTGGGAGATGGATAGGGAGACCTGGCGTCCTGCAGTCCATGGGGTCCCAAAGAGTTGGGCATGACTGAGCGACTGAACTGAGGTGCCTCATGCTGTCACATTTTTTTCCCCCAGTAGTCATGTATGGATGTGAGAATTTGACCATAAAGAAAGCTGAGAGCCAAATAATTGATGCTTTTGAACTGTGGTGCTGGAGAAGACTCTTGTGAGTCCTTTGGACAGCAAGGAGATCCAACCAGTCCATCCTAAAGGAAATCAGTCTTGAATATTCATTGGAAGGACTAATGCTGAAGCTGAAGTGCAAATACTTTGGCCACCTGATGAGAAGAACTGGCTCATTTGAAGAGACCCTGATGCTGGGAAAGATTGAAGACAGAAGGAGAAGGGGAGGACAGAGGATGAGATGGTTGGATGGCATCACCGACTCGGACATGAGTTTGAGTAAGCTCCGGGAGATGGATAGGGAGACCTGGCGTCCTGCAGTCCATGGGGTCCCAAAGAGTTGGGCATGACTGAGCGACTGAACTGAGGTGCCTCATGCTGTCACCCTCTTGTCTCCTCCCTCAGCTGGTCTAATATCGTTTTCTAGTTATGGGCTTTAGACAAAATTTTCACTTGCCATTAGAAACCTTTAGTCTTTTCTGAACTTAAACTATATATATAGCAGATAGACTCTATTTCAGAGCTGATTTCTTTTGCAGAATACTATGGCAGGTCCTCTGGTTTTTGGATAAAAGTAGAATGGGAAAGCAACTTAAAATCCTTTCTATAAACTCTGGTTGAGAACCAGAATGAGAATAGCATTTTGGTTTTCTTGGATCAGGAGAGGAGTGTTACAATAACTGGTTCAAGATAAGAATCTGTTATCTTTCCACTGTTGATTTTTGTCCTTTTCAATCAATTTGAAGCAAAATGGGTCCAGGCCTAATACACCTCCATAAGTTCAGAAAACATTTTGCCTTCAAGAAGTGCCAGGCCAACATGATATTTTCATTTGGGGCCTGATTTAGTTATAAGAATAAGGTAAGCACCTTTCAAAATTACTTTTGACTTTTATGGATAAAGATGTCAAGATACCTTCGGAAGAGCACATTCAGGCAATGCTATTTATACAAGAGATGTCTTCTTTTTAAGTTAGTAGATGTAGTTTGACACTTAAAGGAATGAGGGGATTGACTTTCTCACGACATAAAACTTCCAATTTGTGTAATCTACTGAATATTGGATAGTTATACATTTATTCAAATGGCGTTTTCTGGAAGCTTGGGGCATGGCAATTGAGTTATTGATGACTGCCTGAAATTGTAAATGTGTAATGAAACAGACAGGGACATAGTAAAGCCGTATTAAAATAAGGTAAAAAATTAGTAGTTTTAGTTTTCAGTTTTCATCATGAGGAAAGATGACTGGCTTGTATACCAATACATTTGTAAATCTGAAGATTTAGAATGGAATCATTTGGGCAAAATAGAAAAGAAACCAGATCTATTGAGAAGAATCCTGACCATTGAACTTGCCAAGGTCCTCCGGGCACTTTCAAACATGCCAATTATGTTTAAGAATTGTATGAGTTCCCAGGAATGCCGTAATAAAGTACCCCAAACTGGGAAACTTAACAGAAATGTATTTACTTATTGTTCTGGAGGCTAGAAATCTGAAATCAAGATGTCATCAAGGCCCAACTCCCTGAGACCCTGGGTAGACTCCTCCCTTACATCTTCCTTGCCCTGGTGGTGGCCTGCCATCTTTGGAGTTTCTCTGCTTATAGCTGCTGCTGCTGCTAAGTCACTTCAGTCGTGTCCGATTCTGTGCAACTCCATAGACGGCATTACTCCAATACCTGCCTCTGTCATGTGGCTTTCTTCTTGTTTCTATTCACATTATATTTCTCCATGCTTTGCTGTCTCTGTATCTCTTCTCTTTATACAAGGATACCAATCACATTGGAATAGAGTCTATTCTAATGACCTCATAACTTGATGACATTGTAATGACCCTATTTCCAAGTAAGGCTATGTTCACAGGTGCCAGAAGTTAAGACTCGGAAACACATTTTTGGTGGTGTATTATTCAACTCATAAGGTTTAAAGAGATTTCTGTAACCTAAGAGACAAAAAAATATATATATATATCTCAGGAGAAGCCAAAATTGGGAACTGAATATCATGGTTAGTTTCATAATGTATAATAGCTCAACAACTCCAAGGGTTTCTTTTTCATTTGAGCAGACTAGTGGTGAGTTATGGTGGAAAAACTTAGATGTTCTTCAAACAGTTACTCAGGGGACACTGCAAATGTTGGTAAACAAGTAAAAAAGTGTGGAAGGTTGTGTGTAAAAATTTTCATAAGTACTGTCAGATATCACCTTTAACATTTTATTTATGAAGCTTCAGTCTCATAGCCATACCGAATTTTAAGATATGAGAAACATGTATCTAGATTATGTACTCAGGAAAAAAAAATATTAGAAGTGTTTGGTGGGACTTCCATGGTGGAACTTCCAACGGTTAGGAATCTACCTTCTAATGCAGGAGACGTAGGTTTGATCACTGGTCAGGGAACTCAGAGACCACATGATGAATATCATGGTTAGTTTCATAATGTATAATAGCTCAACAACTCCAAGGGTTTCTTTTTCATTTGAGCAGACTAGTGGTGAGTTATGGTGGAAAAACTTAGATGTTCTTCAAACAGTTACTCAGGGGACACTGCAAATGTTGGTAAACAAGTAAAAAAGTGTGGAAGGTTGTGTGTAAAAATTTTCATAAGTACTGTCAGATATCACCTTTAACATTTTATTTATGAAGCTTCAGTCTCATAGCCATACCGAATTTTAAGATATGAGAAACATGTATCTAGATTATGTACTCAGGAAAAAAAAAATATTAGAAGTGTTTGGTGGGACCTCCATGGTGGAACTTCCAACGGTTAGGAATCTACCTTCTAATGCAGGAGACGTAGGTTTGATCACTGGTCAGGGAACTCAGAGACCACATGACACAGGGAAATAAGCCCACACACTCCAACTACGGAGGCCCTGGGCTCTAGAACCTGCACACTGCAACAAAGAGCCAGCACAGCCAAAGTGAAAAAAAAAAAAAAGTGTTTGGTAAATAAATGGCATCTTGCCTACAGAAATTATTGTACGGGTACTTCTGTCCAAACACTCAGAACTACAGGGGGTACAATAAACTTTTCTTGGAAAAGAGTGCAAAATAGGACACTCTGTGAGAAACTGTATCCTCATGCAGGTCTATACATTGATTTGAAATTGAAATTCACAGTTTGAATGATACAAGAAGCCATAAAGGAACCAAGTAAATTTTTAAGGGAGTCTATTTCTGCTTTATTGACTATGTCAGAGCCTTTGACTGTGTGGCTCACAATACACTGTGGAAAATTCTGAAAGAGATGGGAATACTAGACCACCTGACCTGCCTCTTGAGAAATCTATATGCAGGTCAGGAAGCAACAGTTAGAACTGGACATGGAACAACAGACTGGTTCCAAATAGGAAAAGGAGTACGTCAAGGCTGTATATTGTCTCCCTGCTCATTTAACTTATATGCAGAGTACATCATGAGAAACGCTGGAATGAAAGAAACACAAGCTGGAATCAAGATTGCCGGGAGAAATATCAATAACCTCAGATATGCTGATGACACCACCCTTATGGCATAAAGTGGAGAAGAACTAAAGAGCCTCTTGATGAAAGTGAAAGAGGAGAGTGAAAAAGTTGGCTTAAAGCTCAACATTCAAAAAACGAAGATCATGGCATCCAGTCCCATCACTTCATGGGAAATAGATGGGGAAACAGTGGAAACAGTGTCAGACTTCATTTTTTGGGGCACCAAAATCACTGCAGATGGCGACTGCAGCCATGAAATTAAACGACACTTACTCCTTGGAAGGAAAGTTTTGAAAAACCTAGATAGCATATTAAAAAGTAGAGACATTACTTTGCCAACAAAGGTCCATCTAGACAAGGCTATGGTTTTTCCAGTGGTCATGTATGGATGTGAGAGTTGGACTGTGAAGAAAGCTAAAGGCCGAAGAATTGATGCTTTTGAACTGTGGTGTTGGAGAAGATTTTGAGAGTCCCCTTGGACTGCAAGGAGATCCAACCAGTCCATTCTGAAGGAGATCAGCCCTGGGATTTCTTTGGAAGGAATGATGCTAAAACTGAAACTCCAATACTGTGGTCACCTCATATGAAGAGCTGACTCATTGCAAAAGACGCTGATGCTGGGAGCGACTAGGGGCAGGAGGAGAAGGGGACGACAGGAGGAGAAGGGGATGACAGAGGATGAGATGGCTGGATGGCATCACTGACTCGATGGACATGAGTCTGAGTGAATGCCGGGAGTTTGTGATGGACAGGGAGGCCTGGCATGCTGCGATTCATGGGGTCGCAAAGAGTCGGACATGACTGAGAGACTGAACTGAACTGAACTGAACTGAGACATAGAGTGCACTAGATACTCAGAGTTGAAATATACATTGTCTCTGAAGGAATCTGTCATTATTGTATCAAATGACTTCCACAAATAAGTTGATAAATGAAATGATTTCACAATTAAAAATGACTAATTTCACACAGCACAAAGTCATGTTGCCCTAACTTGCTTCTGCAAATGCATTAAAATTTAAATTCCCAAGCAACCTTCGTAACTACTCAGTCAGAATATGTATTTTTTCAAGATTTTCAAGTGATTATGAGACCATTAAAATCTGAGAAGAATCCTTCTAGCACAGTAGTTTTCCAGGTGAGTTGCACATCAGCCACTTGGGAGAGCTGATTCCTAAGTTTCAGCCCTGAAATTCTGATTTAATTGGACTTACTTAAGACGTAAACTGTTGGGATTTTGAGAGACTCCCCAGATGACTCTGTTGTGCAGAGGAAGTTAAGAATCACTCCTTCTGGAAATGCTATTTTATTTCTCCTTAGATCCTCACAGTGTCTGGAAGAATTGCTTGCACTTGTAAGTTCACCATAAAAGCTGGTTCAGTTAGAGCTTCTCTGTGCAAGCAGATTATTTTCCTTAATAAGAATGAAATAGTTTCCACCTCTTTTAAAAGACAATCATTCTTATTTTCATTGCTTTTCCAGCCATGGGTTGATATTTAAAGAAGATATTCAAGGTAAGTATCTTTCAAGTAGATGCTTTAAGGAGGGCTCAGTTTCATAGACTTGATTCAAATAGACAAATTGATTTTCTAAAAGAGAAAAGTTTCTTAAAATGGTATCTTCAAATTTTAAAAACTTTAGTTATTATTTACATAATAAATCCAATAATTTATGGCAAGTTTACAGTTTAGATAAACAGGCCATTTATAACAATCATATTTGTGTATGTGCAAATATGCAAACACACATTAAGCATGCACACACACATATGAGTCTACATCTCCAATGGCTTAAGTTTAAAATTTTGTAAGTTAAATCACTTTTTTTTAGAGAGCCAACTCTTCCCAGCTGGTTTTGTTTCCACTCCATAAACACTGCAGTGCTGTACACCGTTGAATGATTCTGAGTTGATTGCATTTCACAAAACTCAAGAGATCTTGAATTTCTAGAAAAGATGCACTGAAAAGGAAGGAGAAGAAAACATTGTAGACTATAATATGTAGCAATATACATACTCAGAAATAGGAAACAAGATAAAATTTGAATTTTTCTCAAATACAAGTCATCATCTAGGACAGTTACTGTATTTTCACTGCCAGTACAAGGGTAGTATACTTTGTGGTTAACTTTGTTTTATTTCAGTGACATAAGGTGTATAATTTTAAGTATATACAAATGACAGTTATTTTTATCCCCGTATCATTTAACATTAAAAAAACCTATTATAGGAAAGTAATTTTGGGGAAATAATTTAAAAATATAACAAGAGAAATTTGTATTGTTAAGGTTGACTCTTTTTACCAGGTGGGCTTCCCAGGTGGTGTAGTGGTAAAAAAAAATCCACCTGTCAATGCAGGAAACATAAGAGATGTGGATTTGATACCTGAGTCAGGAAGATCGCCTGGAGAAGGGCATGGAAACCCACTCCGGTATTCTTTTCTGGAAAATCCTTTGGACAGAGGAGCCTGGCAGACTACAGTCCACAGGGTGGCAAACACTCAGACATGACTGACATGACTTAGCATCAAGTTATTTCAGGATTTTGTAATATTTTCTATATAGCATTACAATCCATTATGTTCTTCATTTCAGGGTTAATGCTTGTTATATCAAAGTTAATTCCTTCATGGCCTATCTTTTTAAAAATGTTTCTAATCCATGTTAAATAAATTATTTTTTCAATAGAATACAATCAATTACTATGAACACTATAATAAATTGCAAAACTAAAATCCCTCTTGGGACATCAGGTTCATTTGCCAGTTTAGCTCCCTAAAGCTTGTTCAAGCAGTTTGCAAGCATTTGACCTTAGGCTGCATTTCTGTACTTGTTTTGTCTGTCAACAAGGGAGTTCTGTTTTCAAGGCAGTCCATCTGCCTGTTGTCTGCAGACTGAAATTGCTTTGCACATTCTGGTGTGCAGTGAGTCAGGTTTTCCAGAGGGAGACAAGAATGTAAGCACTTTACGAAGCTGCATTAACTTCTTCAGCCAAAGATGTGTCCCCTAGCCAGCACGAGGTTTCTTATTGGATATGCATCCCTAGATAGTTTAGCTGAGTTGAAAGTGACAAGTTTAATTTCCCTGGGAAGTTGTGACTCAGTAACTCGAGGCTTGGTGGTATATTCTAATCTGCATGACATTATTAAAGTATAGTTATCTTGTCCAGGATTTACAAAAGACAGTTTAACTCTTTCTAAAAGAACATACGTAGAATTTATAAAGGCTTCCCAGGTGGTTCTAGTCCTGCAGCCCACCAGGATCCTCTGCCTATGGGATTTTCCAGGCAAGAGTACTGGAGTTGGTTTGCCATTTCCTCCTCCAGGGAATCTTCCTGATCCAGGGATCAAACCTGAGTCTGCTGCTTGGCAGGTGGGTTTTTTACCACTAGACCACCTGGGTTGTCCTTTGTAGACATATTGCCGATGTTTTTTTGCAGTATTTTATCAAACGTAATGAGCTTTCTGTATCATAATCTTTTTGAAGTAGGATAATTTGAGATGTGTTTGTTTAATCAAGAGAAAAGTGTTGAGTTTCAATATCGTTTCATGTGTGAACTAATATAAAGACTGCTTTTACAGAGTATATTTGTGATCAATTTCAGTAACAAAGCACAGGATGATTGTTTTGAAATTGCTAAGTTTTGAAAAGCTATGACTTTTCTGTAATGTCTTTCCATAGTTTCAATACTAGGAACGTGTCTGTGTTAATCATCCTTGAAATACTGCAAATTTAATAGCAAGCCTTTACTAATAAAAGATAACTTGGAATCCTATTTTAGACATGACAGTCTCAATAGACCCTTCTCTCTTACCCTAAAAGAAAACTTTTCATTTCTTTTCCCACCGAACAAGCAATACAACTGTATCCCATTCATTGTTTTGTAATAAGTTTCTTTTAAAATCATCAACTTCCTTTCCAGCTAGCCAGTCTTCTTGCAGAAACAGGCTTTGCTAGGCTTGTAGCAAGAGAAAAAAAGAATGTACTCTCTCCAAATTTACATTAAAATGAATTTTAAGCAATTCAAACTGTTGCCTTTTGGCAGGATTTTACTTATTATAAAGAGAAAAAGAATAGGATCTGCTTATCAAAATGATGAAACTGAACACACATCTGCCAAGTGCACTCTATATGTTGCTGAAATGTATTATTAACCTTGAACACAATATGTTTTGTCAAATAAAAGAAATCCCATTAAGACTGCCAATTTTAATATCAGTGACATAGTTCTAAAAAATCCATAAGGTTTTTATAAATCATGAAAATGCCGGGTAGGCATATAATTTTTTGGCAAACCTAGTGACTCTTATCTATATGTTAAAACATGATGTAAACCATGGAAATTTTCTTCCTAGTAGTGTTTTTTGTCTAATTATAGTAAAATCCAAGTGTAAAGCATAAATAAAAGCATAGTGTATTTTTTAAGCCCTCTTTAAAACCTTTAAAAATACTGTTAAAATCATTTTTTAAATATACTTTGAAAGTCCCGGGCATTAAACATTGTTAGTCCACTCACAACTTGATTTCACAGACATCGTAGCCTGCTTTATGTCATGAAAGCTTTCAGAGTTTTATTGCTGTAGAAGATTATAAAGAGGGATACACAGAAAGAGTTAAGGTGAACTGTACAATCGCCAGCATACGTGGAAAAGACAGTGTGGATACCGGTGTGACTCATCCTGAATTTCTTGTGGGAATTTCATGTATACTACAGGTATTTGTTTTGGTTGCTATCACAACATTTTCCCATCAGTTTACTTTGTTTTGTAGTTTGCTTCTTTTTGTCTTCTTGATATCTTCTTTATAATGAGTGTTCTTTTTCATTGTTCAATCACTAAGTCATGTCCAACTCTTTGCAACCCCATAGGCTGCATCATGCCAGGCTTCCCTGTCCTTCACTATCTCCAGAATTTGCTCAAACTCATTTCTATTGACTTGGTAATGCCATCCAACCATCCCTTCTTCTGTTATCCCTTCTCCTCCTGTCCTTAATCTTTCCCAGTACCAGGTTTTGTTTTGCTTTTTTTTTTTAACATTTTCCCATCAGTTTACTTTGTTTTGTAGTTTGCTTCTTTTTGTCTTCTTGATATCTTCTTTATAATGAGTGTTCTTTGTCATTGTTCAATCACTAAGTCATGTCCAACTCTTTGCAACCCCATAGGCTGCATCATGCCAGGCTTCCCTGTCCTTCACTATCTCCAGAATTTGCTCAAACTCATTTCTATTGACTTGGTAATGCCATCCAACCATCCCTTCTTCTGTTATCCCTTCTCCTCCTGTCCTTAATCTTTCCCAGTACCAGGTTTTGTTTTGCTTTTTTTTTTTTTTCCCCAATGAGTCTTTGCATTAGGTGGCCAAAGTATTGGAACTTCAGCTTCAGTACCAGTTCTTCCAATGAATAAGGGTTGATTTCCTTTAGGACTGACTAATCTGATCTCCTTGCTGTCCAAATAACCCTCAAGAGTCTTCTCCAGCACCAATGAGTAACTCCACAGTTTGTTTTTTTTTTCCCATTTGGCACTTTTTTTTTTTTTTCCTTATCTGATGTTTGTGATTATTGTTGGAATCTTTAAAAACTAATGTTTCCATATAGAATATATGCCATTTTATTGGAATGCTGCAGTAATAAAATAAGAAAGTGAAAGTGAGGTTGTGTCCTACTCTTTGCCACCCCATGGACTGTAGCCTACCAGGCTTCTCCATCCATGGGATTTTCCAGGCAAGAGTACTGGTGTGGGTTGCTACTTCCTTCTATAATTANTAGAATATATGCCATTTTATTGGAATGCTGCAGTAATAAAATAAGAAAGTGAAAGTGAGGTTGTGTCCTCCTCTTTGCCACTCCATGGACTGTAGCCTACCAGGCTTCTCCATCCATGAGATTTTCCAGGCAAGAGTACTGGTGTGGGTTGCTACTTCCTTCTACAATTAAAGTAAGAAACACTCACTTGCAGAGATGTGGGGAGTAAGTGCCTGCGTCCGTTAGAGGAAGTCACTAAGAAGATGTGACCGTCAGTTGACCTCCCACTGGACCTGGGCAATTGGAGGCTCTCCACCCACTTATTTCTCCTTTGAATATCAATACTCTCACTTTTTGTGCCTACAGAAGCTTCTCCAAGAACACAGCCTTGAAACAGAAATGTGGTATTGAGACTACTACATGAACTGGGGATGTGACTGAACCCAGATAAGGCCCCGGTATAAATTTTTAAGATTTTGGCAGGTGGATGTGAAAATTGACTCAACTTGTAGCCACTCAAAACAAGTCTCTGAAGTACATTCCCTTGCTTCTTAAACCTATCACCTACCAATCTGGAGTGATCTATCTGTTTTCTTCTGTCTCTCCCTGCCCTCTGCTATGTGGGACTGGTTTCAGATTGCATCCAGGAAGCTCTCCAAGAGGTTGTAAAACACCAGCATCTCAGATGCTAGTTGACCATATGCTTTATATTCCCAGAAGAGAAGAGCTTGCACTCAGAAAACAGAACCCATGATCAGATATTAAAAGAAAGCACCCCTTTTACTATGAATCATGATAAAGCCCTCTAGTGTTGACTCAGATATGGAGTTAATATGTTGTAGTGAGATGGCACCAGAGAAGGCAATGGCACCCCACTCCAGCACTCTTGTCCATGGAAAATCCCATGGACAGAGGAGCCTGATAGGCTACAGTCCATGGGGTCGCTAAGAGTTGGACATGACTGAGTGACTTCACTTTCACTTTTCACTTTCATGCATTGGAGAAGGAAATGGCAACCCACTCCAGTGTTTTTGCCTGGAGAATCCCAGGGACAGGGGAGCCTGGTGGGCTGCCATCTATGGGGTTACACAGAGTCAGACACGACTGAAGCGACTTAGCAGAAGCAGCAGCAGCAGTGAGATGGCACAATGGTAAACAGTCCACCTGACAATGTAGGAGACACAAGAGAGGCAGGTTCAATCCNAGATGTGTATAAGAGACAGGTCTATGGGTTTACACAGAGTCAGACACGACTGAAGCGACTTAGCAGAAGCAGCAGCAGCAGTGAGATGGCACAATGGTAAACAGTCCACCTGACAATGTAGGAGACACAAGAGAGGCAGGTTCAATCCCTGGGTCAGGAAAATCCCCTGGAGAAGAAGAAGGCAACCTACTCCAGTATTCTTGTTTGGGAAATCCCATGAACAGAGGAACTTGGTGGATTATAGTCCATGGGGTAACACAGATTCAGACATGACTGAGCATCCATGCAATAGTCTCAGTAAGCTAAAACTAGGAAGGAATTTTTCAAAAATTACAATATAAATTAGTGTGAAAAGGTAAATCATGCATTTACATAGTTTAAAAAGTTAAAACCACTTTTTTAACATTATATTGTACTTTTTTAATTTTTATTTTTACTTTATTTTACTTTACAGTACTGTATTGGTTTTGGCATACATTGACATGAATCCGTCATGGGTGTACTTAAGGTCAATAAACTTAAATTTTTTCAGTCAGATTTGTGACTATTTTATTAAAACTATATTCATCCCAAGTTGAGTACAGTACCTAATAGAGTGATAGAAACTGTCATATATTATGTCAACTGTTACTAATTCAATTGCCAAATCTTATGGATCATCTATTAACATATAAGTATCTGTCCAAGGTGTTTAGGATATTACAGGAAAGACAGAACAAAAACAAAGACCTGTAAATTGTGACCTTGTCTGGTATGCACAAAGAATAGCAAGAAGGCTAGTATGATCAAAGCAAAGTGAACTAGAAGACTATAGGAGCAGGCTTTCCAACAGAACCCCAAGTGTCCATAACTCTCTGTTCTAGCATCCTATTTTCTTTAGTCTTAGGCTAACAACAGCCACAATAGTCACAACCACATTATATTCTAATCTACTATATACTAATGCTAAATCTGCTTTATCATTTTGTAATTTTTGTTGAGAATAAAGGGCAGATGCCATAGTGAAATGGAATTGTGGACATGCTAATCCACAGCTAAAATCCTGTTCATGATGAGGTATGTACCCCAATCTTAGGTAGGAGCATTTAATTTCCTTTAATTCTGGTTCCACTTTCAAGTTTAGAAATTTTTGTTTTAGATTCAGACACTCTTGCTTTGCCTCCACTGCCCAAATATTGTTGTCCACTTAAATAATGCAAATATTGAATGTCATACTTATAATTTTAAGTACAGTATTCCAGATTGTAGAACTAAACATTATTTAAGAACCAAAACTGAGATGTGTTCGCTTTTGATTGGCTATGGAAGATAGTGTGGTTAGTCATCCAGAGCCAGACATTCTGGAGTGTGAAGTCAAGTGGGCCTTAAGAAGCACTGCTGTTAATAAAACTAGTGGATGGGATGAAATTCCAGCAGAACTTTTCAAATCTCCAAAGGGTTGATGATGATGATTCCATCACAGTTTTGTATTCATTATGTCAACAAATCTGGAAGACCCAGCAGTGGCCATAGAACTGGAAAAGGTCAATCCTCATCCCAATTCCCAAAAAGAGTTTACCAAAGAATGAGTTAATCATTGGACATCCACACTCATCTCCCATTCCAGTAAGGTCATGCTTAAAATCTTGCAAGCTAAGCTTCAGCATTATGTGAACCAAGAAATTCCAAATGTCCAAGCTGGGGTTAGAAAAGGAAGAGAAACTAAAGATCAAATTGCCAATATCTTCTGGATTATAGAGAAAGCAAGGGAATTTCACACACACACACACACACAAAAAAAACTATTATCGCTGTTTCATTGACTACACTAAAGCCTTGACTGTGTTGATCTTGACAAACTGTGGAAAGCTCTTAGAGAGATGGGAATACCAAACAGTCTTGCCCATCTCCTGAGAAAACTGTCTGAAGGACAAGAATCAACAGTCAAAACTCTGTATGGAACAGCTGATTGGTTCAAGTTTGAGAAAGGAATACAAGAGGGATGTCTGGGGTCACCCTGTTTGTTTAACCTAAACACTGAGCATATCATGAGAAATGCCAGACTGGATAAGTTACAAGCTGGAGTCAAGATAGGAGGGAGAAACATCAACAACCTCAGATATGCAGATGATACCACTCTAATGGCAGAAAGCGAGGAGGAACTAAGAGCCTCCTGATGAGGGTGAAGGAGGAAAGTGAAAGAGCCAGCTTAAAAGACTAAATATTTAAAAAAAAAAAAAAAGACCATGCACCTGCCCCCACTGCTGCTTCTGCTAAGTCGCTTCAGTCGTGTCTGACTCTGTGTGACCCCATAGACGGCTGCCCACCAGGCTCCCTCGTCCTTGGGGTCCTCCAGCCAAGAACACTGGAGTGGGTTGCCATTTCCTTCTCCAATGCATGAGAATGAAAAGTGAAAGTGAAGCTGAGTGGGAGGGGGGTTCAGGATTGAGAACTCATGTACACCCATGGCGGATTCATGTCAATATATGGCAAAACCAATACAGTATTGTAAAGTAAAATTAAAAAATAAAAATAACAAAACAAAACAAAACAAAAAATGAAGTTGCTCAGTCCTCTCTGACTCCTAGCAACCCATGGGCTGCAGCCCACCAGGCTCCTCTGTCCATGGGATTTTCCAGGCAAGAGTATTGGAGTGGGGTGCCATTGCCTTCTCCACTGCCTCCACTACTGCATGGCAAATAGAAGGGGGAAATGTGGAAGAAGTGACAGATTTCTTCTTCTAGGACTCTAAAATCACTGCAGATGATGACTGTAGCCATGATATCAGAAGATGATTGCTTCTTCACAGGAAAGACATAGCAAACCTAGGCAGTGTGTTGAAAAGTAGAAACATTACTCCTCTGACAAAGGTCCTTATAGTCAAGACTGTAGTCTCCCCAGTGGTCACATATGGTTATGAGAGCTGGACCACAAATAAGACAGAAAGCAAAGAATCGATGCCTTCAAACTGTGGTGCTGGAGAAGACTCCTGAAAGTCCCATGGACAGCAAGGAGATCAATCCAGTCAATCTGAAGGGAGATCAACCCTGAATATTCACTAGAAAGACTGATGCTGAAGCTGAAGCTCTAGTACTTTGGTCATCTGATGCAAACAGATGACTCAAAGGAAAAGTCCCTGGTGCTGGGAAAAATGATGGCGGAATGAGAAGAGGGCATCAGAGGAAGAGATAGCTTCATGGCATCACCAATACAATGAATATGAACTTGGGCAGTCTCCAGGAGATGGTGAAGAGCAGGAAGGCCTGGCATGCTGCAGTCCATGTGGTTGCAAAGAGTTGGACATGACTGGGTAACTGAATAACAACAATAACAACAACGTGGAAGCTTAAACAAGGAGATGGTGCAAAACAGAGGCAGGTAGGAGAGATCTTTCTCTAACAGCTACGTACACTGGGAGAATATTTCAGGACATTTAAAGTCTTGACAGATATATTCTAGAAGCTCAACTATTTTTGGTTTCTCAGTCCAAAGTTTGGCTCTCTCTTCTTCTTTAACAACCAATAATATTTCTCCCTAGTATTTTTTGTACCACAACATACTAAGAAAATAAGAGTATGTTAGATAAATGGAAAAGACAAACTTTGGTAAAAGCAATAATCCTTTGAATCGTAAAGGCCCCAAGGCCCAATTACCACCATAAGAATTAAAGGGATGAACCTTAAAACATTACTATTGGAGATATGTGTTTTGAATATCGCAATGCTTGAAAGTTCTAGACTGGAGATAAGTGACTTGCAATTGAATTTTCATTTTTCTCCCACATTCTCTAAGTTTTCTGTTTTTACCTAAAACACCTAGATTCTAATATTTGATTTTTATCTGTTATCATCAACTACAATATTTTACTTGTTTGAACAAATCCTATTAGACTAAAGGGTGATTTTTCTCTCTTTTGCTCTAGTTGCTCCATTTTTCCCCCTGTCTTATTACATTGAAGGAAAAAATCAAAACAGTGAACTCCACCATAGTACTGAGTTTTTTGCTTATGCTGTGTTATCAAAAGCCAGGTGAAATTATTTAATACATTAACCTTTTATATCTGGGTGAATAATACAACCACTTTGAATTTCATTTTCTCACACAGTGAATATTGATCAACTCAAGATTCAGTGTACATTCTTGATTTTAAAAATAAATAGAATTTCATTAAAATGATTGAAGTGACATCACTGTGTGCAATTACTTTCTAAAATGTTTTTAAAGCATGTTCATAACTGAAACAAAATGTCTTTTCCAAGAGTATCTCACGTTATAATTTAAGATATATGTAGTTAATGTAATATGTAATAATAAAGAGTTTTACTAATTCTATTCTGAGTGAGCGAAGTCGCTCAGTCGTGTCCAACTCTTTGCAACCCTGTGGACTTTAATCTACCAGGCTCCTCCATCCATGGGATTTTCCAGGCAAGAATACTGGAGTAGGTTGCCATTTCCTTCTCCAGGGGCTCTTCCCGACCCAGGGATTGAACCCAGGTCTCCCACCTTGCAGGCAAACGCTTTAACCTCTGAGCCACCAGGGAAGCCCACTTTTTAAATAGTCAGATATATCTGCATTATCTCAGATTTCAGTAGATTAACAATATATGGCCAAGTTCGTTTATATTCATATATATATTTTTCCCCACAGTGTATCAAACTGACAGCATTGGTATATTTCAATTCAAACATAAGCATTGAACATATATAAATGATTTACAAAATTGATCATACCATAGATGGGCTACATGAAGAATATTTATTTACTAAACCACACTTTTTTCTAAGGAGTAGGAAATGGCAATCCTTTTGAGTATTCTTGCCTGGAAAATCTCATGGACAGAGGGACCTGGTGGGCTACAGTTCCTGGTGTCACAGAAAGTCAGACACAACTGAGTAACTAAATAAAAACAACAAAGATGCTTTTTGTCAGAAGGCTAATCTATTGGTAGGAAATACTCAGAATGGAAGTCCAAAAAGAGGAAATTGTGGAAAGCAGCTCATATAACCTTAGAGAGAGGTCTAGTTATTGATTTTTATTTTCTTTTGAGAGGAAAAGTTTTCATATTGTTCACTTCTTTATTCCTGTTTTATCACTATGTATGAGACACAAGACGGGCTTGTTAAAAGTATCAAGGATTGGGTTATCCTCTCAGAAAAGACTTTTGCCACTATCTGACACCATCTAAAATGTACTTGAGGAATAAATGTTAGTCTGTCAATTATGTAATTTCTGCTTTGTGATTTGACAGAATTTTCAATATAGGTAATGTGATGTGAAATTTGAAATTGCTGAAATGTTATTGAAACAACTTTTATGTCTTGGCACATGTGATTATTTTATATTCTACAATGTAGAGAAAAATTATAACCTGAACAGTACACATTTCCACTATACTGAATACAGGAGAGCAATTTCTTTTATTATATGAAAACAATATTAAACTATATTTATGAGCTGTGACATGTCATTAAAACTAGCATAAATGAGTTTTCTACAATGATCTACAAACTACAGAAAAAGGAAAAATCATTGGTTCCTTGCAAAACAAGATTGCCTCATCAGATTCAAATGGGATATAACCTGGAAGAAGATTTTTTAAATACATTTTATTCAGTATCTTGGAAACATGGAGTAGCATTAGGCATTTACTCTATATGCAAAGGAACACATATTTTAAGATATTTAAGTTACTTTAATCTTCTGATTTGTTTCTTAAAATTGATAGAGCTTAAAAATGTGTACTAAATAAAATATTCTCTCTTTACTCTTCTTCTCATATTGCCTTTTTCTAATGTTTATCTTATATACATGTCAGATGAGTAGAAGTAGTATTTCCTTTCATTAAATAAGCCATTATTTCTTTAAATTTTCTGTCCTGAAAAAGGCGATGGTAAGTTTAAAGACAGCAGTATAAAGTTTCAGTGTCATACCCTGGTGGCTATTAAGAGGATTAAACATTAACAAGAGTAGAGAAAGACATAAAGCTTTGATTAAACAATTCATACTAGTTACGATGCTGAGACAAGAATAAGATTTGTTACAGGATTTCAGAGTTATAAGAATAGGGATTTTCTTTAATCATTAGATGGCTAGTGCACACATTTAATTAAAAATGAAAAAAATTATAGTATGGCAAGGTCATGTTGACATTTTCTACAGCGTAAAAAAAGACAAAAGCTTAAGACGTTACTTTTTAAAATGATGATTACCTCTAACTGTCCACATTTGACCCAAATATTGTGTGCCCATAACATGACTTCTGAGGAAGAAAGGGATACATTTAAAAAACAAAAATATATCAAAAGTTCACAAAGTGCACAAATTGTATAGCCGATAAATTCCATACCTGTAGCAACATGAGCTTTTTACACAAATCTTAGTTGTCTCCCTGTATCAGTGAAGATGAATCAAAGATGGCCACTTTGGAGAGGTTAGGCTTCTTGCCCAAGATTCCCTGTTGCAAATGACAACTCCTAACTGGAACGAACGTCCTCTGGTTCATCTTTCATTGCTTCTTTTTACTGTTCTGTAGTGCCACAGTGTAAGTTCATGTTTTGATGCCTGAGAATGACCACACAAAGTGCCAAATATACTGTAAATATAAGTTGGACAGAAAACTAACTTTTGAAGATTTAGAAGCTTGAAACTTATTCTTAGCCATGTGTAGAGCAAATACATAGACATAAGGGCATCATAGATGTCTAGAAGTGTGGAATGCATGTTTATTTTCCTTTCATGTGAAGAGATTTTAATCCAAGCATTTTGGTAGGTATAACATTGACAGCCAAGATTTTGTTGCAAAAGGCAAGAAAGAGGCATTTGTTTACTGAAAAGTTTTAGAATATATCTTGAGGAAACAATAACAATAGAAAATAATTCTTTTGCATATTATTTGATTATACCTTCATCTTCATTATAATTCATGAGTATACTAGAAACTGACATGAATCTCTTTATTAAGATATGTAGATACTCATAGGAATTTGGTTTCCACTTTTACTTGAGAATGTTAGAAGAAGCACAATATCTAGTGTCATTATATCAAGTTTTCACCTCATGGAAAACCTAAATGAGTCTCCTGGGCCTTCCAGGTCACTATACTGTCCAGACCTGCTCACACTCAAGTGTATTCTGAAATTCCTCGTAAATTTCAATAGGTACCTGGGCAACAGAACACTCTATTACTCTGCTGGATTTAAATATATTGTCAAATGTTGCTATAAAGGTGAATTTCCAGCATCATGTATTGTTCCCAAACATTTTCCTGTTAGCCATGATTATCTTCCAAAGAGCATACTACTCACTTTACTAATCTCCCTGCCAAATAAGAGACAAAAGCATTGTTAACTGCAAAAAAGTTAGGTAAGGCTCCTTTTTCCTCCCCAAATCAAGTTGTTTGCAATCCCAAACAAATGCTAGTACCAAAAGTGCAGGACAATAACATTTCCCCAAAAGCCTTTTGTATATTCTTAATTCAAGACATAATTTTAAATAGATCTTCCTTTTTGATAAGCTCATTATGATGGAGAAATATAAAGTTGACTGTCTCAGTAATTTGAGATACTGAATAGTACAGTTAGGCATTATTTGTTACCTGCTTGAGAACGCCATTGAAATTTGAGACTGCTCATTTGACTGCATTGTACCTTAAAATATTTCTTCTGATAATACTAGGTCCTATTGTTTTTTATAAAATATTTTTAGTTGAGATAAACTAAAAATATCAGGACAGAGTGAAATGTCTTTCTTGTTTGCTGTAAATGGCCTGAAAACACATATTTTATCTAAGGGATCAGGCGAAGTATGTAATAAAAATGTTAACTATAATTGAAAAAGGCATTTTATCATCTTTCTAGTGTAAATTGGACCTCAAAACTGTTCCTTTTTGTTATCTTATCCTAGCAAAATAAAATGAGGCAATTTTAGTTAGTGTGTTGTGTTAGATTACACAATTTGCATTACAGATGACTTATATTTATATTATTAGGAGTTGTCAAGAAATAAGTGAAAATGATAAAAAAAATGTTATTTTAAATTTATTCTCAAAGAGATGAAAGAGAATAGAGCAGTTCTCAGAAATGATCTAGTCATTCATAATACTTGACTTCTTAGAATCCATTATACTTGGGATCTGGTTGTGTAACTTGTTGAGATGAGATACTGACCTGAATTCATAGGACTATGATTTGAACTGAACAGAGGAGTTTCTTTTCTCTTTTTTTTCTAAACATCTTTCCTCCTATTTTTCCCAAACATGTAGCATATTAAAGTACATTCTATCTCTTACATTTCCTTTTTTTAGTTGGAGAGTAATTAACTTATAATATTATATTATTTTCAGTTGTGCCACATAGTGATTCAATGTTCTTGTAGATTACACACCATTCAAAGTTACTGATTATACTCCCAGTGTTGTATGTTACATCACTGTAACTTATGTATTTTATAACTGTATTTTATACCATTTAATATCCTCCATCTATTTCATCTCCCCCTTCATCCACACTACCCAGGTTAACTAGTTTGTTCTCTGATCTGTAAGTCTGTTTTTGTTTTGCTATATTTGTTTGCTTTATCTTTAAAATTCCAAACGCAAGTGAAAACATAGAGTATCTGTCTTTCTTTGTATGACTTATTTCACCATGCATATTCTCCAGATCTACCCATGTTTTTGAAAATGGCTTTTTTTTCTTCCATTTGTCTATCAATGGGTAGTTATGTTGCTTCCATATCTCATCTATTGTAATAAGGCTATTATAAATATTGGGGTGCATATATTTGTTCAAACTAGTGTTTCCAGATAAATGCTCAGGAAGGGAACTGCTGGATCATGTGATAGCTCTATTTTTTTGAAGGGTTTCTATACCTGCAGGAGACTCCGGTTCAATCCCTGGGTCAGGAAGATCCCCTGAAGAAGGAAATGGCAACCCACTCCAGTATCCTTGCCTGGAAAATCTCATGGACAGAGGAGCCTGATAGACTACAGTCCATGGGGTCGCCAAGGGTCCGGCTTGGCCGAACGACTAGCATTTACATACTATTTTGGATGGTGGCTACTCCAATTTACATTGTCGCCAATAATGTACTAGAGTTCTCTTTCCTCCACATCTTCAACACTTGCTACTTCTTTTCTTTTTGATGACAGTCATTCGGACAGGTGTGAGGTGAAATTTTACTGTAGTTGTGATTTGCATTTCCCTGAAAATTAGTGATGTTGAGTAGCTTTCCTTGCACCTGGTAGTCATCTGTATGTCTTCTTTGGAAAAATTCCTATTCAGATTATCTGTCAATTTTTTAATTGGACTGTGTTTTTTGGGGGATATTGAGTGTACATGAGTTGTGTATTCTGATAGAACTAATTTCACTATTATTTCTGTTTAGGGTTCAATTAAATAGCAGGACCCACTGCAATAGAAACATCTATCCAGTTTTTCTCTCTTTTCTGTCTTCTGTAGAAACTTCTTTTAAGTTCTGGTGTTTTTTTGTTTGTTTGTTTGTTTGTTTTTCATTTTAAATACTTATTTAAATCCAAGATAAGAATATGAAATTATTTCTAAAATGTTACATTCTTATGTGAGCTTCTAATTTTTTTCCAACTTAAAGTATGAAACAAGATGCAGTAACTTTCTACTTATCTGATGGTCTGATACTTGAAAGCCCAATCTTTCATGTACATTCATTGAGATATATTTCTCAACATCTCTAACTTGGGTAAGGTAACGTGAAACTTACAAAGACTTTCTCTTAAGAATCTGATGAAGTAATAAACTTATGAAAACTGCAGACTACCAATGATAGACTGCATTTCATACATTGTAATAATGACCATTCATCAAAAACTGATTCATATTTTCAAATAAATCTAAATAAAACCTGAGAAAGTTTGTGTGAAAATTGATAACATTATTATGAAATGTATATGGAAATATAAATGACCAATAATAATTAATCTAAAAAAAATTAAGAAAGATAAATGAAGAGTGTGGAGATTCCTCAAGAAATTGCAAATAGAACTGCTTTATGACCCAGCAATCCCACTGCTGGGCATACACACCAAGGAAACCAGAATAGAAAGAGACACATGTACCCCAATGTTCATTGCAGCACTGTTTATAATAGCCAGGACATGGAAACAACCTAGATGTCCATCAGCGAATGATGGATAAGAAAGCTGTGGTACATATACACAATGGAGTATTACTCAGCCATTGAAAAGAATACATTTGAATCAGTTCTACTAAGATGTATGAAACTGGAACCAATTTACAGAGAGAAGTAAGCCAGAAAGAAAAACACCAATACAGTATACTAACACATATATATGGAATTTAGAAAGATGGTAATGAGGACCCTGTATGCAAGACAGCAAAAGAGTCACAGATGTGTAGAGTGGACTTTTGGACTCTGAGGGAGAAGGAGA
>SJYX01016898.1:148309-165037 GCA_006410675.1 Oreotragus oreotragus
CTGAGGGAGAAGGAGAGGGAGAGGGAGAGGGAGAGGGAGACGGAGAGGGTGGGATTATTTGGGAGAATAGCATTGAAATATGTATACTATCATGTAAGAAACGAATTGCCAGTCTATGTTCGATGCAGGATGCAGGATGTTTGGGGCTGGTGTATGGGGATGATCCGGAGAGATGATGTGGGGTGGGGGGTGGGAGGTGGGAGGGGAGGGTACATGTTTGGGAGTTCATGTACACCCATGATGGATTCATGTCAATGTATGCCAAAACCAAATCAGTACTGTAAAGTAAAATAAAGTAAAAATAAAAATTTAAAAAAAAGAAAAGAAAAATTGACAGTAGCATTGACAAATATACATGATCATGTGTAAAATAGGTAACTCATGGGAAGCCTCAGAAACGAACCCAACATTGTAAAGCAATCATACATCAAGTTTAAAAAAAGAAAACTTGAGGTCAGAACATATCAGACATCAAGGTTTAAAAGGTAAAAAGTTAAGAGTCTGTGGTATTGGCATGTACATAAATAGGCTTCACGAAGCAGGATAGAACCCAGACATAGATCCACACATATATTACAAACTGATTTATGGAAAAGATGATACTGTAGAACAGTGTGAAAAGGTTGGTAAATAGCACTAGATCAATTGGATAGCCATATGTGAAAACTGAAACTTATACTCTAGCTCAAATAAAGAAATGTCAGATCTAAGTGGACTATTGATCTAAAGGTAGACAGTAAATAAAGCAAGATTTTAAGGAAAATATAATGTTTTCCTGGATTTAGAATAGACAATAATTTTAAAAAATAGATACAAAACTTGAAAAATACAAATAGATATGCTGGACTTCATAAAAATGACTAAGATCTGATTCTTAAAGGATACCACTGAGTCACAAGAAAGACACCAAGTGGGAGGAGGTATTTATAACACATTATTTACAAAGTCCCAACACCCAGACTATAAAGAGAACTCCTATATTCATGAGAGAATTATAGGTAATCCAATAGAACAACAGAGAAAGGACTTAATGAACCATTTCTAGAGGAGGATGTTAAAATGACCAATATACACATAAAAAGGAGCCAAATCCATTAGCCACCTCACAGAATAACTAAATTGAAAATGATGGAAAACACTAAAAAAGTTAATGAGGATATGGGGCTGCTGAAACTTTTGCACAGTGTTGAGGGGAGAATAAAGTCATTAAAACAGCTTTAAAAAGTTGGCAGTTCCATCAAAATCATATCCAGTGACTCAGAAATCCTACTTCTATTTATGAATGTTCATTTCTCTATATGAAAGAAATTAAACAACCATCACTAATGGGATATCACTAATGGGAACCATCACTAAGTGGATTGTGGCAAATTTGCCTATTAATTCATAAAAATCCATATTTATTAATAAAAGTGAGTTACATGATTAGCAACAAATGGATTTGAAAATTCAATCTTTAGTGAAAGAAGCAAGAAACAAATGTAAAACTACTTTAATTCTATACAGTTTAAAAATAATCTAAATGAACCTGAAATTTTATAAGACAAGTTAGTAGATACTTTTCAGGGGCTGTAGTGATTGACAAGGGGATTGTGAGTTTTTCTGTGTTGCTGATAATATTGTTTTCTAACATGGGTGATAGTTACAGGGGTGAGTTTGCTTTATTAAAAAAGAAATGAGTTAAAATTGATGATTTTTCAATCAGTATATTAAACTTCAAAACATTATATGAAAATTATAATATTAAAAAAATTTTATTTTTTTTCAGTAACTAAGTTGTGTGTGACTCTTTGCGACCCCATGGACTGGAGCATTTCCGCCTCCTCTATCCTCCACTGTCTCCCAGATTTTGCTCAGATTCACATCCACTGAGTTGGTGATGCTATCTAACCATCTAATTTTCTGCCTCCCTCTTCTCTTTTGCCTTCACTCTTTCTGAGAATCATGGTCTTTTCCAATGAGTAGGTGCTTTGCATCAGGTGGCCAAAGTTCATGTACTTGACTATATGAATTTTATTTAGTATTTCTTAATACTTTTTCCTGACATTTTTAAGGAGTAAGGAAACTGACTGCTCAATCTTCTGTTTGTCCAAAATAAATTTGGCAGTCAGTGTTGGGTTCAATATTCTGTTGGCTTTTGTTTAGCCATACTTCATACAATTTTAGTAAGTGATTCTAAAATTTTAGGTCTCAGGATATTGACTTGGGGAATAACTGTTCCTTGTTTTATATTACCATTATTTATCCTATAAGTTCATATTTCCTGTTTTGTGTATAAATTAAAAACAGAACATTGGCATTCGGCAGTAGAATATGCTTAAGGGGAAAGTGAATAAATCTATTGAGTCAAAAACATTCATTAAATTTTGAAAAAGAGAATAAAAGAGGAAACAATTGTCTTTAATCAGTAATTGTGTTCCCTTGATTATTGCAAATGTGCCTTTAAGCTTATTCTACTTCCATTTTCTCTATTCCAGTGTGAAAATAGCAGTACAAATCCTACTTGATGGAAGATAACTGTTACTAGAAAAACAGTCCATGGTGAGAGTCTTTACAGTTGAGGTCATATATCAGCTTTATATGCATATATATATATATCTATCTCTCAGGGCTTCCCAGGCAGTGCAGCGGGTAAAGAATACACCTGCAATTCAGCAGAACCAGGTTCGATCCCTGGGTTGGGAAGATCCCTAGAGAAGGAAATCACAATGCACTCCAGTATTCTTGCCTGGAGAATTCCACAGACAGAGGAGCCTGGTAGGATACAATCTATAGGGTCGTAAAGAGTTGGACATGACTGAAGGGACTGAGGATACACTTACGTGTACATCTGCAAATATATATGCACATATATAAGTGCATATGTACATGTTGGCCTTATTATAAATTAGAAATGGTATCAGACAAAAAATAGTCTTTATTGAACTGTTTTTTGGTCAGAGTCTATGACTCTTTCCCATTAATGTTCATGAATTTCTTGGTTAAAAGCCTGAAACTATGACCATTAGCATAGTTTTTTCTAAAATTTACCTCATTTATAAATGGATAATGACAAGAGGGCTAAAAAGTTTAAGATATTTGAAGAAATCATCCTGAAATACTTTATAAAAAAATCTCCTTTTTGTGATGCATATTCTAAAGTAATCACTGAATCAGAGAAAATGAGTTTTTGCTTTTGTGACTGAAAGTAAGTATTCATATTTTTTGAAAACTGATAGTGTGGATGCTGGACTGACCTAGGTCATAGTCATTGGAAATGAAGATTGAGGATTTTTTGTGTGTGAAGCACTGTCAAAGTTCCAAGACAATAATAAAATGACTGTCAGACTATGAGGATGAAAGACTGGGGCTTCAAGGAGAAAAATACAGGAAAATTTTAATTGTAGGTATTTGCACACATTGCCTAATCCACAGATGAAGCAATGTTTCTTCCTACATAACAAGAAATAAAAATTAAGAAGTGCAGTTGACAAACATGTGACCTAGAAAAAGGAAAAATCTATGTTTATCATTCAATTTTGTTTTATTTAGTTTACTTTGAAACAGATCAAAAATACACTGCTAGAATCTTTTTATTCTTAAGAGGGCATATTTTAGTGGTCTTTATCTATTAACCTGTATAAGCAGGCTATTTTGTCTACAGCTGGAATTTAGCTTGGCTATTATAAGTGATTTTTTTTATTTTTGAAAAATATCTGGAGTTGGAAGCAGGGAGGGATTTTTCCCACAGTGTTTTACTAAAATTTATTTCAATTTTTATTACTATAGCTCATATAGAGAGCAATTTAGTGATGTCTTCCACCCAAGGAAAATTATCTCCTTGATTTTCATGATGAATGCAGGTTATGAGGTATCATTAACCATAAGGAGAATAATTTTTGAAATCCTGGTTTGAAAGTAGTTATATCCAATAAGGTAAGCTTAGTGGACTGTAAGAACTACATAGTATCAATTTAGTCTGCTTTCTAATAAGTTTCATAAATAAGTTCCTATATTTCTAGAATTAAGATTGCATAAGTAAATTCTTTCTAGATGTTTCCTGACAATTAATGTTGAGCTAAATCAATAAAATGCTCTGAAAGAAAGTCTTAGCAAATTTCCACCAATCAGCTTGCTAGAATCACTAATTTTCACTGAAAGATTTTCTAACATGGACCAAAGGTTCTCAAGGCTTTGCAGGAAAATACTGGAACAAGAGCTCCCTGAGCTATATCTGGATATCTTAGAGTATATTTCTGTACAGCATATGATGGAAGAAAGTTTCACATGTTGAGGTAGGGGGATGTCATTCTGACTTACACATAATTTTATTTGAACTTTAGGTTAATTAAAACAACCTGTTTGTAGACCATTAAACATGGATTGTACATCAACTTAAATCATTAAAGAAACTAATACATTTAAAAATAAAAATGAAGTAAATGTACTTCAGGTATTCAAAATGGACCTGGGTAGCCCTTGTGGATCTAGTTTAATACATGTTTGTGTATTACTAAGAACATGGATTTTCTGAACCATATCAGATTCAAAGACACTACCAGCTGTTCTCAGAACAATATCTGTTAGCAGCTGCCGGTTGCAATCGTTGGAGAAGGCAATGGCACCCCACTCCAGTACTCTTGCCTGGAAAATCCCATGGATGGAGGAGCCTGGTGGGCTGCAATCCATGCGGTCGCTAGAGTCGGGCACGACTGAGCAACTTCACTTTCACTTTTCACTTTCATGCATTGGAAAAGGAAATGGTAACCCACTCCAGTGTTCTTGCCTGGAGAATCCCAGGGACTAGGGAGCCTGGTGTGCTGCCATCTATGGGGTCGCACAGAGTCGGACACGAGTGAAGCAACTTAGCAGCAGCAGCAGTTGCAATCGTATGATCTCAAGATCTTACCTTTGTAACTATGCAACCCTTTTGGACTCTAACCAATCCTTGCTTAACAAGCACCCTTACTTCTTGCCAGCTCTAACTAGAATTCTTGTCAAACAACTTATGTAATTTTGCTGATCTGCCTTTTAAGCCCCCATTTTGTACTCTGGTGGAGCACAATTTAAGTGCTTCTTGCATCTGTGTCTGGCTATGGTCCTCAGTTTTATTCAAATAAAACTCTTTTCTATTCTTTTTAGATTTTTTACCAGTTATTTCCACCAATACATAAAACTTCTGACCAGCAATATCGCTTAGAAGATACACATTACAGCTGAACAACATGAGTTTGAACTGGGTGGGTCCTCTTATACAGACATTTTTTTCAACAAGTAACTGCTAGATGTTCACTGAACTCAGATGTGGGACCAAGGATATGAAGAACCAACTAGGAGACTTAAATAGCTGCCATGGATTTTTGTAATTGCTGTGGGTCATGGATTCCTCTACAGATGCTGATGGGCAACTGTACTTTACGTTTCATGGCTCCTTCTTCCTTTACTTCGGAAAATGTCTGTGTTGGTGTGTGTGTGTGTGTGTGTGTGTGTGTGTGTCTGTAGGTATGTGTCTACTTGCATTATGGGATGATATAGTCTTTTCTTGATGAAACAAAAAATTGAGGTGGTGCTTTTTTTGTAATCCCTGATACATTGTGGTGCTTGGTAAATACTTGGCTAGCAGAATGCATGGTGATCAAAACTGAGACTCTGCAGAGCTGATATGGTTTAAAATGATGAGAGCATTCTCAACAGGAAACTTGGTTCCAACTGGTCTATTTTAATTTTATTATTTTCCTCTTGTTAGAAATAAAACCCTTAGCAATATTTTTTGGGGGTTGGGGGGAGGGAATGAAGGGAGTGTTCTTAAGGACTGAAATCAAATAAAATAGAGATCAGAGGTAAAGCCTTAAAACTAAGTCCAGGGGAAGGGAACTTCAAGTAAGTAGAAAATAAAGGAGAGAGAAAAGTGGTGTTAAAGAAATGTACCCTAGAAACATCCAAAGTTTTTTATCGTTTTATTTGGCCTCTCTGAGAGCATAGGAAGCAACCAACTTGGCGTTAAGGATCAGAGATTGTTTGGGTAAGCTGCTTGTTCAAGATGTGTAAGACACAATTTAGTGAACTGTCAAAAACTGTTATTCCTAAAATGATTTAGGGACGAGTTATCAAAATCATTTGAAAGGCATAAAAGCATTTTTAAGAAGGTGAACATAAGAAAAATAGACACATTATTAAGCTCTTTGTAACCAAAAGTATACCTCTTTAAACTATTACCTTCTGATTACTTTCCTCGAAACAGAAACAAATGAAATAAAGATATGGAAGAGGAGGAGATAAAAATAAAGTTATTTGATGTTAATTTCTAAAAAGTAAACAGTCATATACATCTTATATAACAAAAACTTAGATATCCCAAAATATCAAAGCCCACTGTCTGACTGAAAATAAATAGTTATGAACAAAGTTCTGAGAATAAATGGAATTCAAGTTTAAACATTCTGTAACTATTAGGATAATTCTTGCTCAAAAGGGTATGAGATCCAAGGTAGAAATGGAGCTATGATATTAAAGGCCTTCAAGTAAATACCTGAGATTTCTTAGAATTAATACATAGTATTGGATTCAAATAGTCTTTCTGAATTGATACTAAAGATTAGTAGGAGCAGTAGTTCTTCAGAGAGAATAAATCATGTCATTCTATACATATATACTGTGTATGTATGTGTGTGTGTATATATATATGTGTCTGTGTGTGTGTGTGAACTCATGAGCCAGAAATAGCAGTTTACAACTGAGAGGTTAAAAACATGTATTAATTTAAGAAAAAAGCAAGAAACAGGAAGACTAAGATTCTCTTTGAATAAAGCATTCATGATGCAAATTAACTTTTTTCAGATGCCGAAAAGTATGATAAGGATGTTAATGACATTACCCAGCAAAATATCATACTTTCTCACTCAGATTCTCTGACACACAAGTTTTCTTCTTACCTCATTTTCACTTACAATCATCAGTTACTCAATGCTTCTTCTTATCCAAACTTTTATTTTTTTATTTTTTTTATCCAAACTTTTAAATGCTAAAATTCCTCTTAATATTTTATTATGTATCCCATAAGTTTTTCAAAAATTTATTTTCAATTTTGCCTTTGACTGAAAATTTTACTAAATATTTTATTATCTTCTTAATTATACTGTGACTGCTTTATTGATTATGCCAAAGCCGTTGATTGTGTACATCACAACAAACTGGAAAATTCTTGAAGACATGGGAATACCAGACCACTTTACATGCCTCTTGAGAAATCTGTAAGGAGGTCAAGAAGCAAGAGTTAGAACCCGACATAAAACAACAAACTGGTTCCAAATAGGGAAAGGAATATAGTAAGGCTGTATATTGTCACCCTGCTTATTTAACTTATATACAGAGTGGATCATACAAAATGCCAAGCTGGGTGAAGCACAAGCTGGAATCAAGATTGCCAGGAGGAATATCAATAACCTCAGATAACGCAAATGACACCACTCTTATGGCTGAAAGTGAAGAGAAACTAAAGAGACTCTTGATGAAAGTGAAAGAGGAGAGTGGAAAAGCTGGCTTAAAATGCACCATTCAGAAAACTAAGATGGATGGGGGAACAATGGAAACAGTTTTAAGGAATATTGGTCAAGAATTTTGTAGTGACAGTCTCAACTGTGATTCTCCTAATGTCCATGATTAGACTGGTACTGTATATATTTTGAGTGGGAGTCTATAGAAGTCAAGGGCATATATTACTAGCATGACAACACTACTGAATTTAAACTTAAGAATCTGGCTGATGTTGTGTTTTTCAGATTTGTCCACTATGAAGATTTATCCCCCACACACGCTTTTATGACCTCCTCTTTAAAAAGAAGTCACTATGATAGTATACATATTTCATGTCAATGTATGCCAAAACCAATACAGTACCATAAAGTAAAATAAAGTAAAAATTAAAATTAAAAAAAAAAGAAGTCACTATGCACAGCCTACATACCACATGAAGGGAGCTATACTGCCTCTTCTTAGGGTAATATATCTATAAAAAGTTTCTGAAATTCTTCTGCNCAATGTATGCCAAAACCAATACAGTACCATAAAGTAAAATAAAGTAAAAATTAAAATTAAAAAAAAAAGAAGTCACTATGCACAGCCTACATACCACATGAAGGGAGCTATACTGCCTCTTCTTAGGGTAATATATCTATAAAAAGTTTCTGAAATTCTTCTGCATGTATTTATCTATTTGCCTATTCTACCCCATTTATTTATTAATTCAATATTATGATTCACTTATAAATATCAAAAAGGATTTATACACACAAAAACATACACACAGACTCATACTTTGGGTTATAAGTCTATTTTATTTTCATGCTTAAATTTTTCAACTTTGGCCATTGAAGGCCTAATAAATAAATAAAAATCCAAACTAAAGCCACATTGATAGTAGCATTTCAAATGGCTCAAAACTTGTGGTTTAGTTTGTTTGAACACTTTCTTATATTTTGGCATTACAAAATTCTTCAGCTTCATCCTATACATTTCTTTTCAGAGTCCTGGAATCAGTCAATTCTCTAAGGAGCCGTGGTTCCATCTATTGGAGAGTTGTGTTACAAACCAATATCTGAGGGCTAGATGTACTGTTTGCTATTAGGATTTTATTGTTTCTAGGCCCTCTCATCTGACAGAGAAGGCATCAATAGGACCATATCTAATTCTTCAAACTTGATCCAAATTTACATTATTGAGAAGAAATTCCTGAGCATTATTCTTTCTTGGTGAAATACTTACCAATTTTGATAAAACATTGTGTTGGCCAAAAATTTCATTCAGGTTTCCCATACCATCTTACAGAAAAACTCAAACAAATTTTAGGTTAACTCAACACTTCTTTTGCAATTTTATTTGAACATAAAGTATTAATAGATTATTCAAGAGATTTCCACTTTTATTTTTACACATTTATGAGAAACATATAAGGTCTGATGTGCCTTGGTTACATTTTGTGTTTGAAATTACATGAGCTTGGAGGACAAGATTAATAACCATGTCATTATACAGACTGGTATACTTGAATTGTCACTTGATTATGTGCTATTTTTATAAATTAAAATGTTCTTTAAAAAAACAAAAAGTGTACTGAAAGCTACAATTCTTCAAATATTTACATGATAAAATAAAACCATAATTGTTTACCCTTTATGTAAGTTCACAAAGATATTATATTTTTTTCATATTTCACTTTTATTAGCTTCAAAGTTTTGTTCCTATCTCACCTTTTTGACTTGCATTTGTAAATATATATAGTTATTTATATGTTATACATATATTTATATGTATTTTATGGTATAGATATGCATAAAACTGCTTTCTATACTATCTGACAGAATTTTATACCATGTCTTCATTTTATTTTTAATCTTAGTTGACTAAATTATATAATGAAATAATGGTTTTTCGTGACACTTCAGTTCAGTTCAGTCACTCAGTCATGTCCGACTCTTTGCAACCCCATGAATCGCAGCACGCCAGGCCTTATGTGGATATTTTCCGAGATTTTTCATATTTAAATAGTATCTTTTGATTAACTTCACATACGAATAACAATGCAGTTGTGTTTTGAATTCTTACATCATAAACTTTTCCTCTCAAATNTCAGTTCAGTTCAGTCACTCAGTCATGTCCGACTCTTTGCAACCCCATGAATCGCAGCACGCCAGGCCTTATGTGGATATTTTCCGAGATTTTTCATATTTAAATAGTATCTTTTGATTAACTTCACATACGAATAACAATGCAGTTGTGTTTTGAATTCTTACATCATAAACTTTTCCTCTCAAATAATACAGCAATTTCCTCTTTGTTCTTTGACATTTTATATGACAAGGGCTAAACCAACATATTTTTTCCTTCTTTCAGCATAAGTTGATTAGCTTTCTTAGAAATTTTGAATTTGAGGGGGATTATTTAAACGTATTCATTTTACCCAAATGAATTTAAGTGCTGCTCTTTATATTAATCTTGACTGAGTTTGCAGAAGTCACTTATTTAGCACATTAAGTCTTCATCACAGACATTTTGCTTTCCTCTTTGTTCAATATGTTTTTCAATAACAAGAAGCATTTTATTCTTAGTCTTAACTCATATAAATTTCTCCTTTATGATTTTATCTCTAATCTTTTCTTCTCTCAGAGACATCATCTCTTCTATTGTAATGCTTGTTATGTATGTTGTACACTCCAATATGTCTAATATATGGAGATTTTATATGTACTAAGTTACTTAAGTACTCTCTGCACAGTTTATTTTAATTGCTTTTCTTTTAATGTCTTCCTTACCCATGTCTCTTTTAGTCTTTTGTATAATAGATTATTACCACTGTATTTTTTACCATTTTATAATATGCATATTTTAAAATTATTTCTAAAATTATAGAGCTAGTCTTAATTTTTTCTTTTACATTAAGCTTTTTTTAAATGATGAATTCCGATCACCTTTAAAAAGTCATTTCTTAGTTTCTGGGGTTGTAGAAAATTTCCCAAATCTCAAAACTTTTGTCTATTTTGTCACCTATTCTTATATCTTCTTCCTTCGTCCTCTCTGCCTTTTCCCTTCTCCTTTTTTGTTTTTCCTTTCTTCGACAAGTACTCCTCTTCATCAAAAATGCTTCTTAAAATAGAAATAAAATGGCATAAGCAAGGGGCAATTGATATTGAACTGCTGTTTTCACAATCAAGTGAGTTTTTTTTCATTAAAAATAAATCCTGTTAAGTAATAGAAATTGGTTTGAAAGCAAATTACCTAACATTGAATGACTTAACACAGGCAGTCAACATTGTTCCTACTGTAAGTGCATTGTGTGTGTGTGTGTGTGTGCACATGCACATGTGTGTATACTGCTTATCATCCAGATAAATGAGGGAAAATTTCTGTTGTTTGACAACAAATGAAGATATCAGTCACTTCTGTAGTATGACTATTTATAGAAATTGGGGTTTTAAAATATGACTTTGAAAATAAATTACACATAGCTGCAGTTCTCTCTCTACTCTTATCAGTAGTAGCAATTGTCAAGTGATATTGTCACAGGCTTTCAATTGTTAAAAATTTACTAAAGAAAGCAATTTAGGTGATACAAATTAGCTTTGTCAAATACTTCATGAAGTAGACAGTCTGCTGTTGGAGAACTGAAAAATGGAGCAAAAGGCGAGAAGTTTTATAAGATAAGGATAAGAACAGAGAAGAGACAAGTAGAACATTTCTGATTGGCTGGGCCACACACAACCATGTTTGGGTGAGGAGGTCTAGATGGCTTGGCACTTGGAAATTGGCTGACTGAATATACTGTGTTTCTGGTCAAACAAAGCATTTACAGAGACATAAAAGTTATCTGCATTTCAGCTGTGGCACCCTGGGCAAGAGTGGCTCTTTTGGGGCCAAGAAATTTATTTCAATAGCCTGCCCTTTTTATCATCTTATTAACCATTCAAGGGGTTTAGTCAAAAATTTCTCAGCATGACTCCTTGTTACCACTGACCTTCAGTTCTTAGAGTAGTACTCATAAGAGGTGAAGTCAGGCCTCTATTCTTAGAGCTTTTTTATAATATTCTGTTCTTTTTTGTCATTTCACTTGAAGAGAGAACATCTGTTTGGTGCTGAATGGCTGCCCAAAGGTACCAAATTTAAAGTTTTTGAGAGGACACAGTATATTAGAGAGACAATAATAATTATTAGTAATAAAACATGGCCCATGATTTGGAGAACACTCTTGACCATGGTCTCCATAACCCAAACCAGCTGAAATCAGATACACCAAGAAATGATCCTACATGCAAATGGCAAAAAAAAAAAAAAAAAAAAGAGAAAGAAAAAATGCTCAACATCACTAATTATCAGAAAAAGACAAGTTAAAATTACAATGAGGTGTCATGCCAACCAGTCAGAATGGCCATCATCAAAAAGTCTACAAACAGAAATGCTGGAGAGGGAATGGAGAAAAGAACCCTTCTATATTCTCAGCGGGGATGTAAATTGGTATAACCACAATGGGGCTTCCCTGCTGACTCAGCAGCAAAGAATCTACCTGCAATGCAGGAGACGTACATTTGATCCCTGGCCTGGGAAGATCCCCTAGAGGAATGAATGGCAATTCACTCCAGTATTCTTTTTGGGAAAATCCCATGGTCAGAGGAACCTGGTGGGCTACAGTTCATAGGGTCACAAAGAGTTGGAACAGTATGAAGGTTCCTTAAAAATTTTAAAACAGAACTAACATATGATCCAGCAATCCTACTCCTGGGCATATATCCAGGGAAAACCATAATCCAAAAGGATACATGCATCCCAGTGTTCACAGCAGCACTATTTGCAATAGCCTAGACATGGAAACAACCTAAAGTTTCATCAACAGATGAATGGAGATGTGGAATATATACACAATGGAATATTAGTCAGCCATAAAAAGAATGAAAGACTGTTGTTTGCAGCAACATGGATAGATTTACGATTACTATACTAAATGAAGTATGTCAGACAGAGAAATACAAACATCATACGATTTCACTCATATGTGGAATCTAATTTTGAAAAAAAATGCATAAGCGAACTTATTTATAATACAGAAGTAGACTTACAGATATCAAAAATAAACTTATGGTCACCAAAAGGGAAATGTGAAGAGAAAGGATAAGTCATAAGCTTGGGAGGAATGCACACTACTATATATATATATATAAGTAACTAATAAGGACCTACTGCACAGCACAGGGCACTCTACCTATGTATACTTTGATAAACTCTATTAGAAAAGAATCTGAAAAAGAGTGGTGGATATATGAATAACTGTATCACTTTCCGTACACCTGAAACTAACACAGCATTGTATATATTCCAATAAAATTAAAATATTAGAAAATAAATGAGCCTAAAGAGGGGATATATCAAGGAATTTGTTTTGTTTATGATTTTTTTGTAACTTTGTCTCTAATTGTCCAGAAGTTTACATTCAGTGAGTTTATTGCACAGAAACAGCCATCTGAACTAAGGGAGAAGTTTGTGACAGAAATAAACTACAGAATCAGCATCATCATAAAAAATTGAACTGTCTGTTATAGGTTGGATTACCCTCCTTTGTAATAGCATGTTACATGTGAACAATGGTATTGTCCATGACATAAGAATTAGGAAAAGAATGGTCAAAGAGGAAAGGAAGAATGGAAAGCAAAGTTTTTGGTCTAGCACCTTCAGGGGAAGAAGTCAGCCTCAATATCAACAACTTCTCTTCCTAGTAAATTTGATTTTGAAGGCTTTGGCATTTACACAGAACCCAATGTTAGGTGGAAATGTCTTCAGTTATGAAATATGTACCCAAGATTTGACACCTTACAATTTGTCAGAGGTGTCAATAGGCCATGGTACTTGAAAAAGGCCCTTTCCATGAGTCTTGTTTTTACAAAAGCATTAGAGGAAAATGTTAACTGTCTATAAATGATGAAAGACTAAAATTCTCATATTAAAGATCTAATGAGAATTTGTTATAATGGAACTGACAAGGAACCCACAACATTTTAAGATAATAGCTGAAAGTGTGACTCATAACATTATACTAGGAGATATCAGAGCTTTCATATCTTTATACAATTTCCAGAATACTTATATTAATAATTACATGCATACAAATGTAACTTCAGAAGGTTAAACATCACTATTTGATGATGCTCCCTATATCATTTAACATATCAAATAAGCCTATTTTGTTTAACACTTTTTGTTTAATTTTTTTTAGTTTGCCATATATTTTATTTATATATATATATTTTACTTTATTTTACTTTACAGTACTGTATTGGATTTGGCATACATTGACATGGATCCACCACAGGTGTACATGAACTAACACTTTAATTTTTATAAGCAGAGAGAATAAATCTTTTGACATGTTTCAGGGACCCTATGGCAAATACAGAATTAGAAAAAAATAACTTCATTTNTTTTACTTTACAGTACTGTATTGGATTTGGCATACATTGACATGGATCCACCACAGGTGTACATGAACTAACACTTTAATTTTTATAAGCAGAGAGAATAAATCTTTTGACATGTTTCAGGGACCCTATGGCAAATACAGAATTAGAAAAAAATAACTTCATTTAAAATTTGATTTTGGAGAAATGTGTCAAAATATACATTAAGCCAAGGTGATGATTAAAGATATTGAAGGAAAATACAGAGTCACATAGTTATAAAATCACCGTAGCTTTGTTAATATTGAGAAGACCTGGTTTTCTTGTGTATTCAAAGATTAATAATGACAACATTAAGCACAATAAATTATTTTGGCAAGAAAAAAATATTTGCTATCCAGGCTAATAATTAACAGGTAAAGGAAAGCCTTTGCTCACTAGTTCTTACTGAGAGGAAGAGAGGATGATAATATAAGAAAAATTTTGCCCTTTTAACAGAAAAAGAAATCAAGTTTTGAAGTTGCACCAATGTACCTTTGATATAAAACTCACACACAAATATACAAATCAACCCCAATCTTAGCCAGCTGACCACACATAAGATTCCTTTCCTAATATTTCTTTTCCAAACATCCTTTACAATTTTTATAATGATCGAGACTTTGTCCTATGTCTTTTCAACAATTTTAATTTAGGACAAAATTGCTTTCTTTTTCCCTCTCTTACAAAAAGCACATCTCTGGGAACTAAGAATGCTGGCTGCCATATCAATATACAAAGGATGGTGCAGCCATGAAGTCATCACATTACAACTAACTGGACCCATGTGTGAAGCCAGAGGAAACCTAGGATGAATACAAAGAATGTCTGCCACCTGCAGCATTCCCCAACCTGAGATGGTGTGAAGAGACTGAGGATGAGAAAGCAAAGGATACTGGTCCTGGGTGCTTGAGGTGCATGTCAAAGAAATTATTTCGATGAGCCCAGACTCTTGCATTTTCTCATATATAGAGAAGGGCTAAGTTCCTTAACTTGAGATATCTGGTTTTCTTTATTAGCAATAATCTTTTGATATTCCCACTACCTGATCTTTTGTTGCAGAAATTCCTATATATCCTGGATCCCCTGCTTGACTCTTCAGAAAAGTTTCTCCGTGTTATCTGAGGTGCTGTGTCCCAGACTTAAGTCCTCAGGTTTGTTCACCAAATGAAACACAACTCTCACATTTTGGATTGCATATCTTTTTTTTTTTTTCAGTCAACATTTCCACACTGCCTATATTTTCTTACCCAAACCCATCCTAATTCCTTATATACATGTATTTCCTTTTTTATTTCTAGTAGTTTTAATTATAATCTTACCGTCTTTTGTTTTGGATTCCTCTCGTGTCTCTGGCAATGAATCTTCCAATGAAGCTATTTGGGAATCTTGAAGCCTTTTGGAGGCTTCCACATGCCAATTCAAATAGGTATTTCATTATGTATGTTGATTTTCCAATCTACCTTGCAGTGCATTTATTAAATAAAAAAAATCTTGCATAACTGGAACATTCCTCAATATAATTGTTTATGTAATTTTAGACTGTCAGTAAAATTTTGTCATTTTTGTAAACATACAGTCTGGGACCACTGTTTTTAGACATAAAATAAGCAGGCATGGTGAAAGGTGGTACACCCAATTCCTTGAAACTCAGGGATCCCATTTCTTTAGCTAAGTCTTGGGTCTCTCAGAGCCAAATTAACACCTAAGAGGGATGGGCCACTGGGTTGGAGATTTTGTGGTGTTTTTCAGTGTAGCTCATTGCTTGGAAGATTTCCTGAGGTTGGCGGGTGACCTAACGTCAATCCAACATGTTCTGTAACCAACTTATCCTAGGAGGGGAGGCTCAGCATTAGATGGAAAGTACTGTAACAGCTTTTAAATGCTTTATCCTTGTGCACCAGCTTTGTAGCTTTGGCTTTCAAGATTCCCACTAGAAATAGACCCATTATTCCCTTCAAGAGAAGATTTCTTTCTGGTGGTAGTTACCCTAATGATTTAAATTAGTCCAAGTTGTGCCTACATATGTTTGATGTGCCTGAGTCAAAACAATCAGAATTTCTATCTTAATTTATTTATCCAAATCCCCCATAAATTATGCTGTGAACTTATTTGGTAGTTAGTCAGACATTAGCAGCAAAGAGGTGACAGAGGTGAAAAGTCAGCTTTTTTTTTTTTTGCATTTTATAATGCATTAATGACTGCTACATGTGGCAGATTCTCAGTATAACTACCCTAGAAATTTACCAGATCCCAAAACTTTTCTGGAATATATATATATATGAAAATATTCATATCCATTAAAATATATTCATGTAAATTCATTTCCTATATCTATTCATATTTAAAAGTATTTATTCATATTTTTATTCATATTATTTTAAAATATTCATGTTAAAAAATAAAGTTGCTCTAAATCAGGCTCTACTACAAAATCACAGTCATCAAGACAGTATACTACTGGCACAAAGACATAAATATAGATCAATGGAACAAAATAGAAAGCCCAGAGATAAATCCACACACATACAGACACCTTATCTTTGACAAAGGAGGCAAGAATATACAATGGAGTAAAGATAATCTCTTTAACAAGTGGTGCTGGGAAAACTGGTCAACCACTTGTAAAAGAATGAAACTAGATCACTTTCTAACACCACACACAAAAATAAATTCAAAATGGATTAAAGATCTAAACATAAGACCATAAACTATAACACTCCTACAGGAGAACATAGGCAAAACACTCTCCGACATAAATCACAGCAGGATCCTC
>SJYX01016898.1:165645-239000 GCA_006410675.1 Oreotragus oreotragus
GAGTTCATGTACACCCATTGCGGATTCATGTCAATGTATGCCAAATCCAATACAGTATTGTAAAGTAAAATAAAGTAAAAAATAAATAAAATAAAATAAAATAAAAAGATGGAGACTAGAAAAAAATAAAAAATAAAGTTGGACTGGAGGGCTATATACAAGAGTCTGGAGCTCACATGCAAGAGAGACTCACCCATGTTCTCGGTGGTGATGAGAACCATGAAATAGGAGCCTTACCTGTGAGTCTCATCCTAGGTACTGTTATGAGGCGGCTTCGAATCCCATTCCTTGTTGCCAGGAACTGTTAAAAAATGATTAGAGGAGAGAATTTAGACAATGCAATTAAACTTTAACATTTCATGAAGCAGTCTCTTTTTAGAGAGTTGCAAAATGGGGCAGAAGGCAGAGAGCTTCTATGGAATAAAGAATAACGACTAAGGAAGAAACAAAATATTGAATTGGCTGAGGACACAGAGTTAACTTTTCAGTGAGAAGGTCCAGAGCAGGCTTGGCATTTGGGGACTGACTGATGGGATATATTGTGTTTCTCTTCAAGTGGAGCATTTATAGAGACATAAAAGTTATCTGAGTTTTGTTTCCCTGACATGGTACCCTGGGCAGAAGTGGAACCATTTGGTCTAGAAATTTATTTCAACATGCTGATTAACTAAGCATTACAATTGTATTTCTGACCATATCAAACATTAATCGCATTAATTACTTTAGAATCTTAATCTCAGTATCCTTTAGAGTTCACTTAGAAAAACAGAGCCATTATAAATGTAATGGGAACACGGCATATTGGAATTAGACCTCATTATCAGAGCCCTGGCAGTCACATGCCCTCTTAGACAGGACCTGGAAGGAAATGCTCAAGGAGACATGGATGGGAAGCCGATCTCGCTGGGCAGAACTGCTTCTGTGTGTCTGCATGGAAGTGTCTTGGGAGAGCCTGTAGCTTCTGTGTCAGCAGCGCCCTGTGTGAGCAGAGAAACTGAATTTGGAATGAATGACACCCACCAGGTACTTCCTATCATATTTCTTTAGAAAAAATCGGAACAGTTTACCAAAGAATTGAAGAATATATTGGTATTCTTTTCAGTTCTCATGGAAAGACCAACATTCAATTCATGCACATTGGGCACTTCACAAAGTAAAATTTCAAAAATCTTTCTCATTTCTAGAAACCCCTGAGAGAAGAGCTATTTTAGCCACAGCTTGACTCTATTACTAGTCCATTCTGTAAGAAAATCATTTTACCAGTTAAAATCTGAGGCTGGTTAATATCTAAATAATCAAATAATACCATCTGGTGGATAATTATTTACTAGGAGGCTTTGTTATAAAAAACATGGACACTTTGGAATAGAAATAAAATTGCTAAGCCAATAAACAAAATATTCATGAAATTGGACATGGAATTCTTTTCATCAGTAACACATTGAGAATCGGGTGTTAATAATATTTATACATCTTATATTCTTGTGAATGAAAAATAACTTTAAAAAAAGGCTATATGCCTTAATTACATATTATATGAACAAATATAAGTGAAAGAGTGGAAAGGGGGACCTGCTTAAATTTTATAAANAGTAACACATTGAGAATCGGGTGTTAATAATATTTATACATCTTATATTCTTGTGAATGAAAAATAACTTTAAAAAAAGGCTATATGCCTTAATTACATATTATATGAACAAATATAAGTGAAAGAGTGGAAAGGGGGACCTGCTTAAATTTTATAAAGCCTGTGTTTGGATGTTTCACAGAAGTTTGTCATAAATGTCTTTACCACAGAAGGATTGCTTTCTATGGCCTCATACAGCAATAAAGTGCTGAATGCATCTCTGAGGACTTCATGTGTGCAAAAGGATTTTACTTGGGCTCCATTTTTCCCTCCAAAACAAACTGTTTCAAATTACTTGGCAACACATTATGCATTCTATAAAGCCAATGTATTTGTTTAAAGTTTTGACTTGTTAAAATATGTCTCTCTTGATGGTTCTCTAAAATTTAGCATTATCATATGTTGTTATTTGTATATGTATAAAGAAGCTTTGAAAGTCACTCCAATAATATGTTTTAGAGAAGCTAGAATAAAAAGAATAATTTTAGAAAACAAGAATAAAACTGAGAGGCTCAATATGAGATATGCATGTGCCTCAGTTTGTCTTATATCAGCAATTTGATAAAAGTGATAGGCTGGTAAATAATCATGAGTATATTTTTATTTAAAATAATACATTCATTACTCTTTTTCTTTTAAGATGATTCAGACATGAAAATCACACATATTTATCCTTGACCCAGTAACTTCACTTCCAGGAATCTATCTTATAAAAATACTCAGATATGTAGGAAATTACTATTTATAAGGCTATTTATTGTAGCACCACTTTTAATGGCTAAAACTGGGAACACACTAAATGTCATATTTAGAGTTTTTTTCAGACATATTTGTTACATACTCAGATAATATGTATTTATGGCCAAAAAAAAAAAAAAGGGAATATCTGGTAACTATTAAGACATAATGACCAGGAATATTAGAGTAAAAACCAAGGTGTAGAACAGTGTGAATAATATAATTTTCTTTAATAAAGGACAAAATATACATGCTTATTTCTTTGTTTTACATGGAATATCTCTGGAAATTTACCTTTAAAAAAGATAATTTGAATGACCCAAGAAGGAAGAAAACTGGAGGACAAATATAAGGAGGAAAATAATAACTGTGTATACTTTCTAGAGCTGACTTTGAAACAGATGAAAGTAGTATCTAAAACTCTTGCACAAACTTATGAGCAAACAAAAAATAGATGAAAAATAAGAAAAAATTACTTTTTTTTTTTTTAGTCTATGCTGCTTTTCAGTGGTGAAGTATTTGTAAATTCCATATGATGTCAAATTTATAGCAAAATTTTCTTGCAAGTTAAACAAGAGTACAGTACAGAGTAAATAATGTAGGGATCAGACATGTGGGATCTAGAAAAAATAAAAATAAACAAGAGATGTATATACCATTCAAGATGTGAAAGATAAGGTCCTACCTAATAGTAAGACAAGAAACATAATATAAGAAAAAAAAAAGTTAAAAACAAAAAAAGCTCCCAAAAGATATCTAGATCTATATTTTTTTTATATTTTTCAAACTACAATTTTGGAGCCTCAGAGTCTATTTTTCTCTATCTTGAAGTGAACTGAAGTGAAGTCGCTCAGTCGTGTCTGACTCTTTGCGACCCCATGGACTGTAGACTACTAGGCTTTTCTGTCCATGGGATTTTCCAGGCAATAGTCCTGGAGTGGATTGCCATTTCCTTCTCCAGGGGATCTTCCCAACCCAGGGATTGAACCCGGGTCTCCTGCATTGTAGACAGACGCTTTACCATCTGAGCCACCAGGGAAGTCTTCTCTATCTTACAACTTTTAAGTATAGAATTGAGTGAAGATTATCTCATGTTCATCATGATTACTTCCAAAAAATAAAGAGATCTATCATGCAGCAATTGTGCAAAATTTTACTATGTGTAACTACTTAATGATTGCTCTCCTTACCTAATAGAGTGTGAATATTTAAAATTGTGAGTCTAAAAATGAAAAACAATTTATAATGTGCTCTGTTTTAAAATATAAGTGGGCACAGTTTATCAAAATGTATTTTCAGTGTCCTCTGACTATATGTTTTATCTCATTTATTTTTATTGTCCAGAGATAAGGATACTAAAAGCAGAAGACAAGTTAAAATTTATGAAATATTATTTCAAGGGAAGAAGTTTATGGGTTTTTCTCTTTGGTAAGTTGCTTCTAGTACTTGACAAGTATATTGCACAAGTATAATTTTACCTTGCATATATTTTTACTTTTTCTGATTTTAAATAGACTGCATAACTCAAAATCTGATAATAAAATGTATACAAAAGAAGGCAAGATATACACTGATATAAGTATCCATTTTGAAATAAAAACTTTGGTATATATGCTTTATAGAATTATACTCTTTACTAACAAAAATACACATTTGTGCATTTTAAACAAATGTAAACTCTTATCACAGGCTGTATTTTTTTGGTTTGTTTTAAAAATACATCATGGTCAGTATTTCATAAATGTGATAAGAAATGCACAGATGTACATATATCTATTTATTTTCAATACTATTCATGTATCATTATACCACTGTTTGTTTTACGTAGAAGATCAGGTCATCAGTGGAAATAGGATGTCTATTTGTTTAACTTCAATAGATTACTACTGAGGGCAAAGTGGTCCTCTGGAAAGTTGACCTTACTTTGCATTCATACTCTTCTCAATATTTGTTTAGTCCCCAAATAATTCCATAAACTCTTAAAAACTAGAGAATATTCCTTGTCTTGAGTCAGAGAGGTAGCATGGAAAAAGAGGCAAGAGAGATTCAATCATGGGAGGGACTTGACTTGTCATTGTTGGCTTTAATATGGAGTAAGGGAGTCATGAACCAAGGGACGTGGGCAGTCTCTGACAGCTAGAAATGGCCACAGCTGACAACCACAAGTAAATGAATTCTTGTAGCAGTTTGAATGAAAAAAGAAGCAGATTTCCTCTAGAGCTTTCCGAAGAAATGCAACACTACTGACACCTTGATTTTAGCCCCAAGTCCAAACTATAGAACTACAATATATTAAATATGTGCTATTTCAAGCTGCCAAGTTTGTGGTCATGTGTTATAGTGGCAACAGCGAACTAATGCAAAGATTAACTGCATTTGTTCTATGATTTCAAAACACAAAATGAATGAACTCTATCAGTTGGGATGAATGGTCTATATGCATCCAATTTCAATGATTCTAACTAAAACACAATACTTTACTTTTGCCAACAGTATATTTTTTGACAACCACAAGAAACTGAATTCTTCTAACAATCTTAATGAAAAAGGATTCTTTACCAGCTGAGCTATCAGGAAAGCCCTATATTATAATACAGTATATATTATAATAAAATGCTTTATATTTCTTATATTATTTATTTGTATTTTAAAAGATAAATGGATACTTAAATGACTGTTCAGAAAATGTCTTGGACCCAGAGGGATGATACGGGGAAGGAGGAGGGAGGGGGGTTCAGGATGGGGAACACGTGTATACCTGCGACGGATTCATGTTGATGTATGGCAAAACCAATACGATATTGTAAAGTAATTAACCTCCAATTAAAATAAATAAATTTATATTAGAAAAAATAAAATGTCTTGGAATGAAAGCTACAAAGCATTTGATAGGCATCTCAGATAAGCAGCATATGCAATTGGGAATGGAGAATGAAAGGAATAATAGCAATATAAGACAAATTCAGAACACAGAAATATATAACAAAAGCCTTGAATCAGTTGATATTCAATTCAGTTCTATGCAACTAAGACCTCAAGAGTGAAAAAAAAATGGAAATGAAATTAGATTAAGATTGGATTTTTAGATATTGCACCATCTTGAATGCTGGAATTACAAAGCACATGCTCAACTTAAATTATACATCTTCATTTATGTAGATGTTAAGGATTTAAACAAAGAAATATCCCTTAGAGGTAACATACATTCATCTTCTTTTTAAAAAGAATTGATTAATATATGATTAACATCTCCAATGTGTTTTTCCAGATACCTTATCCTGGGCTGTAAGCATATCAAGTTAAATACAATGTGTATAGAGAAACTCTCAGATACTCAGGTCTGGCACTTGACCAAGAAAAGAGTTTAGTCAAATAACTGCATGTTTCTTAGTCTTAGTTTAAGTATTGTCTGTCACTGATGATAATACATATGAAAGTGCACTATAGGCTATAAATTCCTGAGCACTGGATAAGTATAATTCTTCACACACAATATTTTCACTGTGCCATTACTGTAAATGAAAATAGTTACTTCATATTTTCCTTCTTATTCTGTTATTGAACTAATTATTTCCTTCTGGAGATTAATTTCCAGCTGATCCAGGACATATTTCATACTCATACTTAATGACATACTAATTTAGGGGGCATGTTTCTAGTTCAAATTATCTATCAGGCCACTTCTTATCAAGATAAATGGGCAGTAAAAATATGAGTTTCTTTATTTTACCACTCCCAGCCTCATCTATATGTGCATAACTGCTAATCTCCATATAAACACAGCCAGCACTGTCATCACAATCTAAAATTTTCATATTTATTTACAAATTTTGCTCACAATTTGACTTTTTCCCCATGAAACATAAACNGATAAATGGGCAGTAAAAATATGAGTTTCTTTATTTTACCACTCCCAGCCTCATCTATATGTGCATAACTGCTAATCTCCATATAAACACAGCCAGCACTGTCATCACAATCTAAAATTTTCATATTTATTTACAAATTTTGTTCACAATTTGACTTTTTCCCCATGAAACATAAACTGCCTGTGGACAAATGTATTACTAGCCTTATATGTCCATTAATAAATATATACAGAATGAATGTGACATGTTAGGCAAATGATTACTACATATTGAATTAACAAGTTATTCCACAAAATTATCAAAGTCAAACTATAATTTCAGTATGCATTTCTCATAGCTCATTATTAGAAAATCTGGTATCTAGACTTAACTCTGTTTTTTAGTGTCTTCAGTTAAAATAAAGCCTGTGTACATTCCTCATTCTCAGTATTTATAACACTATTGAAAAGAGTGTTGAATCAAAGCCCTTGACACCCTTTTCAGCCTTCAAATGCAAAATCCTTGATACAAGTGGTATTTGCATCCAGGCCCAGATTTTCTGTCCATAAAATACAATGCTATCAGGTATAAGTAAATATTCGCTATCAGATGTCAATAGAACTTTGAGTCTAGAATAAATTTCCTCCAACATCCCTTACTTTTTAAAAAATTTTATTCAATTTATTTAAACTAAAATAAAAAGTTTATACATTTCTCCCATACCCCATAACCTGTCTCTTGAAACTCTTGCAACCACCAATATTTTTTATGCATTGTTAACTGAAAAATGCATAACTTAAACTTGAGAATTATGTTCTATTTTGTGGACTTGCTGAGACTTAAGTGTGTGTACTTATTCACTCAGTCATATCTGACCCTTTGGAACCCTATGCACTGTAGCCCGCCAGGGTCCTCTGTCCATGGGGATGCTCCAGGCAAGAATACTGGAGTGGTTTGCCTTGCCCTCTTCCAGGGAATCTTCCCAATCCAGAGATTGAACACAGGGCTCCCACATTTCAGGCAGATTCTTTACTGTCTGAGCCATCATGGAAGCCAGAGGTCTTAAGTAACCCCTCAGGTAACTCTGAAGAACTGCTGCAAAGAGGTAAGAGAGGAGCCAGGATATATAGTAGTTTTGTAACAAAACAAAACAAAACAAAAACAGTAGTTGGAACATCTAAAGATTGCTGGTAAAGAAAAAAAAAAAAAAAAAGACATCTCAAGTCAATGCACCTAGTGCTTTTCTATGTATGGGAAGATGCAAGAGTTGGGCTCATTGAAATGATTCCTTTGATGTGCATCTATCTAGGGACAGTAAACTGTTTTCTCCATCCTGTATCCCCTCAGTGTGCGGGTCCAGGCAGCAGCAGTTGAGTGATGGCTTGATGGCAGTGATATACTTTGTTTACTGTAAGGGCAGGTGATGTTTTTCATCCATAGTACTGATTAACTTCTTTGGTTTAAAGATTCCATATAAAAGGGAGGTCATATGATAATTGTCTTTCTCTGTCTGCCTTATTTCACTTAGCATAATAACTTGAGATCCACTCTTATTGCCAAAAAATGGCAAGATTTCATTCTTTTTCTATGTCACTATGTATATGTAGGTGTGTATATATGTGTGTGTATATATATATGTATCTCACATCTTCATTCATTATTCAATCATCCATTAACGGACACATGTTGTTTCTATATCTTGGCTATTGTAAACGATGCTGCTATAAACATGAGTGTGTATATATCTTTTTGAATTAGTGTTTATGTTTTCTTTAGAAAACATATGGTAGTTCTTTTAAATTTTTGAGGACCTCCATACTGTTTTCCATGATGGTAGCACCAATTTCCATTCCCACCAACAGTGCACAAGGTTTCTTTTGCTCCACATCCTCACCAAGACTTGTCATTCTTTTGCTTCTTAATAATAGCCATTCTAACAGATGTGAGGTGATATTTCACTGTGATTTTGATTTTCATTTCTGTGATGATTAGAGAAACTGAACAATTTTTGTGTACTTGTTGGGCATCCGTATGTCTGTGCAGATCTTTTGCCCATTCTTTAATTGGATTTTCTTTCCTATTGCTTGAGCAGAGAATGAGTTCTTTGTGTATTTTGGATATTAGTCCCTTATCAGATATGTGGTTTGGAAATAGGTTCTCTTGTTTCATAATATACCTTTTCATTTTGTTGATGGTTTCATTTTCTGTGCAGAAGCTTTAGTTTGATGTAGTCCTTCATGTTTATTTTTTGTTTTGTTTTATGCCTTTGATTTTGATGTCAAAAAACCTCCAAAAGCGATATCAAAGGATTATCTTTTATGTTTTCTTCTTTAAAAAAAAAAAAAAAGGAACAGAGCCTAATAAGACCATTAAAAATTGCTATATAAATATTTTTACATTTTTATATTTGTAATCAATTAATTGAAAGTAACAAATTATTGGTTAAGATTAAGTAGGATATGTTAGTGGACAATGAAAAGAAATAGAGGAAAACAATAGAATGGGAAAGACTAGAGATCTCTTCAAGAGAATTAGAGATACCAAGGGAACATTTCATGCAACGATGGGCTCAATAAAGGACAGAAATGGTATGGACCTAACAGAAGCAGAAGATATTCAGAAGAGGTGGCAAGTATACACAGAAGAAATATACAAAAAAGATTTTCACGACCCAGATAATCATGATGTTGTGATCACTCACCTAGAGCCAGATATCCTGGAATGCAAAGTCAATTGGGCCTTAGGAAGCATCACTATGAACAAAGCTAATGGAGGTGATGGAATTACAGTTGAGCTATTTCAAATCCTAAAAGATGATGCTGGGAAAGTGTTGCACTCAATATGCCAACAAAACTGGGATACTCAACAGATGCTACAGGACTGGAAAAGTTCCGTTTTCATTCCAATCCCAAAGAAAGGCAATGCCAAAGAATGCTCAAAATACCACACAATTGCACTCATCTCACAAGCTACTAAAGTAATGCTCAAAATTCTCCAAACCAGGCTTCAACAGTAAATAAGCTGTGAAATTCCAGATGTTCAAGCTGGATTTAGAAAAGGAAGAAGAACCAGAGATCAAATTGCCAACATCTGTTTGATCGTTGAAAAAGCAAGAGAGTTCCAGAAAAACATCTACTTCTGCTTTATTGACTGTGCGAAAGTCTTTGCCTATGTGGATCGCAACAAACTGTGGAAAATTCTTAAAGAGATGGGAATACCATCGCTATTTCAGAGAAGAATACTATCTTTATTTCAGGGAATACCATCACCTGACCTGCATCCTGAGATCTGTATGCAGGTCAAGAAGAAACAGTTAGAACTAGACATGGAGCAACAGACTGGTTCCAGATCAGGAAAGGAGTATGTCAAGGCTGTATATGGTCATCCTGCTTATTTAAATTTTATGCAGAGTACATCATGATAAATGCTAGGCTGGATGAAGCACAAACTGGAATCAAGATTGCTGGAAGAAATATCAATAACCTCACATATGCAGATGATGCCACACTTATGGCAGAAAGTGAAGAAGAAGTAAAGAGCCTCTTGATGAAAGTGAAAGAGGAGAGTGAAAAAGCTGGCTTAAAGCTCAACATTCAGGAAACTAAGATCATGGCATCTGGCCCCATCATTTCATGGTGAATAGAAGGGATAAACAATGGAAATATTGAGGAATTTTATTTAGGAGGTCTCCAAAATCCCTGCACATGGTGATTGCAGTCATGAAATTAAAAGACACTTGCTCCTTGGAGGAAAATTATGACCTACTTAGAGAGCGTATTAAACAGTAGAGACATTACTTTGCCAACAAAGGTCCATCTAGACAAAGCTGTGGTAGTCCTGTATGGATGTGAGAGTTGAACCATAAAGAAAGCACCAAAGAGTTGATGCTTTTGAGCTGTGGTGTTCGAGAAGACTCTTGAAAGTCCCTTGAACTTCAAGGAGATCCAACCAGTCCATCCTAAAGAAATCAGTCCTGAATATTAATTGGAAGTACTGATGCTGAAGCTGAAACGCCAATACTTGGCTGCCTGATGTGAAGAACTGATCATTTGAAAAACCCTGATGTGGGAAAGATTGAGGGCAGGAGGCGAAGGGGACAACAGAGGATCATATTGTTGGATGGCATCACTGACTCAATGGAGATGAGTTTGAGTAAACTCTGGGAGTTGGTGATGGACAGGGAAGCCTGACATGCCGCAGTACAAGGGGTCTCGAAGAGTCAGACACGACTGAGTGACTGAACTGAACTGAGGAGATATTACCAGCATGTGACTGGTCTTTTAATGTCTGTTATAAAACTCTTTTTGTAACTATTTTTAGGTTTTCTAGAAATTATGTCTGCACCTAAATGTGAAGTTCTAGCTGTTCCAAAGAGAAACATGAAGACATCAAGACAGTAAATGTAACTGGCTTCAGAAACATGGAGAACTTGGTTTGAACCAACTCTGCTGTTTGCTAATTATGACACTCTAAAACAAATTGCTTCAGATATGCAAATTGGTCTTCACATATACCTACTTCACAGAAAGTTTAGCAACATATATCATGAATATATTATATTACATTATTATAAAACTTTCTTTCAGCATATTATTGATTCCCAAATATTCTCCATGTTCTAAATGAGGCATAGAATCAGTTCTAATGAGGTGGATGAAACTGGAGCCGATTATACAAAATGAAGTAAGCCAGAAAGAAAAACACCAGTACAGTATACTAACACATATATATGGAATTTAGAAAGATGGTAATGATAACCCTATATGTGAGACAGCAAAAGAGACACAGATGCAAAGAACAGACTTTTGGACTCTGTGGGAGAGGGAGAGGGTGGGATGATTTGGGAGAATGGCATTGAAGCATGTACACTATCATGTAAGAAACGAATCACTAGTCTAGGTTCGATACAGGATACAGGATGCTTGGGGCTGGTGCACTGGGATGACCCAGAGAGATGATATGGGGAGGGAGGTGGGAGGGGTGCTCAGGGTTGGGAACTCATGTACACATGTGGTGGATTCATGTCAATGTATGGCAAACCCAACACAGTATTGTAAAGTAAAAAAATAACATTTAAATTAAAATAAAAGAGTGACAAAATAGGTAGTTTCAAATAGCATTGCTAAGTAGCATTAGACTTAAAACCTGGGCAGACCATTTCCAGAGCTCATGCTCAGTCACTGGGCATTGATCATCCTGCTGTTCAGTTCAGTTCAGTCACTCAGTGTCTGACTCTTTGCAACCTCATGAATCGCAGGACGCCAGGCCTCCCTGTACATTACCAACTCTCAGAGTTTACTCATACTCATGTCCATTGAGTCAGTCATACCATCCAGCCATCTCATCCTCTGTCATCCCCTTCTCCTCCTGCCCCTAATCCCTCTCAGCATCAGAGTCTTCCAATAAGTCAACTCTTCGCATGAGGTGGGCAAAATATTGAAGTTTCAGCTTCAACATCAGTCCTTCCAGTGAACACCCAGGACTAATCTCTTTAGGATGGACTTGTTGGATCTCCTTGCAGTCCAAGGGACTCTTAAGAGTCTTCTCCAACACCACAGTTCAAAAGCATAAATTCTTTAGCGCTCAGCTTTCTTCACAGTCCAACACTCACATCCATACATGACCACTGGAAAAACCATAGCCTTGACTAGATGGACCTTTGTTGACAAAGTAATGTCTCTGCTTTTGAATATGCTATCTAGGTTGGTCAGAACTTGTCTTCCAAGGAGTAAATGTTTTTTTTTTTTTAAATTTTTTTTAATTAATTAATTAATTTATTTATTTATTTTTTTACACGAACTCCCAAACATGAAGCCCCCTCCCACCTCCCACCCCACATCATCCCTCCAGATCATCGCCATACACCAGCCCCAAGCATCCTGCATCCTGCATTGAACATAGACTGGCAATTCATTTCTTACATGATAGTGTACATATTTCAATGCTATTCTCCCAAATCATCCCACCCTCTCCCTCTCCCTTTCCTTCTCCCTCAGAGTCCATAAGTCCGCTCTACACATCTGTATCTCTTTTGTTGTCTTGCATAAAGGGTCCTCATTACCATCTTTCTAAATTCCATATATATGTGTTAGTATACTGTATTGGTGTTTTTCTTTCTGGCTTACTTCACTCTGTATAATTGGTTCCAGTTTCATCCATCTTATTAGAACTGATTCAAATGTATTCTTTTTAATGGCTGAGTAATACTCCATTGTGTATATATACCACAGCTTTCTTATCCATTCATCCGCTGATGGACATCTAGGTTGTTTCCATGTCCTGGCTATTATAAACAGTGCTGCAATGAACATTGGGGTACATGTGTCTCTTTCTATTNTTATTAGAACTGATTCAAATCTTTTAATTTCATGGCTGCAATCACCATCTACAGTGATTTTGGAGCCCCCAAAAATAAAGTCTGACACTTTTTTCACTGTTTCCCCATCTATTTCCCATGAAATGATGGGACCAGATGCCATGATCTTAGTTTTCTGAATGTTGAACTTTAAGCCAACTTTTCACTCTCCTCTCTCACTTTCATCAAGAGGCTTTTAGTTCCTCTTCACTTTCTGCCATAAGGTTGGTGTCATCTACATATCTGAGGTTATTGATATTTCTCCCAGAAATCTTGACTCCAGCTTGTGCTTCTTCCAGCCCAGCATTTCTCATGATGTATCTGTATATAAGTTAAATAAGCAGGGTGACAATATACAGCCTTGACATACTCCTTTTCCTATTTGGACCCAGTCTGTTCCATGTCCAGTTCTAACTGTTCCTTCCTGACCTGCATACAGGTTTTTCAAGAGGCAGGTTAGGTGGTCTGGTATTCCAATCTCTTGAAGAATTTTCTACAGTTTATTGTAATCAACACAGTTAAAGGCTTTAGCACAGTCAATAAATCAGAAATAGATGTTTTTTTGAAACTCTCTTCCTTTTTTGATGATCCAGCAGATGTTGGCAATTTGATCTTTGATTCCTCTGCCTTTTCTAAAACCAGCTTGAACATCTGGAAGTTCACGGTTCACGTATTGCTGAACCCTGGCTTTGAGAATTTTGAGCATTACTTTACTTGTGTGTGAGATGAGTGCAATGGTGTTTTAGTTTGAGCATTCTTTGGCATTGCCTTTCTTTGGTATTGGAATGAAAAATTCCAGTCCTGTGGCCAGTGCTGAGTTTTCTTAATTTACTGGCATATTGAGTGCAGCACTTTCACAGCATCATCTTTCAGGAGATTTGACCATGGTGCTTCCTGATACCTGTTGGCACTTGTTTGAATTTCAGAATAATTATCTTGACTATGTATAATCAAAAACAAACAAAAAACATAGCAATAATTACAAAATCTGTGTGGGAAGGATTCCCAAACTCAAATCTCCACAGGGGTCTTGTTGGATATTTAAGTGGGCAAAATAAGACAGGTTTAAGTTGACATAAATTTTCTAGATGACTAGATACCATGGTAGGCATTGCCAACTAAGGAAAACAGTCATAACTCAACTGCTGCCAATTGCTGGCAGGTTCAAGTTAGCACTCATTGCCATCAGCACTTGCAGTTTTTCCAGAGAGATGTATTTTTGTGCATTTATGTGAAATCTTTCAACTTGAAAATGTTCGTTGTAGCTTCTTTTAAACACTATAAATACCAAACATATCTGTAGAATAGATGTGTTCCTTATACTGGCAGTTGCATCTCTTTTATTAAGAATCAAGGCCAAAAACCGAAGCCACAAAGTAGCAGTAAACTAGAAAATGCCTCTTGAGGCCACTCAGGAGGCTGTGGCACTGGCCTGGCTCTGCAATGGTTCTGCTTTATTTTTGTACAATTTATCTTTATATGACTAGATGCTTATAGATGCTTTATAAGCTATATGCTTATAGGAGGGTGGATTGGTGACTATTTACAATTATTCAGAGTATCAAATATAACTTGTTGGAAATAATTTATAGATTGAAATGCTGAGTGTGTGAAACTGTAGAAATAAATTATAGCTCCAACTAGGGCAGAATGAAAATTGGAAAAAATATAATAACCATACTGTTTAATGGATTCAGACTCAAAGACATCAGATTTTCTATTTCATTTCAGTAAAATTAATTTTTGATATAGAACTTTATTGTGAACATTTTATTACTATTTTTGTTTATTCCTGTAGATGCTTGAAGGAGACTAGCAAGAACGGGCTTCAGAGAATTTCATTAACTTCTAAATAAAATGTGTATAACACATAGCTTCTAAATGTGATCTCTGAAAAAATTGCACAGAACTATTTGATTGTTAAAATGCTTAATATAATTAAAGGATCACTGAGTGATCAATAATGCTTCATTAAGCAAATAAAAATAAATAAGAATACTTTGAGGGAAACCATATTGTTTTAGTAAAGAATACATTACTGCTGCTGCTGCTGCTAAGTGTTTTAGACGTGTCTGACTCTGTGTGACCCCGTAGATGCCAGCCTACCAGGCTTTCCCATCCCTGGGATTCTGCAGGCAAGAACACTGGAGTGGGTTGCCATTAAGGAATGCACTAATTGTTCTCAATTATATCTCTCTTTGATGTTTAGGTTTCTTCCATAAATGGGTTTTTTGATCCATTTTCAATGTGAATAAATGGAGAGAGAAAAAAGTACAATGCGAGAGGGAGAACGGGAAAGCCTGAGAGTTTGTGTTAGCAAACATTTTAGTAGTCCGCAAGTAGGATTCCTCCTTCCCATTTACACTGTGCCAGATGCTATCTTGTCTGAAACCACAAGATGTAGTATGTCCCTATGGCACTATAAACAAAATCAAACCTGGCACTGTTATCACAGTTATAGAAACATCTATGCTAAACAGCTCTGTCTTAAGACTGGGCAGAGTCTATTGCAGAACCTTTATTATCTTCATTTTTAAAATTTTTTTAAATATAAATTTATTTATTTTAATTGGAGGTTAATTACTTTACAATATTGTATTGGTTTTGCCATACATCAACATGAATCTGCACAGGTATATACATATCCCTCTCCCTTCTCCCTCTCCGTACCATCCCTCTGGGTCATCTCAGTGCACCAGTCCCAAGCATCCAGTATGAAATTGCTCATTAAGGAATGAGCCATAGTAACACATTGGATAGTAAGAAAAACCAGCCTTAAAGCACTGGAGTATACAATGAACACATTCTGTGCATAGTCTGTTTATTCCACTCCCTTAAGAGAGGCATGATGAAAACTCATCTTTTAAAGTTATGTGTATGCATGTACTCTCTATATATTGGTATCTTTGTTTAGTCACTAAGTTCTGTCTGACTCCTTTGTGACCCCATGGACTATAGCCTGCCAGACTCTTCTCTCCATGGGATTTCTCAGCCAAGATTATTTGAGTGGGTTACCATTTCCTTCTCTAGGGGATCTTCCCAACCTAAGGATCCGAAACGTGGCCTCCTGCATTGCAGGTGGGTAGCCACCAGGGAAGCCCTAGAAGAAAGGCTTCCTTGATGAGAACTCGAACCCAGGCCATTGTGGTAAGAGTGCCAAATCCTAATAGACAACCAGTGAGCATCTCTCTCTCTCTCTCTCTCTCTCTAATATATAATATATATATGTATGTATATAATTTACACACATATTTAAATGAAATATGAACTGAAGCCTCAAAATAGTCTAATTTTCTCCCAAAAGAATTCATATTTAACATTAAAGTACATTGTCTGTATTCTGTATTGATTTTGTGTATTTTTCATTGTACTGAATAAGGTAGACATGTTTTTTTTTTTTTTCTTCCCTCCAACTTATTAGTAAAAGTATGAACACAGGAAATTACTGGATAATTGGTTTCACTGAAAGAGTGAAGACATACACATTACCATGTAAGATTAAAGTGAAAGTGAAGTTGCTCAGTCGTGTCTGACTCTTTGCGACCCCATGGACTGTAGAACACCAGGCTCCTCCATCCATGGGATTCTCAAAGCAAGAATACTGGAGTGGGTTGCCATTTCCTTCTCCAGGGGATCTTCCCAACCCAGGGATTGAACTCAGGTTTCCTGCATTGCAGGCAGACACTTTAACCTCTGAGCCACCAGGGAAGCCAAAGATTAAAGAAGGATATTTAATGTATTGTTGGCATGTTTCTCTCCCCAACCTAAGGGGCTGATGTCTGATATCAGAGGACACTTCAAACTCGATTATATTTCTCCTTCATCTTTCTTTTTTCTCTTCAGTGGGCCACTGACAATGCCTTTGTCTAGCAATATGTCTTCTTCCTATCTTATGTTATTTTCCTGTCTTGATTATCTATAATTAGATAACAAAGTTTGGGCCCATTCATCTTTTTTCCATTGTCTCATATAGTACAATTCTGATGTGGAATTCAGAGGAAATTATGAATAAATCTAACTAATCACATTTCAAGCTCTATACAGTCAGCAAAAACAAGACTGGGAGCTGACTGTGGCTCAGATCATGAACCCCTGATTGCCAAACTCAGACAGAGATGAAAAAAGAAGGGAGAGAAAGAAAAGTTTTCAGAGGTGAGAAGAGCATGGGTGGTGGACAGGGATCCAGGCAAAAGGTCAGAAACTAGAAGCAGCACCATTCCAGGCTGCTTTCTCCCTGGAGATTTTGTGTGGCCCCCAATGTGGGGGCTGCTTTCCAGATTGCTGAGTCCAGCGGTTCACAGATAGGGCTCCTGTTCCCCCAGACCTCTTTGAAGACAGGAATGGGTCTTTTCCAAGTGTTTCTTGTTTGTTTTCCAAAAAAGAGAATCAAAGGGAAGAAAGTTTTTCCCAGACCTGAGATTGCCAGTTTCTTTACTTTTGGCTAGAATTTTACCAGCTCAGTGTGGTCATCTGGTTCTCTCAAATTGATCCCAAACCCCCATGGACAGTGACATCCCTGTTTGTGATTACTGAACATGGAGGTAATTAATTGAGGATGCTTTTCAGACTGGGGGAGAGAGGTAGAGGCACTCTCCCATTGTAGGGGAGACCCCTGACCCTGCAGATGGTGAGATTATTTCTCCAAAATGACAGAGCCATGCAATGGCCCCAAATGAACTACAGATGAAAGTCCGTGACATTGTACAGGAGATAGGGATCAATATCATCCCCAAGGAAAAGAAATGTAAAAAAGCAAAATGGTGAGGAAGCCCTCTAAACAGCTGTGAAAATAAGAGAAGTGAAAAGCAAAGGAGAAAAGGAAAGATATACCCATTTGAATGCAGTTACAAAGAAGAGCTAGGAGAGATAAGAAAAACTTCCTTAGCAATCAATACAAAGAAATAGAGGAAACCAATAGAATGGGAAAGACTAGCGATCTCTTCAAGAAAATTAGAGATACCTAGGGAACATTTCATGCAAAGATGGGCTCAATGAAGGACAGAAATGGTATGGACCTAACAGAAGCAGAAGATATTAAAAAGAGTAGCAAAAATATACAGAAGAACTAGCCAAGAAAGATCTTCAAGATCCAGATAATCATGATGGTGTGATCACTCACACTCACGTAGAGCCAGACATCCTGGAATGTGAAGTCAAGTGAGCCTTAAAAAGCATCACTATGAGCAAAGCTAATGGAGGTGACGGAATTCCAGTTGAGCTATTTCAAATCCTAAAAGATGATGCTGCGAAAGTGTTGGACTCAATATGACAGCAAATATGGAAAACTCAGCAGTGGCCACAGGACTGGAAAAGGTCAGTTTTCGTTCCAATCCCAAAGAAAGGCAATGCCAAAGAATGCTCAAACTACTGCACAACTGCACTCATCTCACACGCTAGTAAAGTAATGCTCAAAATTCTCAAAGCCAGGCTTCAGCAGTATGTGAATTGTGAACTTCCAAATGTTCAATCTGATTTTAGAAAAGGCAGAGGAACCAGAGATCAAATTACCAACATCTGCTGGATAATGGAAAAAAACAAGAGAATTTCAAAAAAAATCTATTTCTGATTTATTGACTAGGCCAAAGACTTTGACTGTGTGGATCACAATAAACTGTGGAAAATTCTGAAAGAGATTGGAATATCAGACCACCTAACTCACCTCTTGAGAAACCTGTATGTAGGTCAGGAAGCAACAGTTGGAACTGGACATGAACAACAGACTGGTTCCAAATAGTAAAAGGAATACGTCAAAGGCTGTATATTGTCACCCTGCTTATTTAACTTATATGCAAAGTACATCATGAGAAACACTGGGCTGGAAGAAGCACAAGCTGGAATCAAGATTGCTGGGAGAAAGATCAATAACCTCAGATATGCTGATGACACAAGCCTGATGGCAGAAAGTAAAGAAGAACTAAAGAGCCTCTTGATGAAAGTGAAAGTGGAGGGTAAAAAAGTTGGCTTAAAGCTCAACATTCAGAAAAGTAAGTCATGGCATTCAGTCCCATCACTTCATGGCAAATAGATGGAGAAACAGTGGAAACAGTGGCTGACTTTATTTTGGGGGTCTCCAAAATCACTGCAGATGGTGATTGCAGTCATGAAATTAAAAGACTTTTACTCCTTGGAAGGAAAGTTATGACCAACCTAGATAGCATATTAAAAAGCAGAGACATTACTTTGTCAAGAAAGGTCCATCTCAGCAAGTCTATGATTTTTCCAGTAATCATATATGGATGTGAAAATTGGACTATAAAGAAAGCTGAGAGCTGAAGAATAATGCTTTTGAACTGTAGTGTTGGAGAGACTCTTGAGAGTCCCTTGGACTGCAAAGAGATCCAACCTGTCCATCCTAAAGGAGATCAGTCCTGGGTGTTCATTGGAAGGACTGATATTGAAGCTGAAACTCCAATATTTTGGCCACCTGATGCAAAGGGCTGACTCATTTGAAAAGACCCTGATGCTGGGAAAGATTGGGGGTGGGATAAGGGGATGACAGAGAATGAGATGGTTGGATGGCATCACCGACTCAATGGACATGAGTACGGGTAGACTCCAGGAGTCGGTGATGGACAGGGAGGCCTGGTGTGCTGCGGTTCATGAGGTCTCAAAGAGTCAGACACGACTGAATACTGAACTGAACTGAACTGAATGACATCTGAAACAAGATTCTGGGAGTGCCAAATTCATCTGTCTCCAAATGTTTGTGATGGCAAAGATGGCTGGTGTATAACCAAAATGCAATTTGCTCACTAGGCTCATCTATGATATTTTAAGGAGAATAACAAATACTTGTTGACTTCACCCAACCCCAGTACTCTTGCCTGGAAAATCCATTGGACGGAGTAGCCTGGTGGGCTGCAGTCCATGGGGTCGCTAACAGTCGGACAGACTGAGCGACTTCACTTTCACTTTTCTCTTTCATGCATTGCAGAAGGAAATGGCAACCCACTCCAGTATTCTTGCCTGGAGAATCCCAGGAATGGGGGAGCCTGGTGGGCTGCCGTCTATGGGGTCACACAGAGTCGGACACGACTGAATTGACTTAGCAGTAGCAGCAGCAGCTTCTGTTCTATCTCTTAGCAGGCTGTTGATTCCTCATCCAGATTTTCATAACAAGGCTACTGTTCCCATACTAACTGTAAGTCTTGAAAGTGAATGACTCGTCTTTGCATCCAATAACCAAAATTGACCTCAATGGGCAGTGCTTGGGAGGCTATGATCCTCCTCTCTCCTTCTCTCTCTCTTTTCATTCTTAGACAACTTCTGATCAATGACTGAACTTAATCCCCTTGTCTGTGAGTGAGGCTTTTGCTCAAGAGCTACTCATGGGATCAGAGAAGTTAGCCTTCACCTAAATCACATGTTAGCTTTGTCTTTACCTCTTCCCTATGTATGTTTCTCTCACTTCTTTATAGTTTTATCCTGAAAGACTTTATAGAGTTATGTCTCAACCTTTGCCTCTATGGAACATGATCTTAGAACTACCTGCTCACATGAAAAATATACAAAGAACAAGGGTTGTAAAGTTGATAAGACTAAATCAGTAATGGTTATAAGCACAATCATAACCTTACTGGAATTTAAACAATATGAATATTGGTAGTATAAATGTTTTTTACTTTCACTTGAGGTGGAATTCTACATGAAATTATTTTCTTGAGATTCATAAAGTGAACTAGCCTTTCTTTTCCTGACAACCCAGAAAAGCAGCAATCACTGGAGTTTCATAAACTGGAGGACAGAGAAGTTATGGCAAAACAATTTATAAAGACACAAATGAGAGGGTTGTAACATGATGGCTATGCTAAAATCTACTGAATCAACTTATTATACAGGGTTTCTGTAAAGGTCACAGTTAAGCAGACATATTCTGAGAAATTTTGCTGATAGTCAATGCCATTCTGTAGACTTAAGAGCCTAGATAAGCAGTAGGATTTAAGCAATAGCTAAGAAGTTTGGGGGGGAAATGTTGTTTCTGTCAATTTTACTTTCATTCTCCCAAAGGATTGTATTTGGAGAAAAAAATGTAATATTGACTCCTACTTTATTCCTTTATTTTTTTCCTGTCCTTTCTTGTTATCTCCCAAATAACAGCAGCTACCTTAATTTATAGCTTGCAATTCTGTGCACAGTTACTCTTTCTCCCATTCTTACGTGATAATTCTTCAGTTCCTATACATTCAGTTCAGTTCAGTTCTATTGCTCAGTCATGTCCCACTCTTTGTGACCCCATGGACTGCAGCATGCCACGCTTCCCCATCCATACCAACTCCCAGAGCGTACTCAAACTCATGTCCATCACGTTGGTGATACCATTCATTCATCTCATCCTCTGTAGTTCCCTTCTCCTTGTGCCTTCAATCTTTCTTAGCATCAGGGTCTTTTCCGATGAGTCAGTTCTTCACATCAGGTGGTCAAAGTATTGGAGTTTCAGCTTCAGCATCAATCCTTCCAATGAATATTCAGGGCTGATTTCCTTTAGGATTGACTGGTTTGATTTCCTTGCAGTCTAAGGGACTCTTAAGAGTCTTCTCCAACACCACAGTTCAAAAGCATCAATTCTTCAGTGCTCAGCTCTCTTTATAGTCCAGAGAAAGTCCCTACACATTAACTTAGACAATATAAACACCCTTCACCAAACACACAGAAGCCTATTTCTAAAACTAGAAGCAAACTAGTTTCTGAAGACGTTCATAACATTCTGAAGGGATCTAACCTGCAAAGATGATATCTATGGATTTGGTAAAATTGATGGTGAGTTTTGTGGCACTGACAAGAGCAAGCAACCTGGGAAGCTGATGCAAAGTTAATTTTAAAGTTGTTTTCATATGGCAATACATTCTCTTTTTCTTATTTAATACTTGTTGATATAATTACAAAAATTCAAATAATATGTAAGATTTAGCTTGGAATTTTGTGGTGTTAGAGAAAGAATTAGGTTGATTTTGAAGCACGCAATGGTGTTAGGTAATTCAGACCAAATTTCCAATCTGCTAAACCTCTGGTCTGATGACCGTCAGGGAAGAATGAAAGAGCTACATTTTTTAATTGGTCTTTTCTAATGGGGTGATACTTTAAGGCTCATAGTTTTTATATGGTACATGCAATTTTAACTGCTGCTCTATTGTTTTATGCATTCTAATTTGACACTTTACATGTTTGACTTGGATCCTTAAACTGATCTAACCATGAAGGGCACAATATTATAAACTGAAGATTGTCTAAGAGGAATATATAAGAGATTAAGGGATAAGTGGAGAGTGAAAGTATATTCAGTTAACTGAGAACTTTGAGGAAAGTGAAGGGCAAAGCAGTTAGTTTGGCATTATTCAAAGCATGGAAAAATATGTTGTTGTGATGTGATTTGTATTTCTAATAGAAGACAGATAAAGAGGATTACTTGATTAAATTTTGTTCCTATCTTCTCTATCCAAAATCAGTTCAGTTCAGCCGCTCAGTTGTGTGCTACTCTTTGTGACCCCATGGACTGCAGCAAGCCAGGCCTCCCTGTCCATCATCAACTCCCAGAGCCTACCCAAACCCATGTCCATTGAGTCAGTGATGCCATCCAACCATCTCATCCTCTGTCATCCCCTTTTCCTCCTGTCTTCAATCTTTCCCAGCATCAGGGTCTTTTCAAATGAGTCAACTCTTTGCATCAGGTGGCCAAAATACTGGAGTTTCAGCTTCAACTTCAGTCCTTCCAATGAGCACTCAGGACTGATCTCCTTTAGGATGGACTGGTTGGATCTCTTTGCAGTCCAAGGGACATTCAAGAGTCTTCTCCAAAACCACAGTTCAAAAGCATCAATTCTTCGGCACTCAGCTTTCTTTATAGTCCAAGTCTCACATCCATACATGATTACTGGAAAAACTATAGCCTTGATAAGACAGACCTTTGTTGGCAATGGAATGTCTCTGCTTTTTAATATGCTTTCTAGGTTGGCTTATTATTAGAGAAATGCAAATCAAAACCACAATGAGCTATCACCTCACACTGGTCAGAAAGAGTCAGAAAGAGAAAGATAAATATTGTATTCCAACATACACATACGGAATCTAGAAAAATGGTACTGAAGAATTTGTTTACAGGGCAGCAGTGGAGAAACAGACATACAGAATAGACTTATGGACATGGGCAGAGGGAAGGAGAGGGTGAGATATATGGAAAGAGTAACATGGAAACCTACATTACCATATTTAAAATTAATAGCCAATGGGAGTTTGCTGTATGGCTCAGAAAACTCAAACAGGGGCTCTGTAACAACCTAGAAGGGTAGGGTGGGGAGGAAGATGGGAGGGAGGGTCGAAAGGGATATATGTCTACCTATGGCTGATTCATGTTGAGGTTTGACAGAAAACAACAAAAGTCTATAAGCAATTATCCTTCAATAAAACATAAATTTAAAAAATGAATAATAAAAATATATAGAAACATTCAACCAAAAAAAAAAAAAAGGTTCATGACAATGATAGCACGAAGAACAGATCACATTAAATGGAAACATTCTGTGGCAAGATTCTTATGGAGTGTGGTACATTATTAGTTGCAGGTGGACTAAATTTTGATAAGAAAAATACATATTGTAAACCCTCAAGCAAGACTTAAAAAATAAATTCATAAACATAAAAAAGCAATTAATATTGGCCTCAAAAATAAAGTCCTTTTCTTATTCAGCTTGAAGTCTCTTTATAATCACCACCTTCCCAACCACTTCCTTTTAAAGAAAAAATGAGTAGTTGAAGATACTCTAAATAATGCTTGTTAAGCTTTCCTCTTTCTATACTTCTATTTCCTTTTGGTATCCAGAGAAATAGAAACATACATAGATAAATGATGAAATATCATCCAGTTCTTCTTCTTTTGGATATAGAATAAAAGTATGCCAACATTTTAGTGAGTTCCTAAGGATTTTCAGCTCTAACTTTTGTAACCTAAAGTGGAAAGATACCAAAACATGACATGGATAATTTCTACTGCAGTGTACGCTCTCATTTTTCCTAGCAGAATCCCACTATTTTCCATTAAACAAATTTCATATCACTTGTTTATTATCTACCTTATAATTTTAGCAAATATTAACTAGTTTTTTCTTTCGTTGCTTTCATCATATTGCACTGTTGCACTTACGTATGGAGTGTGTGTTTTAACATTTCCCTCTACCTCTTTCAAATATCATTGGGTATTTGGAGAGTACAGTGTACAAGTTAAACTCTATTTATGACACTTTTATCTTTTATGCTCATCTCCTCAATCACTTGTGATAGTCTTCATTTTCCTCAGTGCTTTTTTGATAAGTAAATCATCAATCTGAGAACAAGACGGGGATACTTATCTTCAGTGCCTGGGATAACGTTGATTATCTGTCTTAGCTCAGGTTATTCTTCTCTAATTTCATATTTTCATCAAAAGCTGTAAAACTCAAGAGAAGATCCCTTATATAGTAAGAAATCATCACCAAAATCAATGATTCAGTGGGCAGATGGACACATTTGTCAAATGCCCTACTCCAAAATGGGAGTATTGCTGGAAGTTTTTTGGGGGGACTATATTTTATTTCTTTAAAAACTATGTGAGAGTCTTATACTCTCTAAGTCTATAGAATCTTAAATATTATGGACTATATGTTTAAAAATATAAATAATACTCTAACTCAGGCAAAGTAAAAGAAAAAATATATTGCTTTTGCATGCTTGACAATAATTATTACTATACACATGGATAGTATTTGCTATTATACTTTGGATTGAAAAGTAATGAAAAAGTGAGGACAATCATTATGTTAATTAAATGCCAGTGAAGCATGTTTACTTTTCCCACTTGTCATGAAAATAGTCTTGTTTCATCTATTAGATTTTATCAGGAGTCAGAGAAAATAATCAATTTTATGTAAACTATTCTAAGTACCATATTGTTGTTAACTATGAACTACATAGAACTAGTTAACTGCCTAGAACTAGTTAACTAAATACTATGTCATTTATGCTGCTTCCCTGATGGTGCAGTGTTAAAGAATTTGCCTGCCACTGCAGGAGACCCAAGAGACATGGGTTCAATCCCTGGGTCAGAGATCTCCTGGAGGAGGAAATGAAAATCCACTCCAGTATTCTTGTTTGGAGAATCCCATGAATGGAGGAGCCTGGCAAGCTACAGTGCATGTGGTTGCAAAGAGTCAGATAGGACTGAGCACATCACAGAAGCATACTATTTATGGGCTTCCTTTAAAATTATGTCTAAGCATTTTTTTAAAAATATTGTTCTGCTGCCTAATATATCTACTGCTGCTGCTGCTAAGTCTCTGGGTCTGTCTTTTTGAAAACTGCTAGCATGCAAAACTACTTGTATTAATATTTTAAATATAAGATTTATAGAAAGCACAAAGCCTGTTAGATCCAGGATCATTTCTGTTACAATCACTACAGACAAGCAGAACACATGGGAAAATGACAGTTTGACTTGGGTAGTATTTCTTCTGTTCCCACTTCTTTTTCATATATATATATCCATATATATCCATTCTAAAGGAGATCAGTCCTGGGTGTTCATTGGAAGGACTGATGGTAAAGCTGAAACTCCAATACTTTGGCCACCTCATGTGAAGAGTTGACTCATTAGAAAAGACTCTGATGCTGGGAGGGATTAGGGGCAGGAGGAGAAGTGGACAACAGAGGATGAGATGGCTGGATGGCATCACTGACTCAATGGACGTGAGTGTGAGTGAATTCCGGGAGTTGGTGATGGACAGGGAGGCCTGGCGTGCTGCGATTCATGGGGTCGCAAAGAGTCGGACACAACTGAGCGACTGAACTGAACTGATATATATATACATATATATATATATGTTTAGCTGGACAGAGTCTTAGTTCTGTCTCTTATACACATCTAGATGTGTATAAGAGACAGACCTCACACTGGTCAGAAAGAGTCAGAAAGAGAAAGATAAATATTGTATTCCAACATACACATACGGAATCTAGAAAAATGGTACTGAAGAATTTGTTTACAGGGCAGCAGTGGAGAAACAGACATACAGAATAGACTTATGGACATGGGCAGAGGGAAGGAGAGGGTGAGATGTATGGAAAGAGTAACATGGAAACCTACATTACCATATTTAAAATTAATAGCCAATGGGAATCTTAATTACGGCATGTGGGATTTAGTTCCCTGACCAAGGATGGAATCCAGGGCCCCTCCATTGGGAGCATGGAGTCTTACCACTGGACCACTGAAGAAGTCCCACAGTTCTAACATATACATCTGCTTCTCTACAATTAAGCAGATGTTTAAACAGGTAGGCAAGTGGCTTCAAGTGAAATTTCAGATTCTATTGGAATTATCCTAACAGAAAAAGTTATTACATGATGTTTCCTTTTACAATAAGATCACAGAAGATTATGCCCAGGCATTTCCTTCAGCAAGGATTTGAAAATGGTCTGACTCAATAAGTTAGTCTTTTCTGCTCCTGATGTTGGGAGAGCATGACCATCATGAGCTATTGTGTAGCTTCCTTTTGCATCTTTATTAGGATGCTAGACATGACCACTGAACTCTTACTGATCAATAGACAGAGTTTATACTACCACTTTCAATAATGGCAATACTAAAGACACATTGTATATGTAGTTGTGGTCAACATGGTGTGGACAGAGAAGTGTAACTCTCCATCACAAGCACTGACCAAAAACGAGGAGCAAACGGAAGATGGAGCTTCTGGAGGAAACTGTACCAGAAATCTCTAAAAGACTTTAAAATGAACTCATATATCACTGTTTTTGCTTTTATTTTCTTATGCAAGTGTACATATCTATAAGCTGTACATAACTGATATCAGTTGCAAATGACAGTAGTCTATAGATATATAATTTCATCTGATTTAGTCAACTGTCAAAAACAAAATGGCTCAAAATACCATCAGTTCAGTTCAGTTCAGTTGCTCAGTCATGTCCGACTCTTTGCGACCCCATGAATCGCAGCACGCCAGGACTCCCTGTTCATCACCATCTCTCGGAGTTCACTCAGACTCACGTCCATCGAGTCCGTGATGCCATCCAGCCATCTCATCCTCGGTCGTCCCCTTCTCCTCCTGCCCCCAATCCCTCCCAGCATCAGAGTCTTCTCCAATGAGTCAACTCTTCGCATGAGGTGGCCAAAGTACTGAAGTTTCAGCTTTAGCATCATTACTTCCAAAGAAATCCCAGGGCTGATCTCCTTCAGAATGGACTGGTTGGATCTCCTTGCAGTCCAAGGGACTCTCAAGAGTCTTCTCCAACTCCACAGTTTAAAAGCATCAATTCTTTGGTGCTCAGCCTTCTTTACAGTCCAGCTCTCACATCCATACATGACCACAGGAAAAACCATAGCCTTGACTAGACGGACCTTAGTTGGCAAAGTAATATCTCTACTTTTGAACATGCTATCTAGGTTGGTCATAACTTTTCTTCCAAGGAGTAAGCGTCTTCTAATTTCATGGCTGCGGTCACCATCTGCAGTGATTTTGGAGCCCAAGAAAATAAAGTCTGACACTGTTTCCACTGTTTCCCCATCTATCTTCCATGAAGTGATTGGACAATAAAAAAAAAAAAATCAATAAAACAAGAAGCTGTTTGAAAAAAATAAATGAAATTGAGAAACCACTAACAAAACTAATAAAGGTGAAATGACAAAGACTCAAATCATCAATATCAGGAGGACGAAAAGATTTTGCTACAGGTCATGCAGCTTTGAAAGGAACAACACGGTAACACTGCAACTTTATGCTCAAAAATTCAATAACCTGTAAGAAATTATCCAGTTTCTCAAAATCTATGAAGTACCTTAATTTGACCATGATAAAACAGATAATCTGAATATTAAAACAACTGAAGAGACTAAACTTGCATTTTAAAATACCACAAAAAAAGACATATACAGGAACAGATGGTTTTACTTGAGAGGCAGTGAAGAATTTACATCAAAACTGCAAAAATGAGAGATCCAAATGCCTGCTAACAGAGTAAGTGCTCTGCCCCAAAGACCATTGAGTAAAAACATCAGAGAGGTAAGGAAAAGAGGTTATGAGAGATTTAACAGGAGAGTCATTTTCTTTAGATGTGAGTAGGCTCTGTTTGGTGGTCAGCATCCATCCGTCCTCAAGTGTGGGGTACTGACATCCCTCCATTCTACTCTCCACCTCTGTCTGCTCAAGTTCTGAGCACTGTTTAGCTGAGATCTCATGCTAAATACAGCACATGGTGATGGGGCTTGATGGATGGTAAAAACTTGCTCCATGACCAGCTAAGGTGAAACTGAACAGAACTATAGTGGTGAATTTTCCTGTGAGATGGAAAAGCAGATAGACATTACTGACACTGCCACACATTAATTTACTCAGTAAAAGTGTATTAAGTGCCTAGTTTATGCCAAACACTCTGTTCAAGTCTGGGTAGACAAAGACTGATCCCTCTAAACTCAACAGAGCAGAGAAACTGGATCAAGAGCCATCACAGCAGAAACAGAAATGTGACACAGCACAGTTCTGAAAGAAAAATATGACACGGAATATAGATTGAAAGCATTCCATTTTCAAGGGTACAGTTTTGCATCTTTGTGGTCCTAAGTGTGCGAATGTGCGAGCATTTGCATCTTTAATATAGAGTGCCACAAAACATAAGCCACACAAATGTGTGAAAGGATTTCCATCTATAATGAAACTGCATTTTATTCATACATGAGCTCTCAGAAGATGCAATGTAAGAAGTGAGAGACTGATTTCCATTAAATGTCTGGTGTATAAAAGTCTAAGACTTATCTCCTTACTAATGAACACTTGCCAAGAATCTTTCCCCATCCTCAAGCCAATGAACTTACCTTCTGGACTCTGACTGGAGTTTCCTCTCTCTGCATTCTTGGCCTACAGAACCAGTCCACCCTAAACCCTCACTGGACTCTCCTATAGTGGCTATAGCATAAATTTCCTGAATTGCAATCCCTCTGCTCTTTTTGAATAAAGTCAATTTTTGCTAATTTGAACTTGTCTCAGTTTAACTCCTTATTAAGGCTGAAAGTTGTTAAGTATCCATTTTTGGAGACACTGGCCCTCACCCAGGATCTTGGTTCTGCCACAGGAATTGAACCCATGCCCACTACAGTGTAAGCAAAATTTTAACCATTGGATCCCTTGGGATTCCAGTAAGTGTGTGTATAGTAGTGAAGTTGCTCAGTCGTGTCCGACACTTTGCGACCCCATGGACTGTAGCCTATCAGGCTCCCCCGTTGATGGGATTTTCCAGGCAAGAGTGCTGGAGTGGATTGCCATTTCCTTCTCCAGGGGATCTTCCCGACCCAGTGATTAACATTAAAGTACTTCACTTGAACTGGAAAAAACAGGAAACCATGAGCATTGCTAGTTTCTCTTTACTAAGTCACCCCATTATTTTGGCATCAACCAAATCTAAAATCTAACGCCAAAGTTCAGCAGTTCAGGGAGTTCCAAATATTATACAATAGACATGACGGATTTTAACTGAAGAACATAACACTGCTTCTGAAAAAATCTGTTACTGTACAGTATAGAAAAGAAGCTTAATTACTACATTACTGACCTAACCATCAAATTAAATCTTCAAAATAAATAATTACATATCACTTTCTCCAAGTAACGGCTGGTATTCCAAATACAAAATTAAACTTAATTTGACTTTTTCCTTCTCCAGTTATTAAGAACTCCATAAAGGCCATTCTTTTAAACCCAGAAGAAAAGTTCCGAGAGGAATGGAAATCACCAACAGAAATATCACCGAACAAAAGGGAGGCCGTGGTACAGCCTTTCATCACAACTACAGACATACCCCAGGACGAGTTCAAAACCACTGTGTGAAAACACTGGGAACCCGGCAGGGGCCCACAGTCTGGAACCAAGCTGTTCAGAAATGCTGTTAAATTTCAACTTTGGGAAAATGATTTACCCTTAATTATGCAACTAATTATAATGTTCCTCATAGAAATTTACTGAATGTGCATTCTTGGATTTCTCCTTAGAAATAATTTTTAAGAAGAGTTATACAGATGAAACCACCCGCATCACACCAAAAGCAAAAGCACTCTGTATCTGGACAGGACAAAATGCTCGCTCTGAAACCTTGGTGCTGGACCAGATTAGGGGACTGACGCAATCTCGCGGTTTTAATGCAGACAGAGCAGGGATAGAAGCTGCTGTGCGCTCTGTGTGTGTGTGTGTGCACACACACTCGAGAGAACCGCCTCTCTGCCCTCACGGGCATGGCCACGCTTCGGAAGCCAGAGCATGCGCCCAGCCACTCGCCACGGCCCCTCTGCCCCCACGTCCCCGTCCCCACGCCCTGAGTCCTGCCCGGCTGGCCCCAGACCCGCTCCCCGCCATCACCAGCCAGTGCTGCCTGGACTTCTCGGGTCCACGCCGGCCCCTCCAATCCAGTCCCTCCGGTATGAGCAGAGCGGTCTCCTCAAAACACTCCTCACTCGACACTCCTCCCCTCAGACTCACCCAGGATAAACCTAGAACCTTCAGCCCACCGCTGCTCTGAGCACTAGGACCAGAGCGCCCAGCCCTGGGCCGGCCCCGCCGGAAGCTGCGCCTGCATCTCCCCCACGAGCGCGCTCAGCTTCCCGGCTCCTGCGACAAGGACCCTGAGCCTCATGCTCACACCGCACACCTTGCCTCTCCCACAGCTCTGAGCATCCGAGGCCCACAGCAGTCCAGCTGGCTCCTTCTGCAGGCTCTGGGGAGGACCGTCCCCAGACCTTTTCAGCTTCCGGAGGGCCTGCGTCCCTGGCTCCCTGCCCCCTACTCGAATCATGCAGCCCATGGCGCCTGCCATCACATCCACTACTGACTCTGGGAAGAGCCCTGTGCTTACACCGGGCCCCTCCCCGGCAGCAGCCCCACCTCAAGCTCCCTCTTCCATGGACGCAGCACAGGCCCCACCGCTCTGAAGATGAAGGCGTGGGCCTCTCGGGGGGGGCTGTGACTCAGTCCCCCCTGCCCCCGCTCAGGCCCCCCACACCCAGCAATGCCGGCCCTCTCCCAGGGCCGGGGGCTTCCCTGGTGCCTCACCTGGGAAAGAATCCACCTGCAATGCGGGAGGCCTGGGTTCAACCCCTGGGTAGGGAAGATCCCCTGGAGAAGGGAAAGGCTACCCACTCCAGTCTTCTGACCTGGAGAACTCCATGGACTGTACAGTCCATGGGGGCGCAGAGAGTCAGACACGACTGAGCGCCTGCACTCTCCCAAGGCCGGAGCCTCAGACTCTCCCCGTTACAGCCCTGGGCACACACGCCCCTCTCCCCGATCCCCACGCTGCCTAGGTAACTTCTCAAACTCCTGCTCACCCTTCAGCTCCAGTCCTGATTACGACTCTCCTGAACCCCAGCTCAAGTCACAGTCCTTGTCCCAGAGCGTTCGCCTCTATAAAGGCCCCCTTCGTGTAACTGCGTGCTCACACGACGGCCTCTCTAAGAGGAGGGGCCAGGCCCTTTCAGCTTCTGCTCTCACTGCTCCCCACGGCCCCTGGTCACACCCTGGTAAACACTGGTCTTGGAGTGACTCTTCCAAGTGCAGACAAAGCCGTATGACTCCTTAGTGAAGATTTCCAAAAATATTAAAGGTGCCATGCGCAGAGACTGCAAACAGTTTCAACTATGAACTCAAAGCAAAAGTTCCAGGAGCAGACACCGGGACTCGCAGGAGTCCCTTTGCAGCCCAGGGGCTTCCGCGCGGGGGCCAGCAGGGGCGCGCCAGGCGCTGCATACACAGGGCCAGCAGGAAGGGCCCTGGCAACGAGTGCCATCTTAAAACTAACACACCTCCCCATGAGTCGGCAACAACGGCCGTCTGTCCACAGTAACGCGCAGCTGTGGCGGGCTTCTAGCAACGTCTGCAGACTCCCTTACACAGGTCAAATCACCAGTCCTCACCTACAGCTGATTTATGTTGATGTCTGACAGAAAACAACAAAATTCTGTAAAGCAACTATCCTTCAATTAAAAAATAAATATTTAAAAAATCACCAGTCTCCTGTTCATTCGAAAGGCGTCCCTTCCATAAGCAGTGACGCAATGAATGTTCCTACAAGTGCTGTGTTGTACTTTCCTTAGCATAAGTAAACATCGGATCAAAGGACACACTGAACGGTCACTTTGCGTTGTTCAGACAAACGTTCCCCCTGAGGACAACTACAGATGCCAGATTTTAAATATACAAACACCATCTTTAAAAAGCCAAAGGTTTGGTGAGAGAGAGGGAAAACGCCAGGGCAAAGTCTCTAACAAGGCTGGGACACAGACAGGAAAAGGAAGAGCTCAAAGCTGCTTCTGCCTCAGGAGAGAGACCAACAAGGAGAAGGGAAGCAGAAGACAGCAGTGTCCAGAACGTGAGAAATGCAGGCTGAGTGAGGGCGGGGGCCTCCGGCAGGATGGCTCGGAACGCTTCAGAATGGATGAAAGACACCAGTATTTCATACTGTCAGCAAGTCCAAGTGAAGACCATTAAAAGGATTAACACACTTTTATACGTGGGCTGTATGCTGACATTTTCAAAAGGGCTGAAAAGGAAAATATTACTCGGACCCCAGCCTCTAGCTCTACATGAGAGCATGAGCACCGGGATAGGACCTCCTGACTGGCTGGTAGGAGGCTTGTGATGCGCAAGCTTTTGCAAAGCAAAAAAATAAGAACTTGCTTCTACCACATGAATCAGACCTAATGCTAACAAGCAAAACCCACACGGAAGAAGGGTGTGTGCTCTAAGGAAGTGACGAGCTTAATGTAAACTCTGAACAGTTGCACTCATGGGAGGAGGAGAGATTAAAAAGGACTTCTGTATTTTACTTTACACATTTATGTATTACTTAAAATTTTGTTTTAATACAGTTATTCTTAAAACTATAATGATTTTTTTCATTAACTTTAATGATACAGATGATTTAAAAAAATAAAACAGAAAACTCACATTTATAGGCTAATGAACATCATTAAATTGCTGCATGTGAGTAGATAAATTCGTTTATCTTTCACGCATCTGAAATACTCTTTCACTTTCATTTTTGAAAACTATTTTTGCTGGGCACAATATTCAAGGCCTGTTATGACTGCAGACTTCCCTCCACTATATTCTCGCTCGCATCGTTTCAAATGACAAAGCTGTGGTCACGTTTGTTCCTCTATGCCTAAGATGACTTTTCTTCTTGGCTGCTTCCAGGAACTCTCTCTCTCTCTTCGCTTTTGAGTTTTTTGGTTATGCCAGGAGTTAGTTCAGTTTTGTTCCTGTTTCTTGTGCTTATGGTTCGTTGAGATTCACTGATTAGTACGTTTGTAGTTTTCACCAAATTTGAAAATTCAGCCACTATTTCTTCCAAGAGTCTTTTTTGTCCCTTCTTCCAATTTTGCCTCCCCTTTTGGGATAACAAGTACACATATACTTGAGACTTAAGGCTTCTCCACAACTCATTGGTACCCTTAACTATTCACTTTTCACTTTTATTCTGTCTTCTCTCTGCATTTCATTTTCAGTTCAGTTCAGTCGCTCAGTCGTATCCGACCGACTCTTTGCGACCCCATGAATCACAGCACGCCAGGCCTCCCTGTCCATCACCAATGCCCAGAGTTCACTTAAACTCATGTCCATCAAGTCAGTGATGCCATCCAGCCATCTCACCCTCTGTCGTCCCCTTCTCCTCCTGCCTCCAATCCCTCCCAGGATCAGGGGCTTTTCCAGTGAGTCAACTATTCGCCTGAGGTGGCCAAAGTACTGGAGTTTCAGCTTTAGCATCAGTCCTTCCAATGAATACCCAGGACTGATCTCCTTTAGGATGGACTGGTTGGATCTCCTTGCAGTCCAAGGGACTCTCAAGAGTTTTCTCCAACACCACAGTTCAAAAGCATCAATTCTTCGGCACTCAGCTTTCTTCACAGTCCAGCTCTCACATCCATACATGACCATAGCCTTGACTAGACAGACCTTTGTTGGCAAAGTAATGTCTCTGCTTTTGAATATNGACTGATTTCCTTTAGGATGGACTGGTTGGATCTCCTTGCAGTCCAAGGGACTCTCGGGAGTTTTCTCCAACACCACAGTTCAAAAGCATCAATTCTTCGGCACTCAGCTTTCTTTACGGTCCAGCTCTCACATCCATACGGGACTACTGGAAAAACCAGAGCTTTGACTAGACAGACCTCTGTTGGCAAAGTAATGTCTTTGGTTTTTAATACGCTATCTAGGTTGGTCATAGCTTTTCTTCCAAGGAGCAAGCATCTTTTAATTTCATGGCTGCAGTCACCATCTGCAGTGATTTTGGAACCCCCAAAATAAAGTTTCTCCCTGTTTCCATTGTTTCCCCATCTATTTCCCATGGAGTGATGGGACCGGATGCCATGATCTTAGTTTTCTGAATGTTGAGCTTTAAACCAACTTTTTCACTCTTCTTTTTCACTTTCATCAAGAGGCTCTTTAGTTCTTTTTAGCTTTCTGCCTTTAATTCTTAATACCTTTATTTTTTACAGTGGCTGAGGAATTGCCAAATCTTGTTTCTATTGCTTTACTCTCATTTCCCTAGACGTTGGATGATGCAGTGAAAACATCCATTTTAAAGGTTGTTCTATTTTTGTTTTTGATCATTAATGTTCTACACAGCATGTCTCAGGAAGCATAAAATGAGATGTTCAGATTCTAATTTGCATGAATGAATTAATGAGGGAGCCAGAAAAAGGTGGTAGCTTAGATACCAGACTCAGGAATGAAGAATGTCACATCTCAGTATAAGATTGATATCTCAGCTGCAATTGCTCCTGTTAACTTCATTCTTAAATCTTATTCAAATATTTCCCATGTTCTAGAAAAGATAAAAATTTATTCATGGGTTTAAATAAAGCTTGGATGTATGCCAATTTTGTGTTCTAATGTGGAGATAAGCAAATCTTGTTCAGATTTTTAAAAAATCATCCAACATTTTTGAGATTTTATAAATAGTACTTAAATAGTACTATTTAAATCTAAGCATTCATTTGCATAGATCTAAGCATTCAATTGAAAATACTTTCATTTTGTTTCTTCCTATAAATTATATATGAGAAGATGGGCACATCTTAGTGGCATACAGTTATTTTTCATTGATACATTCTTTTCCCACTTATTAGTAACATTCAGTCTATAAGGGATTCTACCCTAGAGAAGAAAATGGAAAATAATATTTTGAGCACATGTTAGGTGCCAGTACTATGCTCTGCTATGAAATACTCATGAAAGCTTGATGGAGTTAGTGTCATCATCAATTTAAAAATGAACAGTACAAAACAAGGGAATTTACTTGAGAGTGCTCAGCTGGTGATTTAAACCCAATCTAAAGAATTTCAAGTCTTCTCATGCCACATCCAAACACCATACAATCATCCCCATAATGTTTTTCATTTGAAACTTGAAGTATGTCTACCAAGAATCATTTTATTTATTCAAGATAAAAATACACACCCATGCACCTATACAGGTAGTCAAGAATTTTCTGCTATATTAAAATTTTAGATCTTAATCATCTTTAAATTTTTTATTAATAAAGAGAATAGGAACATAGTAATGATAATTCCATCTTGATATCACTTTATTTTTTTTATTTATTTTTTAATTTTTTATATTTTCTTTTTTTTTTTGTATTTATTTATTTTTTTACACGAACTCCCAAACATGAACCCCCCTCCCACCTCCCACCCCACATCTTCCCTCCAGATCATCCCCATACACCAGCCCCAAGCATCCTGCATCCTGCATTGAACATAGACTGGCAATTCATTTCTTACATGATAGTATACNTGTATTTATTTATTTTTTTACACGAACTCCCAAACATGAACCCCCCTCCCACCTCCCACCCCACATCTTCCCTCCAGATCATCCCCATACACCAGCCCCAAGCATCCTGCATCCTGCATTGAACATAGACTGGCAATTCATTTCTTACATGATAGTATACATATTTCAATGCTATTCTCCCAAATCATCCCTCACATTAAAATAATCACTGTGATTTAAATTATACCTAGAGTGAGCATTATAGTATACAACAATCTAAACAAGAGACTGAAATTTAACAGCAGATGGCTAAGGTTGAAAACTTCAGTGAACTGATGTATTTTCTAAAGGTTCCTGGTTGAAGGCACAGAAATTGCTGACTTCCACCAGAATAAAACTGCTGTCAGACAAGACCCTCTTATCTCTACAGAGGCCATTCGGGCTTATTCCTTTTATCCATGTGGGTAATTCTGAGCCAAACAAGAACCACCCAGGCAGCACTTTCTTAAGGAGTGAGCAAGTAGCATTGTAAGATGATCCCTAGACACCAAAAACTTGTTTCAATTAATGGTTCCTTGCTATTTCTATTATGTTTGGATTATTAGCTTTTACTACTCCCTTTCATATTGGTTTCCTATAGCCTTTGAGAAGACTTGCACTAAAAGCCTGCTGAGAGAGGCAGGCTGGGAAAACCACAAGCATTTCCCACAATCACTACACCCAGAGAGCAGGGAGAATCTTCCAGCTGAGATCTGAGCTGAAGGGCCGAATGTGTCTGCTGGCAAACAGGATTCAGTGTTTTACCCTTTCTCATCCCTTCTCTCCTGGCCCCAACCAGGCAGTGACATTCCAAAAGTGTCACATCATACTCTTCAATTCTAAATCGATCTTCATAAATCTCTTTCACAGCTTCATCTACTTTCATCGGCAATTTGAGACTGCCCTTTCAAAACCTTTGACACAGTTCTTTCTCATCGCTGGCCTCATAGTGCAGCTGTCACCATCAATGAGATGCAGTCCAGTGAACCTCTGAATGCCAGCCCTTCTATCAAGTTCTGGTGTCATTAGAGGTAGACACTTATCTACCCAGTACATACTCTCTGTGGGCAGGCAAAGGAAATAATTTCCAAGCAGTGTTTACGAGTTGCATGTGAAAGTGATATGCGTGCCATTATTTGAGCTATATTTTTGTTCAAGAAAGCTTTCCATGAAAACTATGGTCATCGTTACATTTGGAAGAGATGGTCAACATGTAAGTAATCACACTGTGTGTGCATGCATGCTAAGTCACTTCAGTCATATCTGACTCTTTGAGAGTAGCCTGCCAGGCTCCTCTGTCCATGGGATTCTCCAGACAAGAATACTGGAATGGGTTGCCACACCCTCCTCCAGGGGATCTTCTGGACCAAGGGATTGAATCTGCTGTGTCTCTTATGTCGCATTGGCAGGCGGGTTTTTGTTCTTGGTTTTTTTTGTTTGTTTGTTTGTTTTTTACCATGAGTGCCACCTAGAAAGCCCAAGTAATCACACCAAACAGTGTGTAAATAACAGTAGTAAGAACTTGAGCAAACTTATCTTCCAAGCATTATCTAATAATTAAGTAGGGGCTATTTCCCACAGATTACCATCACCTAAGTAGCTTGAAATGTTCTGAACCATCCTTCCAGATGCTCTTATAAAAGAGACATAGGGAGGAGATGAATTGAAAAGAGGTTCTTCTGCTATGTCCCCATCAGGCCAATCCAAAGGCTTGGTTCTTCTTACTATCAGTGCAAATCAGTGCTAATGAGCTTTATTACTCAGTCAACTTCTCACACCAAGGATGAAGCTAGATAACCATGGATGAAGGAGAGTTGGCTTTTATTTGTTTTAAGGTCCATCTTGGATTAACTCTCACCTTTCCCCTCCATCCTTCTTGGATGCCATTATTACCTTCAAGATTCATATTTTGCTCTTTGGGATGATTATGATTATAATGAAGGATAATATTAAATTTTCCCATGTAGATAATTTTTTATGTATTTGAGCCTCCAAGTAACCTAGTTGGAATTTTCATCAGCCATGTTATAGATGATAAACCAGAGCTTATAGAAGGGTAGGTATCTAAGCTAAAGTCACTCAACCTTTAAGTATAGAATCAACTCAAGCCCATGTTTTATTTCAAAATTCTCTGCTGCTTCCACTATGCTATACAGCTTTCTTTGGTGGAAGAAAGTGTGATCCACTCAGGTAGATTCTTGAAAACTGAATACCTTTTGATTCTGAATGTGAATCTCTATTTGAAATATATTTAGTTCAATAGTTACTAAATATGGTAATAGTGTTTACTATATGCTAATATCCTTAATTAATGTTGATTTTTTAAAATCTGTTCAAAATGTTTAAATGATTTGTCAATGGAGTAGAAAGCTACTGTGCCTTTTCCTGTGCTTGTAATGTCTACAATACAATCAGATAAGTTTTTTTCTGAAGACTCATAACTCCTGAAGAGAAAATATATAGCAGATAAACAGCTTAGTTTCCTCAAAGAACTTAGATATCACACTTTGACTTGTTCACTGAGACACTGGGAAAACTTATAAAAGGCAAAGTAAGAAAATAAATTTAGAAATTAATTGCTGCACTTTTTTAAAACCTTAATGACTCAAAGCAGAGATATTATTTTTCCAACAAAGGTCCGTCTAATCAAGGCTATGATTTTTCCTGTGGTCATGTATGGATGTGAGTGTTGGACTGTGAAGAAAGCTGAATCACTCAAGTTCAGTTCAGTTCAGTCACTCAGTCGTGTCTGACTCTTTGCGACCCCATGAATCGCAGCACGCCAGGCCTCCCTGTCCATCACCAACTCCCGGAGTTCACTCAGACTCACGTCCATCGAGTCCATGATGTCATCCAGCCATCTCATCCTCTGTTGTTCCCTTCTCCTCTTGCCCCCAATCCCTCCCAGCATCAGAGTCTTTTCCAGTGAGTCAACTCTTCTCATGAGGTGGCCAAAGTACTGGAGTCTCAAAGCTAACATTAAAAAAATTATACTCTAGGAAACAAAGTAAGGACTTATGTATCATTAATGAAATAGAACAAACATCTATTGGATCCATATTAAACAGACATTCATAAACAACCCTAATAGATGGGGCTTCCCAATTTCAAAGGAGGTGAAGAATTTTCCAGTTGTCTGATGAAGCATTAATGGCAAATCTCTAATTAACACATAGCTCTAACAAGATTCCCTAGGGAAGGGAAAGGCTACCCACTTCAGTATTATGGCTTGGAGAAGTCCATAGACTGTATAGTCCACAGGGTTGCTAAGAGTCAGACACGACTGAGTGACTTTCATTTTACTTCACTTCTAACAAGATTAAAAACTATATGCTCTTTTAAAACTATGCCAAACCTAGACAATGTATTAAAAAGCAGAGACGTCATTTTGCCAACAGAAGTTTATATAGTCAAAGCTATGATTTTTCCAGTAGTCACATATGGATGTGAGAGTTGGACCATAAAGAAGGCTGAGCACCAAAGAATTGATGCTTTCCTACTGTGATAATGGAGAAGACTCTTGAGATTCTGTTGAACTGCAAGGAGATCAAACGAGTCAATTCTAACAGAAATTAACCCTGATTATTTATTGGAATTTTCACCCTGCCTACTTAACTTATATGCAGAGTACATCATGAAAAATGCTGGGCTGAAAGAAGCACAAGCTAGAATCAAGATTGCCAGGAGAAATATCAATAACCTCAGATATGCAGATGACACCACCCTTATGGCAGAAAGTGAAGAGGAACTAAAAAGCTTCTTGATGAAAGTGAAAGAGGAGAGTGAAAAAGTTGGCTTAAAACTCAATATTCAGAAAATGAAGATCATGGCATCTGGTCCCATCACTTCGTGGGAAATAGATGGGGAAACAGTGGAAATAGTATCAGACTTTATTTTTTGGGAGCTCCAAAATCACTGCAGATGGTGATTGCAGCCATGAAATTAAAAGACACTTATTCCTTGGAAGGAAAGTTATGACCTACCTAGATAGCATATTCAAAAGCAGAGACATTACTTTGCTGACTAAGGTCCATTTGGTCAAGTCTATGTTTTTCCAGCAGTCATGTATGGATGTGAGAGTTGGACTGTGAAGAAAGCTGAGTGCCGAAGAATTGATGCTTTTGAACTGTGGTGTTGGAGAAGACTCTTGAGAGTCCCTTGGACTTCAAGGAGATCCAACCGGTCCATTCTAAAGGAGATCAGTCCTGGGATTTCTTTGGAAGGAATGATGCTAAAGCTGAAACTCCAGTACTTTGGCCACCTCATGAGAAGAGTTGACTCATTGGAAAAGACTCTGATGCTGGGAGGGATTGGAAGCAGGAGGAGAAGGGGACAACAGAGGATGAGATGGCTGGACGGCATCACCGACTTGATGGACGTGAGTTTGAGGGAACTCCGGGAGTTGGTGATGGACAGGGAGGCCTGACGTGCTGCAATTCATGGGGTCGCAAAGAGTCAGACACGACTGAGTGACTGAACTGAACTAAACTGATTTATTGGAAGGGCTGATGCTGAAGCTTAAGCTCCAATATTTGACCATCTGATGTGAAGAGCTGATTCATTGGGAAAGACCCTGATGGTGGGAAAATTGAAGACAAAAAGAGAAGTGAATGTCGAGGATGAGATGGTGAGATAGTGTCACCAACTCAATGAATATGAACTGAGCAGACTCCAGGAGATAGCTAAGGACAGGGAAGCCTGGTATGCTGCAGCACATGGGATTGCAAAGAGCTGGACATGACTTAGCAACTAAATAACAAGATGCTCTTTTTTTGAGTGCCTTCAGCCATCTTGCTAACACTGTTTCCTCAAATATTAAGTGTTTTACATTCTGCAAGTGAAAATAAACAAGTTCCACAAAGTGGCAGACAAAATTTTTCTTTAGTTGTTCCCCTCTTTCTTCTGGTATGCCTCTGGCTCCTGTCACCACACCTCCATGCCCTACTTTTGCCTTCCGGATGTCTATTTATGTTACCAACACAATGACTCTTTTAGATATGGTCTCTTCAGTTTATTATTAGAGTTCAAGATCAATTTTATCTTCCCAGAACCTTAGCACATTAAAACTTGCTCAAGCTAAGTGAGAGTTTAATGGTGGATATTTTATATGCCACAGCCACCTAAGTGGACAATTTGCTTTCAGAAAGCCTTCTGGAGAAGGGATGGAGCTATTCTAGCCTTTTCTTCACAAATATGTGCATGCTTAGTCACTCATGCTTGTGTTCAACTCTTTGCAATCCCATGGACTGTAGCCTGCCAGGCTCCTCTGTCCATGGGATTCTCCAGGTAAGAATACTGGAATGGATTGCCATTTCCTTCTCCAGGGTATTTTCCCAACCCAGGGATCTTAAGTCTCTTAAGTCTCTTGCATTGGCAGGTGGGTTCTTTACCTATAGTGTCACCTGGGGAGCCCCTNCAGGCTCCTCTGTCCATGGGATTCTCCAGGTAAGAATACTGGAATGGATTGCCATTTCCTTCTCCAGGGTATTTTCCCAACCCAGGGATCTTAAGTCTCTTAAGTCTCTTGCATTGGCAGGTGGGTTCTTTACCTATAGTGTCACCTGGGGAGCCCCTTCTTCACAAATACAGACACCCTGAAAAACGAGGGGAACAGGACCTGAATTAGTGAGTTTCACAGACTACCATTTTCCAAAGTCATTTCTGGGTCATAGTCATGTTGGAAGCTAAGTGATGATTTTACTTATCTACTTATCTTTAGAGAGGCAAGATGGAGTTAAACATATTTGGGGTGAAATCTCAGCTTTAGCTTTTATCAGCCAGGTTATTAAATAGTCATTAGTTTTCTATCTGTCTCTCTCTCTCTATTCCCATCTCTCTATCTCCACCACTTTCTCTTCTTCTGAAACTCTATTTTGTTTTCATCTGTAGAAAGATGATAAGACCACCTACCTTGTGTTGAAGCTTAAGCAAGTTCATGTATATAAAATTTTTACTACCTGATCCATAGAAGATGGTTTAAAATGGCCACTCTTCATATCTGACTTTGCTTATAAATAGTCGGACCACTCACTGACAAAATGTAGCATCAGTTCAGTTCAGTTCAGTTCAGTCGCTCAGTCGTGTCCGACTCTTTGCGACCCCATGAATCGCAGCACGCCAGGCCTCCCTGTCCATCACCATCTCCCAGAGTTCACTCAGACTCAGGTCCATCGAGTCCGTGATGCCATCCAGCCATCTCATCCTCGGTCGTCCCCTTCTCCTCCTGCCCTCAATCCCTCCCAGCATCAGAGTCTTTTCCAATGAGTCAACTCTTCACATGAGGTGGCCAAAGTACTGGAGTTTCAGCTTTAGCATCATTCCTTCCAAAGAAATCCCAGGGTTGATCTCCTTCAGAATGGACTGGTTGGATCTCCTTGCAGTCCAAGGGACTCTCAAGAGTCTTCTCCAACACCACAGTTCAAAAGCATCGATTCTTCGGCGCTCAGCTTTCTTCACAGTCCAACTTTCACATCCATACATGACCACAGGAAAAACCATAGCCTTGACTAGGCGGACCTTAGTCGGCAAAGTAATGTCTCTGCTTTTGAATATACTATCCAGGTTGGTCATAACTTTTCTTCCAAGGAGTAAGCGTCTTTTAATTTCATGGCTGCAGTCACCATCTGCAGTGATTTTGGAGCCCAAAAAAATAAAGTCTGACACTGTTTCCACTGTTTCCCCATCTATTTCCCATGAAGTGATGGGACCGGATGCCATGATCTTCGTTTTCTGAATGTTGAGCTTTAAGCCAACTTTTTCGCTCTCCTCCTTCACTTTCATCAAGAGGCTTTTTAGCTCCTCCTCACTTTCTGCCATAAGGGTGGTGTCATCTGCATATCTGAGGTTATTGATATTTCTCCCGGCAATCTTGATTCCAGCTTGTGTTTCTTCCAGTCCAGCGTTTCTCATGATGTACTCTGCATATAAGTTAAATAAGCAGGGAGACAATATACAGCCTTGACGTACTCCTTTTCCTATTTGGAACCAGTCTGTTGTTCCATGTCCAGTTCTAACTGTTGCTTCCTGACCTGCATACAGATTTCTCAAGAGGCAGGTTAGGTGGTCTGGTATTCCCATCTCTTTCAGAATTTTCCACAGTTTATTGTGATCCACACAGTCAAAGGCTTTGGCATAGTCAATAAAGCAGAAATAGATGTTTTTCTGGAACTCTCTTGCTTTTTCCATGATCCAGCGGATGTTGGCAATTTGATCTCTGGTTCCTCTGCCTGTTCTAAAACCAGCTTGAACATCAGGGAGTTCACGGTTCACATATTGCTGAAGCCTGGCTTGGAGAATTTTGAGCATTACTTTACTAGCGTGTGAGATGAGTGCAATTGTGCGGTAGTTTGAGCATTCTTTGGCATTGCCTTTCTTTGGAATTGGAATGAAAACTGACCTTTTCCAGTCCTGTGGCCACTGCTGAGTTTTCCAAATTTGCTGGCATATTGAGTGCAGCACTTTCACAGCATCATCTTCCAGGATTTGAAACAGCTCAACGGGAATTCCATCACCTCCACTAGCTTTGTTCTTAGTGATGCTTTCTAAGGCCCACTTGACTTCACATTCCAAGATGTCTGGCTCTAGATTAGTGATCACATCCTCATGATTATCTGGGTCGTGAAGATCTTTTCTGTACAGTTCTTCTGTGTATTCTTGCCACCTCTTCTTAATGTCTTCTGCTTCTGTTAGGTCCATACCATTTCTATCCTTTATCGAGCCCATCTTTGCATGAAATGTTCCCTTGGTATCTCCAATTCTCTTGAAGAGATCTCTAGTCTTTCCCATTCTGTTGTTTTCCTCTATCTCTTTGCATTGATTGCTGAAGAAGGCTTTCTTATCTCTTCTTGCTATTCTTTGGAACTCTGCATTCAGATTGTCTTATTTTCATGATGCCTATCCTACACATTGGAGAACATTCATTTTATTTTTTTATGATTTCTCCAACACCAAATTTATAATGATGATCATTAATAGAAACCCCTTGGATTTATAAAGCACCTTCACCCTAAGAATCTCTCTTTAGAGATTGTCTTATTTATCTTCATGTATCCCTAGGGATCAGGAGGAGGCATTACTATGATTTTTACATTATGGATGGACATGATCAAAAGGATTTCACCGTAGTAACTGTTTTTAGGTAAAACTGTGTTAGGTACCACATAAAGGGATTCCACTAGTTCATCAAGTATTGTTTTGAGTGACTTTTATATGCCAAAATAACCATGTGATGCTGACGTATTATCCCATGTTACAGATGAAGAAATAAAGTCTCAGAGAGGTTAAGTAACTTGCTTATCAGTATATACAGATAACTGAATAAAATGTGGTCCCTGCTCTCATGAAGAAGACAAGTCTTTGTTGAGTATTTTCTATGTGCCAGGTGCTATGCCAAGAAAACTACAGGAGTTATTTTGTACATTCATTTAACAGCCTTACAAGTTTGTTATATTTTAGTGATCTATGATTATTATTTTCATTTAGCAAGTGAGGCACAGAGAGGGTGAGGACCTTGCCCAAAGCTGCACAGCTGCTAAGTGGCTGACATTGAAGGGGATAAAAGCAGAATGGAGCCAGGTTGACTGAGTAGGATTCTAGCTCCAACACTTTGTGTGAGTTGCTTAACTCCTGAGCAAGTTGCTTAACCTTTCTATGTTCCAGCTTCCTCACCTGGAAAATGAGAATATAAATATCTACTTAATAGAGTTGTTATGAGGATCAAATACAAGTGTATATATATATATATATATATATATATATATATATAGTTTATAATTCTGCCTTGCATGTGTTAACTGTAAGTATCTGGGATTCAAACCTAAGAACTCTGATTCTAGAACTATTATATTATTCTGCTCCAAAAAGAATTCTTCCAGGGGAAGAAGCAGTAACACTTGAGCTGACTTTCCAAAGAATACACAGTCAAAAGCTTGGTTCTAGGAGTCTAGTTTTAATTCAGTTAATGGAGAGCTGCCTGTAAAGACTCAGATGTCAGGAGGCAGAGTAGCCTTTTCCGTTTTTCTTTTTTCAACCTGAACTAGAGAATAATTGACTGACAATGTTGTGTTACTTTTGGGTGTACCACAAAGTGATTCAGTAATTGTTTAGTGGCTCAGCCATGTCTGACTCTTTGTGACCCCATGGACTGTAGCCCACCAGGCTCCTCTATCCATGAGATTTCCCAGGCAAAAATACTCAAGTGGGTTGCCATTTCCTTCTCCTGGGGATCTTGTCTTTGTAAAATTTTTTAGAATTTGGACTTTGGGATCTGAGTATCTGTATCTCCTCTGTCCAGGTTATTTACTCCTTAGATACATGAAAATTCTGCCATCCGTGAATGTTTTCATCTACCTTCTAGTTTATTCAAAGATTTTTTTTCCCTTGAGGAGATTCCAAAATTGTGCTTAACTATGTGTTGACAAAATGATACTTCTTTGAAGATTCAGCATTATGAACATGGGCCAATCCTCTCATTACAAACAAACAAATTTTAAAAACCCAGAAACTGCTGCATTATCTTCAAAGAAAATAATAGAACAACTTAAATATGTAAGCCTTAAGCTTTATGGAGGGCACTCATTTTAAATGATTAGTTTAGCTTTAGGAATGAGTACTAATTTTTTTTTATTTTTCAACTCAGCATGATAATTTAACTTCAGATGCAGAAGTGGAAAGTAAAAAGAAAGAGGTCTGGGAGAGAAGAAAATGTAGGACTGTGAAGAGGGATTAATAGTATTGGCAATCAAAATGATTTTGGCAGTTACAGAATCAATGAAGGAACATCCTTCTATCTAAGCAAATATCCTCTAACTGAAAACTACTTGTGTATTTGCAGATCATATTTAAGCCATCATGGATTTCAAAACTGAAGACTTTAAAAACAGAATAATTGTTCAATTGCTATTATTTTAGTGTGAGATTTTACATATGAACTATAATGGAAAATCCATGTTTGATTATAATATAATTTAAACACTAGGCAGAGAAGGCAATGGCATCCCACTTCAGTACTCTTGCCTGGAAACTCCCATGGACGGAGCAGCCTGGTAGGCTGCAGTCCATGGGGTCGCTGAGTCAGACACGACTGAGCGGCTTCACTTTCACTTTTCACTTTCATGCATTGGAGAAGGAAATGGCAACCCACTCCAGTGTTCTGGCCTGGAGAATCCCAGGAATGGCGGAGCCCAATGGGCTGCCGTCTGTGGGGTCGCACAGAGTCGGACAAGACTGAAGTGACTTAGCAGCAGCAGCAGCAGCAGCAGCAGCAAAAATGCTAGGAGATATCTGTGCCCTTTGACATAAGACACAGCAAAAATGCAAGAGCAACTATCAGCACATGCCCATCAGTGTTAAGTTCAGTTCAGTCGCTCAGTCATATCTGACTTTTTGTGACCCCATAGATGGCAGCACACCAGGCTTCCCTGTCCATCACCAACTTCCAGAGTTTACTCAAACTCATGTCTATTGAGTCGGTGATGCCATCCAACCATCTCATCCTCTGTCGTCCCCTTCTCCTCCCGCCTTCAATCTTTCCCAGAATCAGGGGCTTTTCCTAGGAGTCAGTTCTTCACATTAGGTGGCCAAAGTACTGGAGTTTCAGCTTCAGCATCAGTCCTTCCAATGAATATTCAGGATTGATTTCCTTTAGGATGAACTGGTTTGATCTCCTTGCAGTCCAAGGGACTCTCAAGAGTCTTCTCCAACACCACAGTTCAAAAGCATCAATTCTTCAACGCTCATCTTTCTTCACAGTCCAACTCTCACATCCATACATGACTACTGGAAAAACCATAGCTTTGACTAGATGGACCTTTGACAGCAAAGTAATGTCTTTGCTTTTTAATATGCTGTCTAGGTTGGTCATAGCTTTTCTTCCAAAGAGCAAGTGTCTTTTAATTTCATGGCTGTAGTCACCATCTGTGGTGGTTTTGGAGCCCAGAAAAGTCTCTCCTTGTTTCCGTTGTTTCCCCATCTATTTGCCATGAAGTGATGGGACTGGTTGCCATGATCTTAGTTTTCTGAATGTTGAGTTTTAAGCCAACTTTTCATTCTCTTCTTTCACTTTTTTCAAGAGGCTCTTTAGTTCCTCTTCACTTTTTGCCATAAAGGTGGTATCATCTGCATATCTGAAGTTATTGATATTTCTCCAGGCAATCTTGATTCCAGCTTGTGCCTCCTTCAGCCCAGCATTTCACATGATATACTCTGCATATTAGTTAAATAAGCAGGGTGACAATATACATCCTTCACTGATTTGGAACCAGTCTGTTGTTCCATGTACAGTTACTTCTTGACCTGCCTACAGATTTCTCAGGAGACAGGTAAGGTGGTCTGGTAATCCCATCTCTTTCAGAATTTTCCACAGTTTGTTGTGATCCACATAATCAAAGGCCTTGGTATAGTCAATAAAGCAGCAGTAGATGTTTTTCTGGAGCTCTTTTGCTTTTTCAGTGATCCAGTGGATGTTGGCAATTTGATCTCTGGTTCCTCTGCCTTTTTTAAATCCAGTTTGAATATCTGGAAGTTCACGGTTCATGTATTATTGAAGCCTGGCTTTGAGAATTTTGAGTATTACTTGCTAGCATGTGAGATGAGTGCAATTGCCCATCAATGTGGAAACAGCCAATGAGGTATCATAGGAGATGAACTGCAAATATACCTCTCAGGACATTCATTTGCCATTTTTCTGATCTCTAATAAAGAGAATAAGCAATCAAAGCCTTTAAGTTTTTCTGGGTGAGGGACTTCCGTTTTAGCCCAGTGGTTAGGAATCAGCCTTGCAAATTCAGGGGACATGAGTTCCATCCCTGGTTAGGGAACTGAGATCCCACATGCTGTGGAGCAATGAAGCCCATGGGCTGCAATTACTTTAACCCGAGCATCACAAATGGAGAGTCTATGCTCATGCACTGCAACAAAAGATCTCACATGATGCAACAAATTTCCCACGTGCCACATATAAGATCCAACACAGCCAAATAAATAAATTTAAAAAAAGAAAAAAACAGTAGTAACAAGAAAAGAGGATTCCTTGGTAAAGAATCCACCTGCCAATGCAGGAGATGTGGATTTGATCCCTGAGTTGGGAAGATCCTCTAGAGAAGGAAATGGTAACCCACTCAAGTACTCTTGCCTGCAAAATTCCATGGGCAAAGGAGCCTGGTGGACTGCAGTCCATGGGATCACAAAAGAGTTGGATATGACTTAGCAACTAAACAACAGCAGCAAGAAAATAAACTGACAGAAATATATAAAAAATTGAGTTATTTTTTAAAAAAAATACTCTTTTTTCCTGAGTGAGTTTCATACATTAGGGAAGTGGAAAAAAAGTATCCCTCTGCATGATAACTAGCAAACAACCCTTCCTAATGTTAACGGAGGCTAAAGGGCTAATTAGACTTCCCTGGTGGCTCAGACGGTAAAGCATCTGCCTACAATGCAGGAGACCCAGGTTCGATCCCTGGGTGGGGAAACTCCTCTGGAGAAGGAAATGGCTACCCACTCCAGTTCTCTTGCCTGGAAAATCCTATGAGAAGAGCCTGGTAGATACAGTCCATGGGGTCGCAAAGAGTCAAACAGAACTGAGCAACTTTACTTTATTTTAATGGGCCAGGACCTAACAAAACCATTCAAATACAAGAGAAAAAAAAAAAAAAAACAAGGAAAAGCGGAACTCTTGGGTTCCCTACTCAAGCTCACAGAACAATTTAGCAGACTTCTCATAATGTTCTAGGTCACACCAGTATGCACCTACAGAGAAAATGACATCGTGAAATTCCACACCACATCTGGATGTGCTAGACCCTCACAGCTGGATTTCAGGAGTTAGCACCATGTTCTAGAAGATGTTGATGTGTCTGGTTGCTGATACCTTTCTCCCTCGTAATCCAAGAGCAGACAAAGTGAACTAAGCGGTGGCACCTTTGAGGATACATAGGCCAAAGGAAGATCGATTAAGCCCTAAGTTTAAAAACTAAAAACCTGCACTGGCCTCTCATAAGTGTGTTGTGATGACCTCACAGCAGAAGCATGCTATTGCCAGAAATATCTGCCAAGATAATGTTGCCAGAGCCTTCAACTGCCTCATTTACCAACCTTCACAAGACCTCACCTTGGCAAATTTGGGTTAAGCAGAGTTGGCATCAAGAATTAGCTGTAGAATAATCTGTAAAGCATATGAAATTTGACTGCAAATATGCTCAACTGTCTTTCCATCATTATCTTTTACTTCTATATTCCACACCCCACTGCCGAGCTTTTATAAGCCTTCTCTTTCCCTTTCCATGTACCCAAGAAAATGTTAATTGTCCCTGGTTTCAATCAGTAAGCAATGGAGTACATTGGTTTAATCAGCAACCTGCTTCTAAGCACTTATGTTCTGAGCCTATAGGAAACAACAGGAATACAATGTTGTTAAGACCTCCCATCTGCCCTAAATGACTTTTACAGTTACTTTGGAGAAGAAGGTTGCTCATGAAGCAATTAATGAGCAACAGTGTACAGTAAAATGTTAATGTCATTCATGTCCCAGGTGCAAAAGGGCTTAGAGAAGCAAGATATTGGTATGAGATTGTAAAGTGAAATAATTTTTTAACAGAGGTCAGACTATAATTGAACTTGGAAGTATGAGGAAAATCACACTATATGTGAAGAATTGTCAGTGGGAAACAATTAAATCATGATACGAATAGACTAGAAGCTAGTGGATTTGATACTATTTTTGCTTGAGCAAAAAAATGTGGCTTTATATTGAAGTTTCATTTCTTCAACTCACACTGATACTAAATGCTAACACAATATTTTGGAGGTGAGAGGTCTTGGAAATCTTTGAATTCATGCCCTGTTAAGGTTTGTCCAACTTTCTTGCACATGCAAACAAGCCTGAAGAGCTTTGAAAACAGAGTCAACTTTTGAAAATGTCTGGGCCCCACAGAAGGTAATATGTCCTTTTAGGATCAGATGTGTATCTAATCTTATCTGTTTGTGTTGCTTTACCAGGAGACAGCGCTTTCTCTCTTAAACCAGTGCATGCTCACACACACACTCACACCACACACACAGACATATACACACACCCATGTTTTATTAAAGATCATGTCCTAAAGTATCTGGACAGGGTGAAAAAAAAACCTTTGAATAACATGACATTTCACTTGCAAAAATATTAATGCCTTGCTACGTACTAGCATATTTGCATGCATGATAAGTGGCTTCAGCCATGCCCAACTCTTTGCAACCCTATGGACTATAGCCCACCAGGTTCCTCTTGGGGATTCTCTAGGCAAGAATACTGGAATGGGCTGCCATCCCCTCCTCCAGTGGATCTTCCCGACCCAGAGGTCAAACCCAAATCCCCTGTGTTTCCTTCACTGCAGGCATATTCTTTACCACTGAGTCACTGGGGAAGCCCCACTAGCCATGTTTATATGAGACTAAAACAATGAGCTGAAAGGTGAAAACTAGAGTCAAAATATTTGTTGGCAGCGGTGGGAAAAAAAATGAAAAATGTAGCTGTTTCTGCATTCAAAATCGCTCCAGAGGCTGGCTTATTTTTAAAGCTGAATTCGATCAACCAGGTATTTGCATGAAAATTCTTTCCCTATAGAATTACAGGACCAAAGGGCAGTTTTCTTATGAGGAACTTGATGAAATGCAGAGGCCAGTGCAGCAGGTCTGAGAGTCTACAAGTTTCACAAGCTCCCAGGTGGTATCTACGCAGCTGGTTCATGGGCCATACCTTCAGCAAGGCTGGAGAATAAGGAGCATGGGTTTATTTTCTTTCTTTATTTATTTAGCAGTGCTGGATCTTAGTTGCAGCATGCAAACCCTAAACTGCAGTATGTGGGATCTAGTTTCTTTACCAGGGATCAAACTCAGGTTCCCTGCATTGGGACCTGCCGGGAGCCAGCACGGAAGATCTCACCCATGACAAGGTCATGTGGAGAGGCCTGATGAGCAAGGCGAGTCAGGCCTCAGGGTTCCCCCTGGTATTTCCTGAGCATGTACCCCAAAAACCAGAATCTGCCTGCCTTACTGTATTGTGCTTTTCCACTCTTCTGACACACTCTGGAAAAACTTAACTTAGGGCTTCAGTCTTCTGCATTTGAAAGGAATGTTTCAGTTCAAACCCCCTCTGATAACTCTCTAGCTTGCCTAACAGGTTTCCCCAGACTTTTTACAACTTGTGAATTGTTTACAGCCCCCCAGCCATGAGAGGCACAAAGCTTAAAGCATCTTAAAGAAACGGCCTTTTATAAAGAGCTAAAAATCATATTGGTGATGGATTTCACTGGTAACTCAATGATTGCTGCCAGGCCTCCATATTCTTTATCTTTTAGGCAGCTGGGAGGATATTAATCAATGTAACTGAGATCTGGAAAAAGGTATATAGTAGTTTTGATGTTAGCAACACTAGACTTTTGAGTTAATTACTTTTCTTTTGTTATAAATCACTGTACTCCTTTTACTTGTTATAAATTGCTGTATCTTTGCTATGTAAGAATGTAGCTTTATTTAGTGCTTTCTGAGAGTGGCATCAGACTTTGAGAAGAACAACACAAATAAGTCTTCTGGTTGACAAACCCTTATCAGAAAAAAAGGCTGTAAAATGTTAATTGGCCCTTTGGCTGGAAGATGATATAAATCACCTAAGACCTGTGTATACAACTAGGCATGCAGAGAGAAAAGCCTGGTTTTGATAAGAGTCTGGGCTGCTAACGCTACATAATTTTGTATTACCCATTGATCTCTATATACAACCAAAAAGGTATAAAAGGCCTTTCTAGACAATAGAGCCTGGGCAAGTCATTGGAAGGACTGGTTTCCCCTGTGTCTCCTCTTTACTCTAATTTCAGGCTGAATTCCCATCTGGGACATGGAGGCTCGCCATGTCTATTTACTTGCCCCAGCTTTTAAGATCCACACGAGGGGGAGCCCAAGGCAGGGCAACCCCCAATATTCAAGAGGATGCCGGTGGCCTAACGTAGATGGTGCAAACTTCTTGTCTCAAAGTTTTATTGGTTCCCCACATAAACCAAGTTATTCGGCCTCTTTTCTCCACTTGATTTTCCTACTACACTATTTCTTCCTAATCTAATCTTATATTTCTAATTAGATAAATAAATAAGTTTTTCCTCACCTATCCATCCCCCCTTCTTCTTTTTTTTTTTTCCGTCTCCCCTTCTAATCACCATGGATCCACCGGGGCAGGACCCCGGCAGGGACCACTGAGTCTTAGCCACTGGACCACCGGGGAAGTCCATGAAGCATGCTTTTCTATCTTTTACATTGATGTTCACTTTGCAAGTTGTTTATATTTCAGTACAGATAGGTTTGTAATTATACAATCACAATAATGAGTGTTGTTATTGTTCAGTTGCCAATTCATGTCCGACTCTTTGCAATCCCATGGACTACAGCTGACCAGGCTTCCCTGTCCTTCACTATGTTTCAGAGTTTGCTCAAATTCATGTCCATTGAGTCTGCAATGCTATCTAATCATCTTATCCTCTGCTGCCCTTTTCTTTTGCTTTCAATCTTTCCCAGCATCAGGGTCTTTTCCAATGAGTTGGCTCTTCATATCAGGTGACCAGTATACTGGAGCTTCAGCTTCAGCATCAGTCCTTTCAATGAATATTCAGGGTTGATTTCCTTTAGAAAGGTCTGATGTCCTTGCAGTTCAAGGGACTCTCAAGAGTCTTCCCCAGCACCACACTTCAAAGCATCAGTTCTTTGGCTCTCAGCCTTCTTTATGGTCTAGTAATGAGTATGCTTTGTCAAAGTACACTTCCTTCAAAATATTTCTACTGCATTTGAGGAACTTGGGATTAGAAAAATTCTAGAAGTTTCCTTCCCATCATGACCCTTTCTCAATTTTATTTTCCCTTAATCCAGGATGTTGTTTCACCACTATTTTCAGAATGTGAAATTTTATTCTTGATTTAACTTCTCCTACACAGTTGTAAGCCCAAGCCTGTGGATGCTGTTACCTAAGATTTAGTAACTGGTTGAAACCACTATCATCTGTAGAGCCTCCAGGGTTCCAAGAGTTACTTTTCTGGCCTTCAGAGCTACTTGTACAAATGTGTATAGCTATGTATAAAAGCTTCGTTTCAAAGAAAAAAAAAATTTAGTGTGTGAGGAATGCAGAGAGATCCCCTAAGTAGATAATAGCCAAAAGGAGATGCCCCAAAGGTACCTTGAGGCCCAATTCAATACCACTCACCAGCTGAACCTCCAGAAAGTACTAAAATGAATGTTATGAAATATTTCATTCTTGTCTCCCACTAACTCCATTTAATGTAAGCTCTGTGAAGCCAGAAACATTCTTGTTTGTGACTTTTTCTCAGCACAGAAAACACAGCTGGGTATATCATTGACGATATGTAAGGGTTGATTGAATGAATAAATGGAAAACAAAATTAATAGCTCAGTGCCTTAACCCTGCTAAATTCTTATGCCTTTCTCTGTAAGACTGCATTTAAATCCAATTCTTCCAATAAAATCTACTGTAATGGAGTCAGCTTGTATTCCTTTAAACAGTGAAAATCAGTAGTGACCAGGCAAAGCAAAAATTGAAAAATAATCTAGAGTCTGTCTTTCCTTGAATATCTCAGCACAATGCCCTGAGCCGAACACACAGATGAATTTCCCTAACATTTCTTAATTAACTTATAAAAGTATAAAAGCAACTTAAGCAAGTTTAATTTATCATGGAATTCAAGATTCACACATATCTAATATTGAGCACAACTGCTTCACCTACACTTTCTCTGCACTCTCCTACTTGACAATGATGGGGTTTCGTACTAAACCTTTTTTTTGTTTGTTTTTGCCACAACTCTAACCCAACAATGAACCCATTTTATCAGTTTAAAATATTTAGCCAACTTTAAAGAGTTGGGTTTTGTTTTTTGTTTGTTTGTTTGTTACTCCATATTTTTAGTTAGCAGAAATAAAAATGTGGAAAGACATTTGAACATTTTGGCCAGGGGCCATGTCTGACCCAGAAGAAAGCAGGAATGAAACCTACAGAACTGTATAAATACTTCTTTTCCCCCCAACTTAGTATCTCCTTTGCTATTAATAGTATGAAGTGATGTTGGTAAAAGCAGTAAAATGTCTTGGTCCAGAACATGAATTATGATATCAGACAGATTTTGAACTCTTTTGGTTCAATCCATTGACCAGATTTGTGCCTTTGGGTTACTCCTTTATCCTCTTTCCCCCAGCTCAGCTGCCTCACATTTTAACCTGAGAAAGACAGGAGCCCCACATTAGGGTGCTATTGTGAAAATCAATATGACGGTACCAATAAGCACTAAGCTTCATGCCAGGCATGTGATGGTGGTAAGCAGTCAGTAAACATGAGCTTATGTTAGTAGTATCAGTAATAATATAATAAATAGTTTTATTTAAAAAAAGGACAAACCAGCAAGTCATTCACCAAATATTAAACCACACATCAAACTGGAAAGCAATTATGTGTGATGCTAGCATTATTTGTTAGCATAAAGCTTCAGTATGAAAATCATTATTGTCTTATTTAAAAGAAAAATGACTTGCTTGAAAATAATGGCTCCTATAAATTTTCTTAGAAGAAATGAAGCAGCCATCATAGTCAAAAGAAGAGTCCAAAATGCAGTGCTTGGATGCAATCTCAAAAACGACAGAATGATCTCTGATCATTTCCAAGGCAAACCATTCAATACCATGGTAATCCAAGTCTATGCCTGGACCAGTAATGCTGAAGAAGCTGAAGATGAACAGTTCTATGAAGACCTACAAGACCTTCTAGAGCTAACACCCAAAAAAGATGTCCTTTTCATTATAGGGGACTGGAATGCAAAAGTAGGAAGTCAAGAAACACCTGGAGTAACAGGCAAATTTGGCCTTGGAATGCAGAATGAAGCAAGGCAAAGGCTAATAGAGTTCTGACAAGAGAACACACTGGTCAGAGCAAACACCCTCTTCCAACAATGCAAGAGAAGGCTCCACACACGGACATCACCAGATGGTCAACACTGAAATCAGATTGATTATATTCTTTGCAGCCAGAGATGGAGAAGCTCTATAAAGTCAGCAAAAACAAGACTAGGAGCTGACTGTGGTTCAGATCATGAACTCCTTATTGCCAAATTCAGACTGAAATTGAAGAAAGTGGAGAAAACCACTAGACCATTCAGGTATGACCTAAATCAAATCCCTTATGACTATACAGTGGAAGTGAGAAATAGATTTAAGGGATTAGATCTGATAGACGGAGTGCCTGATGAACTATGGACAGAGGTTCATGACTTTGTACAGGAGACAGGAATCAAGACCATCCCCATTGAAAAGAAATGAAAAAAGCAAAATGGCTGTTCTAGGAGGCCTTACAAATAGCTGTGAAAAGAAGAGAGGTGAAAGACAAAGGAGAAAAGGANATGTGTATAAGAGACAGTCTGTGTATATAATACATATCACATGCCATTTATAAATGCATATACATATATATTTGATTAAAACATCTTAAATAATGGGAATCTACTGTAAAATTCATCTTTGCTTCATCTTATAAGCATGAAAACAATTCTGGATTTAGAAAAACACATATACACCTTCCATTTTTATTGAAACTAATAAAATTGTCAACACTAACAGAGATATAGTCATAGCAACCCTAGATTTTTATATTATATTCACCACCTTAGCTGAGATGGTGAATTATTCTATGACATTTATTTTCTCATTCTTGTATGGCAATAGAATTGTTAGCTGAGGCTGAACACATGAATATACAAGTAAAGATTGTCTTACTAGTAAATCATGTGCCTACCATCTGGCCATTGGGATGAACTGGAGATGGTGTAGGCAATTATATTGTTCTACCCTTAAAAGGGGCCCCTTGGTACTCAGGTGGTGGTAGTGGTAAAAATTCCTCCTGCCAATACAGGAGACATTAGAGATGTGGGGCTTATCCCTGGCTCAGGAAGATTCCCTAGAGGAGGGTATGGCCACCCACACCAGTATTCCAGACTCCCATGGGCAGAGGAGGCTGGCAGGCTACAACCCATGGGGTCACAAAGAAGCAATCTATCATGATAGAAGCAACCTATCATGCACATACACTTAAAAGAAAAAAAGAATCAATGATTTTCTTCTTATCCCATTCCTGCCAGCAGAAATACACATATGGTAATGTGCCTTTTTGGATGATGGGAAAAAAATATAAACATCGATGGATGGATACTAAAGATAAGCAAAAAATAAATGAAAAAACCCTGGATCTTTAATGACATACAGGTATTATTCTAGACCTTATTTATTAATGTTTGGAATGCTAATAGATAAAACAAACCCCACATTATTTAAGACAATTTTTATTGAGATTGTTTTCAGCCAAAATGGTACCCTAAATAATTTATTATTCTCCTATATTTATCAGTTACTGTTAATATACAATTAAATTGAAATGCAATGGTAAAAACAAGGGGAAAAAAAAGACCTTTCTATATTAAATTTGAAAATTGCTTTTAATCTTATCTAGTAAGAGTTGCTGATTTCATGGCCAGATTTTAAATAATAATTATTATTATTTTATGCACTTATTTATTTTGGGTTGGGGAGGTAGGAAACTTATACTGTCTTACACTGTCCACAATAATGTTAATGTTTACAGAAAATCCATTAGGAGCATTATGGTGTCTGATTTGCACAGTTCATGCCTGTCTCATTTAATCTTTACAGCAATCAGATGAGAATTGCAACGTTCTAAAAGTTCTTCTTAAAAATTCTGAAGCAAAGTGAGAGGTAGAATAATAAGTGAGAGGTAGAATTCTCACACAGGTCTTCATTTTTCTTTTAATTTCTTGATGCTTCTTAAGAAACAGTACACAATGCTCTGCTAGCCAAAATAAGTTTATTTATTCTGAACTGAATATAATACCAACGTGAATTTTAAAATATATATTAAAATTTTAAATGAAGATTTTTACATAAAAATGTTATTTCTAGACATTTAACTTATATGCAGAGTACATCATGAGAAACGCTGGACTGGAAGAAACATAAGCTGGAATCAAGATTGCCACGAGAAATAACAATAACCTCAGATATGCAGATGACACCACCCTTATGGCAGAAAGTGAAGAGGAGCTAAGAAGCCTCTTGATGAAAGTGGAGGAGGAAAGCGAAAAAGTTGGCTTAAAGCTCAACATTCAGATAATGAAGATTATGGCATCCAGACCGATCACTTCATGGGAAATAGATGGAGAAACAGTGGAAACAGTATCAAACTTTATTTTTGGGGGCTCCAAAATCACTGCAGATGGTGACTGCAGCCATGAAATTAAAAGACGCTTACTCCTTGGAAGAAAAGTTATGACCAACCTGGATAGTATATTCAAAAGCAGAGACATTACTTTGCCGACTAAGGTCCGCCTAGTCAAGGCTATGGTTTTTCCTGTGGTCATGTATGGATGTGAAAGTTGGACTGTGAAGAAAGCTGAGCGCTGAAGAATTGATGCTTTTGAACTGTGGTGTTGGAGAAGACTCTTGAGAGTCCCTTGGACTGCAAGGAGATCCAACCAGTCCATTCTGAAGGAGATCAACCCTGGGATTTCTTTGGAAGGAATGATGCTAAAGCTGAAACTCCAGTACTTTGGCCACCTCATGTGAAGAGTTGACTCATTGGAAAAGACTCTGATGCTGGGAGGGATTGGGGGCAGGAGGAGAAGGGGACGACAGAGGATGAGATGGCTGGATGGCATCACGGACTCGATGGATGTGAGTCTGAGTGAACTCCGAGATGGTGATGTACAGGGAGGCCTCGTGTGCTGCGATTCATGGGGTCGCAAAGAGTTGGACAAGACTGAGCGACTGAATTGAACTGAACTGATCCTTAGGAAAGACTAGACACTTAGCATGGGCAATGATCTGATTGTCCAATAGAACACCACCTGGTCATTAATAGGACTAAAAATACATACTTATTCATTTAAAATGTTGTTTGTGCCATGTTGATAAGTGTAAAAAGAAAAAAACAAAAAACCTTGAGAATGCATATTGAAAAGTTATTCAGTTTCATTTGTTTCTTTTGGTAAAAACAAATAGTTTGTGTGTTCATGTTTGAGGAAGTATATCAAAGATGGCCTGCAAATTCTAAATCTTAAAAATTAATTTCTAAATATTTGAATAAGATACTTAAATAACAATGATCAAATCTTTTATCCCATCTGATTACTGCAACCATGGGTTTACCCCATTTTTCCTGCCCAAATCATTAGGGAATCTTTAAGGGATACTGAGAAGGCTCACATAGTCATTTCAGCCCCAATTTTAGAAAGTCATTTTGCTTTATTCTGATGCTCCATCTTTCTTTGGTTACTATTCTTTACTTTTCCTGCATATCTTTCAAATTTGTCTACATAATTTCATCTCTAATGCTATCACCATTCTCCGCTTCACTTTCTTGACCCATTTGAGTACGCTAATAGCTTCATAATGACCATTTTGTCTTTAGTACATCATCCTGCAGTTGCAGTGATTTGCATAAATGCAAAGTTCAGCATACCACAATTTCTTATACTCCCCAGAGACTTCCTAAAACCCTTAAAAGAAGGTTTAATTAAATATTTTAACAGCCGTGTCCATGTTTTCCATAACTTGGTTTTCATTTTTTTTTTTCTGTGTCACCTCACATCCTGTGCCTCTTACAACTCAGCCACACTGAACTTGCTTCAACTCTCTCTAGCATTAGAAAAATTGTTAGCTCTCTTCCAGTGCTCATATCATCCCAAATCATCAAAGAATCCCAGGAAGAGGAAATGAAATGCACATTGAATGAACAAGAAGCAAAGTTATCTCAGATTGTCAAGTCTGCCAGAACTGGTAGACATAGCAATGATTGTAATAAGAGTTAGTGCTAAGAGTATTTGAAATTGTTTCATGTGTCTGTGGTCAAGTTATGCACATATTTTTAGACATATTTTGTAGAATTCACACTGCATTTACTTTATACTTTTTGTTATTATTTTTTTCCCACTGCCATAATATTGGTTCTCCATTTGATGCAAATCTTGTTTTTCTTTTTTACATTTTATACACATTTTCTTAATTCTTTTTTTTTTTTTTCTCAACAACTGACCAAAACTTTGCCAGAAGAAAATATTTTATTTTATTAATAAGCTTTTAGATCACACATTTTAATTTCTCACATCTTTCTGAAGTAAATATTGATTAAGGGATCTCAGAATCCAAGTAAATTTAGGAAGACCCAACTTGGCCCTTATTGAAAACTCATATGAGTGGGTTGCCATTTTCTACTCCAGAGGATATGCCTGACCCTGGGATCAAATGCATTCTTTGTCTCTTGCATTTCCTGCATTGGCAGATGGATTCTTTACCACTGGAGCCACCTGGAAAGCCCTCTACTTAATGTTATAAATAGTAATTCCTTACTTCTGTCTTTTCATATAATGAAAATGTTGTTCGGTTGCTCAGTCATGTCCAACTTTTTGTGACCCCATGGACTGCAGCATGCTCAGCTTCCCTATCCTTCATCATCTCCCAGAGCTTACTCAGCTCATGTCCACTGAGTCAGTGATGCCATCCAAAAATCTGGTCCTCTGTTGTCCTTTTCTTCTACTGCCTTCTATCTTTCCCAGCATCAGGATCTTTTCCAATGAATTGGCTCTTTGCATCAGGTGACCAAAATATTGGAGCCTCACCATCAGTTCTTCCAATGAATATTCAGGGTAGATTTACTTTAGGATTGATAGGTTTGATTTCCTTGTAGTCCAAGGGACTTTCAACAGTCTTCCCCAACACCACAGCTTGAAAGCATCAATTCTTTGGCACTCAGTCTTTTTTACAGTCCATCTTTCACATCCATACATGATTATTGGAAAAACCATAGGTTTGACTGTATGGATCTTTGTTGGCATAGTAAGGTCCTTGCTTTTTAATATGCTTTCCAGTTTGGGCATAGCTTTTCTTCCAAGGAGCAAGTGTTTTTTAATTTCATGGCTGCAGTCAACATCTGCAGTGATTTTGGAGCCTCCCAAAAATAAAGCCTGTCACTGTTTCCATTGTTTCTCCACCTATTTGCCATGAAGTGATGAAAACTTTACCTTTAAGCAATAAGATAAATTTGTTCAGCTATTTTAAATATCTCATCAAGAGAGAGCAATAGATTCAGACCAAATAATCTGCAGAGAATACCAGGCCACATTAGACAGATGTTGTATTTTCAGTCATCATCAGAACACCTAATAGCACTATATTTTAACTCTCTGGTCCTTGTACATTACTTATCTAACACATAACTTGTCTTATTACATTATTCCATCTTGTCCTGTATTTCACCCTATTTCCTGATAGATATTTTGGCTAGCTCTGGTCTATTAATATTGATATAGTCTCAGTTATTTATGTATTCCACAATTTATCAGCTATATGATATGGACTAGATCATGTTATATACTATTCTATTGTTTTCATATTATTTAATAATAATATGAAATTATTTATTATAATATATATTTTATATTATAGTCATACAATATAATTATATTATGTTATAATTATTAACATTATAATTTTATATGATATATATTTATTAAATTTATTATAATAAATTTAAATTTATCATTGTTATATGTTGTTACATGTATTATTAATAAAAATACATAAAATAAAATACTGTGCTGTATAAAAGTTAAGAATAAGACAGGATAGCAAAACAGCATTTTCATTAGATAAGATTTGGGGTTTGATAGAGTTAATTATTGGGCATATAATGGAAAGCCATTGAAATTAGCCTGGGGAAAATGGTATCCTGTTAAAAAGAAATGGAATTTCTTTTCCACTAAATGGAATTTTCAATGATAATTTGACATTGAGTAAAAATGTAATTTTGTGTTTTATTATCAGAGATACAGGCAACTTAATTTGACCAGTCATAAAAGTCAGATAAAGTAAAACATGGAACAAGTGAAGTAAAAACAAATCTAAATATGGTGAATCATTAAAGAATTTTAGATAGATAGAAGACATAATATAATTTACAATAGGAAGTTTAGCAAAACTATGACTGGTGTAACGTAAGCAATCCAGAAGACAAGTGATCTAGACCTTACTTTAAGAAGGATTAAAGGACATTCTCATTTGAAGAACATTTATAAAGCAGAATTGGAGTAAAATATTGAGTTTCTCAAAATATTGAACCCTTACAAGGCCTTCCCTGGTGGCTCAGATGGTAAAACATCTGCCTAAAATGTGGGAGATCTGGGTTCAATCCCTGGGTCCAGAAGGTCTCCTGGAGAAGGAAATGGCAACTCACTCCAGTATTCTTGCTTGGAGAATCCCACAGACAGAGGAGCCTGGTGGGCTATAGTCCATAGGGTCACAAAGCATCGGACATGACTGAGCAACTTCTCTTTCTTTCTGATGAGTTCCTCATTATATATAAGAAGGAAGAGAAAAAAACAGAGAGAAAGAAGGAGGCGGAGAGAAAGAGTGACTTACTCCATGAAGCATGAATCACCCCACAAAGTGTGGTCTCATTGAGTTAATCATGCCATCAGACATCTACCCCATGGGTGGTAAATGTTCATAGCTATAGCCTTATGTTCTGAGTCTCGTTCTGATGGGTGGAGCCATGATTAGTAAAACTTTAATTTTCTTTTGATGGGTGAGGCTGTCTTCACTGGCTATTATTTACCTGGGGCCAAACTATGGTGGCCAAACTCTGGCTTCCCTGGTGGCTCAGAGGTTAAAGCCTCTGCCTGCAATGCGGGAGACCTGGGTTCCATTTTTTGGTTCAGGAAGATCCCCTGGAGAAGAAAATGGCAACCCACTCCAGTATTCTTGCCTGGAGAATCCTATGGATGGAGGAGCGTTTGCAAAGAGTCGGTCACAACTGAGCGACTTCACTTTCTTTCACCTTCAAACTATGGTGGAGGTTTTGAAGAAAATGGATACCTCCTTCAAAAGCTCCCAGGCAAGCACTGCTACATTTAGTGCCCCCCAACACTGCAATAGGCACCTCCAACCCACGCCTCCACCAGAAACTCTGGGAAACTCACAGGCAAGTCTGGGTCAGTCTCTTGTGGGGCATAGACCATAGATAATTAGTTGAGTTCATCACTCAGTCTTGTCCGACTCTTTGTGAGTCATGAACAGCAGCATGCCGGGCCTCGGTGTCCATCACCAAATCCTGGAGTTTACCCAAACTCATGTCCATTGAGTTGGGGATGCCATCTTAACCATCTCATCCTCTGTCATCCCCTTCTCCTCCTGCCCTCGCTCTTTCCCAGCATGGGGGTATTTTCAAATGAGTCAGCTCTGTGCATCAGGTGGTCAAAGTATTGGAGTTTCAGCTTCAACATCAGTCCTCACAATGAACACCTAGGACTGATCTCCTTTAAGATGGACTGGTTGGATCTCCTTGAAGTCCAAGGGATTCACAAGAGTCTTCTCCATTACTACATTTCAAAAGCATCATTCTACACTCAGCTTTCTTTATAGTCCAACTCTCACATCCATACATGATTACTGGAAAAAACCATAGCCTTGAATAGACAGACCTTTGTTGACAAAGTAATGTCTCTGCTTTTTAATATACTGTCTAGGTTAGTCATAACTTTCTTTCCAAGGAGTAAGTGTTTTTAAATTTCATGGCTGCAATCACCATCTACAGTGATTTTGGAGCCAAAATAAAGTTAGCCACTCTTTCCCAATCTATTGCCATGAAGCGATGGGAGTGGATGCCATGAATTAGTTTTCTGAATGTTGAGCTTTAAGGTAACTTTTTCACTCTTCTCTTTCACCTTCATCAGAACTCTTTAGTTCTTCTTCACTTTCTGCCATAAGGGTGGTGTCACCTGCATTTCTCAGGTTATTGATATTTCTCCTGGAAATCTTGATTCTAGCTTTTGCTTCATCCAGCCCACAGTTTCTTATTATGTACTCTGCATATGTTAAATAAGCAGGGTGACAATATACAGCCTTGACATTCTCCTTTCTCTATTTGGGACAAGTCTTTTGTCAATGTCCAGTTTTAACTGTTGCTTCCTGACCTGAAAACAGGTTTCTCAAGAAGCAGGTTAGGAGGTCTGGTATTTCCATCTTTTTCAGGATTTTCCACAATTTGCTGTGATCCACACAGTCAAAGGCTTTGGCATAATCAATAAAGCAGAAATAGATGTTTTTTTTCTGGAACTCTCTTGATTTTTCCATGATCCAGCAGATGCTGGCAATTTGATCTCTGGTTCCTCTACATTTTCTAACCCAGCTTGAACATCTGGGAGTTAACAGTTCACATATTGATGAAGCCTGGCTTGGAGAATTTTGAGCATTACTTTACTAGCCTGTGAGATGAATGCAATTGTATGTTAGTTTGAGCATTCTTTTAGCATTGCTTTTCTTTGGGATTGGAATGAAAATTGAACTTTTCCAGTCCTGTGGTTACTGCTGAGTTTTCCAAATTTGCTGACATATTGAGTGCAACACTTTCACAGCATCATCTTTTAGGATTTGAAATAGCTCAACTGGAATTCCACCATCTCCACTAGATTTATTCATAGTAATGTTCCCTAAGGACCACTTGACTTCACATTCCATGGTGTCTGGCTCTAGGTGAGTGACCACACCACTGTGATTATCTGGGTCATGAAGATCTTTTTTGTACAGTTCTTCTGTGTATTCTTGCCACCTCTTCTTAATATTTTCTGCTTCTGTTAGGTCCATGCCATTTCTGTCCTTTATTGAGCCCATCTTTGCATGAAATGTTCCCTTGGTATCTCCAATTTTCTTGAAGAGAACTCTAGTGTTTCCTATTCTGTTGTTTTCCTCTATTTCTTTGCATTGATCACTGAGGAAGACTTTCTTATCTGTCCTTTCTATTCCTTGGAAATCTGAATTCAAATGGGTACATCTTTCCTTTTCTCTTTTGCTTTTCACCTCTTCTTTTCATAGCTATTTCTAAGACCTTCTCAGACAGCCATTTAGGTTTTTTGCATTTCTTTTTCTTGGGGATGGTCTTGATTCCTTTCTCCTATACAATGTCAAGAACCTCAGTCCATAGTTCACCAGGCATTCTGTCTATCAGATCTAGTCACTTAAATCTATATCTCACTGACACTGTATAATTATAAGGGATTTGGCTTTGGGGTACAGAATGAAGCAGGGCAAAGGCTAATAGAGTTTTGCAAGAGAACGTACTGGTCATAGCAAACACCTTCTTCCAACAACACAAGAGAAGACTCTACACATGGAGAGCACCACATGGTCAAGAGCGAAATAAGATTGATTATATTCTTTTCAGCCAACCATGGAGAAGCTCTATATCATCAGCAAAAACAAGACTGGGACCTGGCTGTGGCTCAGATCATGAAATCCTTGTTGCCAAATTGAGACTTAAATTGAAGAAAGTGGGGAAAACTACTAGATCATTCAGCTATGACCTAAATCAAATCCCACTGGATCATTGAAAAAGCAAGAGAGTCAATAAAACATCTATTTCTGATTTATTGCTATGCCAAAGCCTTTGACTATGTGGATGATAGTAAACTGTGGAAAATTCTGAAAGAGATGGAAATACCAGACCACCTGACCTTCCTCTTGAGAAACCTGTATGAGGGTCAGGAAGCAACAGTTAGAACTTAACATGGAACAACAGACTGGTTCCAAACATTAAAAGGAGTATGCCAAAGGCTTTATATTGTCATCCTGCTTATTTAACTTATATGCAGAGTGCATCATGAGAAACCCTGGGCTGGATGAAACACAAGCTTGAATCAAGATTGCTGGGAGAAATATCAATAAGCTCAGATTTGCAGATGACAGCACCCTTATGGCAGAAAGTGAAGAAGAACTAAAGAGCCTCTTGATGAAAGTTAAAGACAAGAGTGAAAAAAACTGGTTTAAAATTCAACAAACATAAAACTAAGATGGTGGCATCTGGTCCCATCACTTCATGTCAAATAGATGGGAAAACAATGGAAACAGTGAGAGACTTTATTTTGGGGGGCTCCAAAATCATTGCAGATTGTGATTGAAGCCATGAAATTAAAAGACGTTTACTCCTTGGAAGGAAAGTTATGACAAACTTAGGCAGCATGATAAAAAGCAGAGACCTTACTTTGTCAACAAAGGTCTATCTAGTCAAGGCTATGGTTTTCCAGTAGTCAAGTATGGATGTGATATTTGGACTATAAAGAAAGCTGAGTGCTATAGATTTGATGCTTTTGAACTGTGGTGTTGGAGAAGACTCTTGAGAGTCCCTTGGATTGCAAGGAGATCCAACCAGTCCATCNAAAGGTCTATCTAGTCAAGGCTATGGTTTTCCAGTAGTCAAGTATGGATGTGATATTTGGACTATAAAGAAAGCTGAGTGCTATAGATTTGATGCTTTTGAACTGTGGTGTTGGAGAAGACTCTTGAGAGTCCCTTGGATTGCAAGGAGATCCAACCAGTCCATCCTAAAGGAGATCAGTCCCAGGTGTTCATTGGAAGGACTGATATTGAAGCTGAAACACCAATATTTTGTCCACCTTTTGCAAAGAGCAGACTCATTTGAAAAGACCTTATGTTGGGAAAGAGTGAGGGCAGGAGGGGAAGGGGACGACAGAGCATCTGATGTTTAGATGACATCACCAACTCAAGGGACATGAGTTTGGGTAAACTTTGGGAGTTGGTGATGGACTGGGAGGCCTGGAATGCTGCTGTTCATGGTGTTGCCAAAAGTCGGACATGACTGACTAACTGAACTGGACTGAACTAAATGGTCTAATATTTTCCCCACTTTCTTCAATTTCAGGTTTAACCTAAGTTAAACCCTTTATGATTATACAGTAGAAGTGAGAAATTCAAGGTATTCGATCTGACAGACAGAGTGCCTGAAGAACTATGGATGGAGGTTCCTACATTGTACGGGAGGCAGAGATCAAGACCATCCCCAAAAAAGGAATGCAGAAAGGCAAAATGTTCATCTGAGAAGGCCTTACAAATGCCTGTGAAAAGAAGAGAAGTGACAGGCAAAGGAGAAAAGGAAAGATATGCCCTTTTGAATGCAGAGTTCCAAAGTAATAAAAGGAGAGGTAAGAAAGCCTTCCTGAGTAATCAGTACAAAGAAATAGAGGAAAACAATAGAATGGAAAAGACTACAGATGTCCTCAAGAAAATTAGAGATACCAAAGGAATATTTCATACAAAGATGGGCACAATAAAGTACAGAAAATGTATGAACCTAAAAGAAGAAGAACATATTAAGATGAAATGGCAGAAATACACACAAGAACCATACAAAAAGATCTTCATGACCCAGATAACTATGACAGTCTGATCACTCACCTAAAGCCAGGCATCCAGCAATGCAAAGGCAAGTGGGCCTTAGAAAGAATCACCATGAGCAAAGCTATAGGAGATGATGGAATTTCAGTTCAGCTATTTCAAATCCTAAAAGATGATTCTGTGAAAGCAATGTGCTCAATATTTCAGCAAATTTGGAGAATTCAGCAGTGGCCACAGGACTGGAAAAGTTTAGTTTTCATTCCAATCCAAAGGAAAAGCAATGACAAAGAATGCTGAAATTACTGCACATTTGCACTTATCTCAAACACTAGTAAAGTAATGCTCAAAACTTTCCAAACCAGGCTTCAACAACACATGAACCATGAACTTCCAGGTGTTCAAGCTGGATTTAGAAAAGGTGGAGGAACCAGAGATCAAATCCATTGATTTGATTCGTTGCCAAAATCCGTTGGATCATAGAGAAAGTGAAAGAGTTCCAGAAAAGCATCTACTTCTGCTTTATTGACTATGTCAAAGCCTTTGTCTGTGTATCACAATAAAATTCTTAGAGATGGGAATACCAGGCCACCTGACCTGCCTCTTGAGAAATCTGTATGCAGGTCAGGAAGCAACAGTTAGAACTGGACATGGAACAGCAGACTGGTTCCAAATAGGAAAAGGAGTACGTCAAGGCTATATATTGTCACCCTGCTTATTTAACTTATATGCAGAGTACATCATGAGAAACTTGTGGAAGAAACACAAGCTGGAATCCAGATTGCCAGGAGAAATATCAATAACCTCAGATATGCAGATGACACCACTCTGATGGCAGAAGGCAAAGAAGAACTAAGGAGTCTCTTGATGAAAGTGAAAGAGGAGAGTTAAAAAGGTAGCTTAAAATTCAACATTCAGAAAACTAAGATCATGGCAACTGGTCCCATCACTTCATGGCAAATAGATGGGGAAACAATGGAAACAGTGATAGACTTTATGTTTTGGGGCTCCAAAATCCCTGCAGCTGATGACTGTGCAGTTTAGTTCAGTTGCTCAGCTGTGTCCAACTCTTCGTGACCCCATGGACTGCAGCACGGCAGGCTTCCCCATTCATCACCAACTCCCAGAGCTTGCTCAAACTCATGTCCATTGTGTCAGTGATCCCATTCAACCACTTCATCAACTGTTGTCCCCTTCTCCTTCAGCCCTCAATCTTTCCTACCAAGAGGGTCTTTTCAAATGAGTCAGTCCTTCGCATCAGGTGGCCAAAGTATTGGTGTTTAACCTTCAACAACAGTCCTTCCAATGAATATTCAGAACTTATTTCCTTTAGGATGAACTGGTTGGATCTCCTTGCATTCCAAAGGAATCTCAACAGTCTTCTTCAACACCACAGTTCAAAAGCATCAAATCCTCGGTGCTCAGCTTACTTTATATAGTCCAAATCTCACATCCATACATGACTACTGGAAAAAACATAGCCTTGACTAGACACACTTTTCTGGCAAAGTAATGTCTCGGCTTTTTAATATGCTCTCTAGGTTTGTCATAACTTTTCTTCCAAGGAGTAAGCGGTTCTTAATTCCATGCCTGCAGTCACCATCTGCAGTGATTTTGGAGCCCAATAAGATAAAGTCTGTCACTCTTTCCACTGTTTCCACATCTATTTGGCACAAATTGATGGGACCAGTTTCCATGATCTGTTTTCTGAATGTTTAGTTTTAAGTCAACTTTTTCACTCTCCTCTTTTACTTTCTTTAAGAGGCTCTTTAGTTTTATTTGCCTTCTGCCATCAGGGTGGTGTCATTTGCATATGAGATTATTGATATTTCCCCAGGCAATCTTGATTCCAGCTTGTGCTTCCTCCAGCCAGCATTCCTCATGATGCACTCTGCATATAAATTAAATAAACAGGGTGACAATATACAGCCTTGATATACTCCTTTCCCAATTTGGAACCAGTCTGTTGTTCCATGTCCGGTTCTAACTGTTGCTTCCTGACCTGCATACAGATTTCTCAGGGGGCAGGTCAGATGGTCTGGTATTCCCATCTCTTTAAGAATTTTCCATAGTTCATGGTGATCCACACACTGAAAGGCTTTGGCATAATCAATAAAGCAAAAGTAGATGTTTTTCTAAAACCCTCTTGCTTTTTTGATAATCCAACAGAAGTTGACAATTTGATCTCTGGTTCCTCTGCCTTTTCTAAATCCAGCTTGAACATTTGGAAGTTCACAGTTCACATACTGTTGAAGCCTGGCTTGGAGAATTTTGAGCTTTAATTTACTAGCATGTGAGATGAGTGCAACTGTGTGGTAGCTTGAACATTCTTTGGCATTGCCTTTCTTTGGGATTGGAAAGAAAACTGACCTTTTCCAGTCCTGTGGCTACTGCTGAGTTTTCCTAATTTGCTGACATATTGAGTGCAGCACTTTCAGAGCATCATTTTTTTTTTTTTTTTGGTTTTGAGATAGCTCAACTGGAATTCCATTACCTCCACTAGCTTTGTAGTGATGCTTCCCTAAGGCCACTTGATGACTGTAGCCACAAAATTGAAAGATGCTTGCTCCTTGGAAGAAAAGCTATGTCCAAGCTAGGCAGCATATTAAAAAGCAGAGACGTTACTTTGCCAACAAATGTTCGTCCAGTCAAAGCTATGGTTTTTCCAGTAGTCTTGTATGGATGAGATTTGAACTATAAAGAAAGCTGAGCACCTAAGAATTAATGCTTTGAACTGGGCTGTTGGAGAAAACTGAGGTGTTGAGAGTCCCTTGGTGTTGGTGTAGAGAATACCTATGGTGTTGAGAGTCCCTTGGACAGCACAGAGTTCCAATCAGTCCATCCTAAAGGAAATCAGTCCTGAATATTCATTGGAAGGACTTATGTTGAAGCTGAAACTTCAATACTTAGCCAACCTTATGTGAAGAACTGACTCATTTGAAAATAACCTGATGTTGGGAAAGACTGAAGGTGGGAAGAGAAGGGGACAACAGAGGATGAGATGGTTGGATGGCATCATTGACTCAGTGAACATGCATTGGGTAAAATCTGGGAGTTGGTAATGGACAGGGAGGCCTGGCATGCTGCAGTCCATGTGATTGCAGAGTTGGACATGACTGAGCAACTCAACTGAACTGACCTGATAGACTTACATAAACTCTGTTGCTTTGGATAAATTATAAATCTATTTTCATTTGTTCATATTAGCTATTTTTTAAAAATTGTCTCGAGGTACAATTTAATTCACTAAGTATTCTACTCAGTAAACAAATATTAACTCAATGCTATATGGTAGGGATTATTTTTTGGCTAAGAGTACACAGTGGTAAATAATAAAATTATAGTCCTCCATATCTTACTTCAGCATTACTGGTTGTGGCATAGACTTGGATTACGGTGATATTGAATGGTTTGCCTTGGAAATGAACAGAGATCATTCTGTCGTTTCTGAGATTGCATGCAAGTACTGCATTTCAGACTCTTTTGTTGATCATGATAGCTACTCCATTTCTTCTGAGGGATTCCTGCCCGCAGTAGTAGATATAATGGTCATCTGAGTTAAATTCACCCATTCCAGTCCATTTTAGTTCGCTGATTCCTAGAATGTCGACGTTCACTCTTGCCATCTCTTGTTTGACTACTTCCAGTTTGCCTTGATTCATGGACCTGACATTCCAGGTTCCTATGCAATATTCCTCTTTACAGCATCGGACTTTGTTTCTATCACCAGTCACATCCACAGCTAGGTATTGCTTTTGCTTTGGCTCCATCCCTTCATTCTTTCTGGAGTTATTTCTCCACTGATCTCCAGTAGCATATTGGGCACCTACTGACCTGGGGAGTTCCTCACAACTGAACTGAACTGAAGATATCAGTTCAGTCGTGTCCGACTCTTTGCGACCCCATGAATCGCAGCACGCCAGGCCTCCCTGTTCATCATCATCTCCCGGAGTTCACTCAGACTCAAGTCCATCGAGTCCGTGATGCCATCCAGCCATCACAGGCTCCAAGCACATAAACAGAAAAACACAGTAATTACAAGTTTGTATAAGAGTTTTGGAGAAAAACAAGAGGATATTTTATAGAGAATAAGTTACTCATTTATCTTTTTTTAAGTTGATTATTTTTGTTCTTTCTAGTCACTAAGTCATGTTCAATTATTTTTCAACCCTGGAAACTGTAGACCAACAGGCTCCTCTGTCCACAGNCAAGTACTGCATTTCAGACTCTTTTGTTGATCATGATAGCTACTCCATTTCTTCTGAGGGATTCCTGCCCGCAGTAGTAGATATAATGGTCATCTGAGTTAAATTCACCCATTCCAGTTCATTTTAGATCGCTGATTCCTAGAATGTCGACGTTCACTCTTGCCATCTCTTGTTTGACTACTTCCAGTTTGCCTTGATTCATGGACCTGACATTCCAGGTTCCTATGCAATATTCCTCTTTACAGCATCGGACTTTGTTTCTATCACCAGTCACATCCACAGCTGGGTATTGCTTTTGCTTTGGCTCCATCCCTTCATTCTTTCTGGAGTTATTTCTCCACTGATCTCCAGTAGCATATTGGGCACCTACTGACCTGGGGAGTTCCTCACAACTGAACTGAACTGAAGATATCAGTTCAGTCGTGTCCGACTCTTTGCGACCCCATGAATCGCAGCACGCCAGGCCTCCCTGTTCATCATCATCTCCCGGAGTTCACTCAGACTCAAGTCCATCGAGTCCGTGATGCCATCCAGCCATCACAGGCTCCAAGCACATAAACAGAAAAACACAGTAATTACAAGTTTGTATAAGAGTTTTGGAGAAAAACAAGAGGATATTTTATAGAGAATAAGTTACTCATTTATCTTTTTTTAAGTTGATTATTTTTGTTCTTTCTAGTCACTAAGTCATGTTCAATTATTTTTCAACCCTGGAAACTGTAGACCAACAGGCTCCTCTGTCCACAGGATTCCCCAGGCAAGAATACTAGAGTGGATTGGCATTTCATGGCATTCATTGGCATTCTCCATGGGATCTTCTTGACCCTGGGAGTCAATAAGTTTAGAACTGTGCAGCTTGAGAGTAGAAGATATTGCATAGGTTGTTCACAAAAGAGAGAGGGTGTTTTGGCTAAGACTAGAGAAATGAGAGGTGCTGTATCTACTCTTTGGCCTCCTATTCAAAATTTGGTTTCAGATGTCAAGACTGATGAAGCCATGCACACCAGAAGGGTATGATATATTTTGCTAATTACACAGTGAAGCTCCCTGAGAGCAAAACAGCCCTCTTAAGTTGAATATATGTATATATATATAAAGAGACTCATTAAAACCAGGAAAGGAGACTTGATTTGAGTAATGAGTGGGGCCATGACAAGAATTCCAAGTTCCAGAGCACAAAACCAGTCTTGTGGTCACCTGAAACTCTTATGGTTGTCAAAGATTTTTCTTGGGCTTTCTTATCAGCTTGTACAGATTTGGAGCAAAAGAGGAAACAGAAAGAATGAGATTTAAAACTTGGCAGAATTCAAATTAAACATCCAAAAACAGAATCTTTTTTTTTTTTTTTACAGAAAATTAACCTTTGGACAGAGTTGGATAATGAATGAGAAGGCTGGTTTAATTCTAAGCAGAAGCAAAAGTTAGAATTTAGACAATGTGGCCTGAGAAAACGGAACACGATCAAAGCAGAATGCTGGTATGGATGATGTACCATAAATAAAGGCAAAGGAATTTCTAAAAATGTTTATTGATTGATCAATGTTCCTCTGTATTTTTTCAATCTCTGAATCAGGATGTCATTTAGAATAACATAATCAGAATAGCTCTAGAGTAGGATCCTCCAGACTCCCCATGGAGGGAGTCACAAATTAACCCTTTACTATTCAGATTATTTACAAAGTCCATGATATCATAGAGGGAGACCTGGGTGCCCAGATCAGTAGGGAAGATATTGGGAAGTCCAGGGCAGTTCTTCTTTCCCAAAGCATACAAAGTATTTCAAACTTCTAAAGCTGGTACAATATCAGCTGAATGTAAGCACAGAAATTGAAATTTATAATCAAAATTCAAAATGAACATACAAACATTTCAATTAATACTATTCCTTAAATTTCAACACAAAAAATATATATTTAATATGACTTGCATCTTCAGTTTTAAAAACATACATAGTATTGAAAAGGGATATGACTGGCTTATATGGAAAAGTGTAAATTTAAAAATATGTATCTTCTGTGTGAATATATCCTCATTTTATTCTCCTAATTTGATGAGGACCGCAATGTAAATTTCAGCTCCTACATTCTATTCAAAGAGTGTCTTTGTGCAGTGCACAACTTGAAATAGTGTATAGGTTGGATTTAATGTTAAAATTCCTGAAAAATGATAACAATCTAAATGTTATTTAATTATGTTGAAATTTAGGGAATAGTAGCTGCCTTGCAATAATAGCAATGAGTCTACTATATTTTGAAGGAGAATATTTTAGATTATCAACATCCTGTCTAGTTTTGCTAGGGGAAAAAACAAGAAACACTAGTCACTAGTCTCCTTCTCTGAGAAAAGAAATTGATGAAAAAAATTATTTTTTTATTATTTTCAATTATAGATTGATGGTGAAACTATCTATTTGGGAAAGGGAGGATTCTCTGGATATTTGCTCTAAAATATCACCAGAAAATCCTGCATTGCATTTTTTTCATAGTTGTGGACACTACTGCATACACATATTTATGAGCAAAATCACCAGCTGAAATAAACTTTTATTTTCCTATAGGAATATAATAGAAAAAGAAAGCTTTCACATCTTTTGTTACTTTCATTTTTTTTAAATGAAAATAATAATCATCCTCAATAGGAGCTCTGGTAATACATTATTAAATCTTTCTTTGTTGAACTAACTCAAATGCTGTCAGACTATTCAAAATAGTTTTGTCAGGTTTTAAAAAGCAGTTTTTCTGTCAAATGTGGGTGGAGAGGTTGATGAATTAACCTGACAAAATTCATTGGTAAATAATAATTCACTTTGCTTTTTTAAAGCATTTTTCATTTTACAGTTTGATTAAAAGTCTTAGCTTTTTCTTTTGCATTTTATGATGTTTTGGGAGTATATCAATAAAGATAAAAGGATATTCCTTTCTTTTACCCACAGAAAGAATACTTTATGTAAACATGTCTTAAGCAAAAAGGAAAATTTCATAGCTGATTTTTCACAGTGACTCACAGAAACAGACTTCATATTACAAGTGTGTAGAATATTTAAGCTGAGGGATCTTTCTTATCTAAGAACTGGTTTTCTACTTTCCACAGTACATTTTGTGTATGTTTTAGCTGTCTGTATTTTAATAAGAATGTTTATGACCAAAGGAACATATGGATTAAATTGGGTACTATAAGCCATGTGAAAGATCAAAGTAAATTTATTTTCATAAAACTGGGTGCCCAGACGGTGTTGATAATTGAAAAGTTGTAGTTAAATAAAACAATACTGATTTAGCTTAAAAGCTAACCTTCATAAAGATGCTTGGTCTAAGATGTTGAAGAGCTTTTAGAAAGAACATTGTAATGATAAAGAATGTTTTATTATTTCAGTTCAGTTCAGTTAAGTTCATTTCAGTCACTCAGTCGTGTCCAACTCTTTGTGACCCCATGAATTGCAGCACGCCAGGCCTCCCTGTCCATCACCAACTC
>SJYX01016898.1:264802-308952 GCA_006410675.1 Oreotragus oreotragus
AGCAATTACTATACACTTATCATTAGGTAAGCTAGTTTTCTGGATGTTGTGGTAGAACAATAATGAATAAGACACACTCAACCTTTAAATAACTAATAATGCAAGGAGGTAATAGCAAAATTATTCATTACAATTCTAATCCAATGACAGATATTATTTTCTTGGACTCCAAAACCACTTCAATGATAGCAATCATGAAAGTAAAAGACACTTGCTCCTTGGAAAGAGAACTATGATAATCCTAGACAGCATATTAAAAAGCAGAGACATCACTTTGCCAACAAAGATCCATAGAGTCAAAGCTACGATTTTTCCAGCAGTCACATATGGATGTAAGATTTGGACCATGAAGAAGGCTAAGCACCAAAGAATTAAAGCTTTCAAATTGTGCTGGAGAAGACTCTTGAGAGTCCTTTGGGCAACAAGGAGATCAAACCAGTCAATCCTAAAGGAATTTTCCATAAATATTCATTGAAAAGACTGAAGCTGAAGCTGCAATAATTTGGCCACCTGATGCAAAGAGCTGACTCATTAGAAAAGACCCTAATGCTGGAAAAGATTGAAGGCATAAGGAAAAGGGGACAACAGAGGACAAGATGGTTAGATGGCATCAATGACTGAAAGGATATGAATCTGAGCAAACTCGAGGGATGGTAGATGACAGAGGAGCCTGAAGTGCTGCAGTCCATGGGGTTACAAAGAGTTGGATACAACCTAGGGATTGTAAAACAACAATTCATGCTAGCTGTTGTGATAGGTCCTGGGGACATGATAGTGAATAAGACAGCATTTCTTTCCTTTTGGGGGTTTATATTCTAAAGGAGGAAATAAATGAGAAAGTCCACAATTAAAATAAATCTGATAAGTGTTATGCTGTGAATGAAAAGAGTATAATGGGAACTCAGAGAAAAGCCACTAATTCGACTGTATAGATACAAGGAAATGGTCCTAAGTGAAAGTGATATTCAATCCTAAACCTGAAGGAATAGAGAAAGCAGGAGAAAAGAGTTAAAATCATAAACTAATATGAAGTCAAGATTCAATTAAGTAAAAGTAGGGCCCATTTGGGGTAATAATGTTTTTTTCCAGATTTTAAAAGTGGCATGTTATGAACAGAAGTGTGGACCCACCAAATCAGTATCCTGAAGTCCTTTCCCCAGTTACTCAGAATGTGACTGATGGAAAGACAGAGTCTTTACAGGAGTAATTAAGATTTAATGAGTTCACTGGGATGGGTCATATTCTTGCTTAGCTAGTGTCCTTAAAAGATAAGGAGATCAGGACATAGACACTAAAAGAGGGGAAAAAAAAACCAAAAAACTTTTAAATACTAGAGGAAGAAGGCCAGTTACAAACCAATAGCAGAAGCCCTAGAAGAAGTCAACTGCTCCAAAATCTTGATCTTGGGTTCCAGAAAAAAAATAAATTTCTGTTATTTAAGGAAATTAAACACACTCAGTCTGTGGCTCTTTTTACTGCAGCTCCAGCATATTGCAACAAGGTTAAAAATATGTCAGGCACACCATAAAAATTTTAAAGCTATTTTACAAATGGTGGCCTTTGTGGTGAAGTATTTGTAAATGTTTTGCATCACTTTCATCAGTGGAGTAATGATTTGAAAATGTCACCCCACCTGTAATCCTTATTGGAATAATACAAGGGAGGATGGTGTGCAGGCGTCCAGGTAAGAAATGATGGCTGTCTTAACTAGAATACATACAGTGAGGATGGCAAAGGAAGTGAACTACTCAAGGAATTAGTTGAAAGGTAGAACTGCGAGGATTTCATTGACTGCCTGTGAGTATCATGGAAAGAGCCAAGTTTGCCTCTCACTGCTAAGGAGCAGAACACTGATTAGATGAAGGTGTCATTCACTGAGTGAATGAGATAAGATACTGGAGTGGGCAACTAACCTGCCATTCAGGATAGAGGCACTCATTTCCTTAGATCCTGGCAGGACTGATTGCTGATATCTCATCTGAGTTGCTTCTAGGAACTGCCTTCCACTGTAGGCAAATCCCTCCTCATGTGGACCCTTTTATCTAGGGAGTAGCCCATATCCAATGACTGGCTACTGCAGTAGTACAAAAGTCAGGCCACTTCCCCTCAAAGAAAGAAATGCTGAATTGATAGTGAAGCTTCAGAAATCCCAGGGCATCCACTATGGCATATATTCCAACCACATCATTCTTATATTCAACTTCTCCCATTACCCAATTCTCTCAGTTTTTTACAAGTTTTGTCCAGTAGACTCAGTTTAATAAACATTTTCCTCTGTTCTGTATTTCCAATTGACTTAATATAGTTGAGTCACAAATCATCCTAGGAAGCAGGTTTTAAAATAAACTTTTTAGATCTGGATATTTCACTTAAAGACTAACTGGCAGTGAAAGTAAAAGTTGCACAGTCATGTCCGATTCTTTGCGACCCCATGGACTACACAGTCCATGGAGTTCTCCAGGCTAGAATACTGGAATAAGGATCTGTTCCCTTCTCCAGGTGGTCTTCCCAACTCAAGGATCAAACCCAGTCTCCTGCATTGCAGGTGGATTCTTTACCAGCTGAGCTACAAGGGAAGCTCAATTGACAATGAGGAGCAGGATAGCAGTGGTATGTGCAATAACAGTGATAGCCCTGGATTCAGCATTGGTACCATTTGACTACTGATGAAACAAAATGCACTGAGTAGTATAACAGCTCAGAGATTTGTAAGCTGTAGTGGGAACTGACGATCATAAGGACTGTGGGATCAATGGGCTATAACTAAGTGCTACTAACAGGTCAAAGAAAAATAAGGAAAGGCCGAGATTGTTAATCACCAACTTAAGTGGCTCTGAAATTCAGCAGACACTTTTAAAAAGACATTTATTTTCTGTAGTCAAAGGAGAGAAACTTAATATTCAGGTCTAAGACTTAGTTTTAGATGTAGAGTAATTCCAGGGGAGGTTGGCAATTCTGCTGTTCTGCGGTCAGACTGGAAAGGCAAGGAACTCTATAAGAGTAGGAGTAGGGGCCTTTGAATCACTGTGTCTGAGAATCCTGACACCTATATCTTCCAGAACTCCCTAGGCCTGGAGAATTGGTCCCATCCTTTCACATAGCTCTGACCATTAGCCTGGCTTATACAGTTATGTAGGAATCTCCTCCTTGATAATGCAGTCCACTCCTTCTTCAGGATCCTTCCAATCTTCTCATCCTGACCACTAGATTAAAACAAAGACCAAACAGAATTGGTGTTGTCTCTTCTCGTTAAAAAAAGGGATGAAGTCAACATATACTGAAGCAGCCAATAGATTATATAGGGACTGGATACTGAGAAGGGCATGTCTAGGAAGAGATAATGCTTTCAGAAAAGAACCACTGTAGACTGAACATAATACATTAAGACAGAAAAATTAGCAACTGACTATGCCTTACATGAGAGTCTGCAAGGTAAGTTTTATTAGTGAAGATAACAACAGTCTTCTTGAGGAGCTCAATGGTGGTTGTCTTCTTTAGAACCTGAGTGAAAATATGGGATACTGATCCGGGATCAATCTCCATAGTAGCAACAGGGAACAACAGGGATGTGAGAATTTCAAAATAATGGTGGTCAGATGGCCATGTCTAAACACAAGTAGAAAGCAAGAGTACAAATAAGCAATGAATAACATCAGATTAACAGCATCCTGAACCACTGAGGACTGTAGAAATAGTGAGTAGCACATCATTTCTAGGGGAAGAGATAAGTAATCAATGAGAGCATTCCTCAGTGTATGTATATATATATAAAACTGTATAGCAAGGATAGATGATTAGGAGTATGAAGGAGAGGATCTGATGGAAAGGATCTGATAAAAGTTAAGATCATTTGTTCACTTTCTGGACCTGAAACTGAAAAAAATTCTGGACTCAGCCTAGAAACTCACTGACTAAAATAATGGGCTTTCCAGGTGCCACTAGTGGTAAAGAACCTGCCTGCCAATGCATGAAATGAGAATTTGATCCCTGGGTTAGGAAGACCCCTTGGAGGAGGGCGTGGAAACCCACTCCAGTATTCTTGCCTGGAGAATCCCACAGAGAGAGGAGCCTGGCGGGCTACAGGCTATAGTCCATGGGGTTGCAAAGAGTTGGACATGACTCAATAAATTACTTGCTAAATTACGCACCTCGTGGAGAAGTATGCTGTACCGCTTTGGCAGATGTACTGAGTAATTCTTCCCTAAATGTATCCAATACCAATCTGATGGTAATCATCACAGGGAATTAAAATACTCAGACATTTAAAAATTATTGAAGTTGATGTTGATACATGAGCCACCAAGCATTGTGATGGGCTGAATAGTTTTTTTTTTTTTTTTTAATGAAACCTGTTTCCAAATCTGATTCGTCTTGAGTTCACTTTAGCAAATTCGCAGATGGAATAAATACACTTAATGATTAGCAGAACTACCATAGTAGTTTCTTGAGATAAGAGATATCTCATTGGGAGAGTCACGTTGAACCCTCTAAAACTGCATGACCAGTCAAAACATAAATCAAAAGCAATATTGTATCTTGGGAGGTAGGAGAATATCAGGGATTATTGAAGACTTAAAATATGCAGAGGTCGTGGTTGCTAACATCACCCTGTTAAACAAGTCTGACCTAAACAAGGGCAGGTGTGACCTTGAAAGGAATATTTCAAGAAGAAAGTGTTTAATGCTCATTCGTGTCTGACTCTTTGTGACCCCATGGACTGTAGTCTGCAAAGCTCCTCTGTCCATGGGATTATCCAGGCAAGAATACTGGAGTGGGTTGCCATTCTCTTCTCCAGGGAATCTTCCTCACCCAGGGCTCAAACCTGGGTCTCTTGAATTGCATGCCGATTCTTTACCATCTGAGCTATCAGGGAAGCCCATTTCAAGAAGCTGCTGCTTCAGTTGCACCTGCTATGCCAGTTATGGGCTTCCCTTGTGGCTCAGACAGTAAAGAATCTGCCAGCAATGCCACAGATCTGGTTTCAATTCCTGGGTCAGGAAGATCCCCTGGAGAAGGGAATGACAACCCACTTCAGTACTCTTGTACTGAGAATTTTATGGACAGAGGAGCCTGGTGGGCTATAGAGCATGGGGTTGTGAAGAGTCAGGTAAGACTGACCAGCTAACACACTAAATTTCCAGTTGTATTATTCTAGCAGATCAGCATTGTTTTTTTGTCAATATATTCATTTCTATCCCTGACAGAAGTAAGGATCAGAATCATCTTTTATTTTTTAATATCTAATACAATTTTATTAAAAAAAATTTTGTAAACATTTATGACTAGATGTCTTTATTATTGTAACATGAACAAAAGAGATACTAGGGAAATTATTTGAAAACCATTAGCGCATACTGAGAAGTGACTCTGTATTTTATTATTTATGTGATACAAATATTTAATTCTCTATTTCTTTGACATCACAAGTGACAGTAAATGACACTTATTCTTTTCTATTCAGGGCCCTGGAGATAAAGTTTCAAAAAGAATGGGGGAGGAGATCAAGGATCCATAAATTTAAAGAAATAGCATGTGGATGAAACTGTGGCAATGGGCACAAAGTATAGAGATCTTTGAAATACAAGCTAGTCATTGGAGAGAATATTCTATGGAAGAGACTTTAAACCATTGAGTAGACTGAAGAACATAGTTACTTGACATCAGAAAACTTCCATCATTGGTTACTGGCACAATGATTCATAAGAGTGGCCAGGGTGGCAGATGTCATGATTATGCATAGCCCATCAGCATGGTTTCCTTTTCGCCAAGCGTAATTTGCAAATATCCAGTAAAACAGTGCTGGACATCCACAACCTGCTGTCACATGTATTGTGTAATACTACTTACAACCTGAAAGGATAGTGATGTGCATTTCATATTTCAGCTAAGAGTTTGCCTACAGGGCAGCCAATACTTTAGAGACTTATAGACCTGTAATCTCACATGAGATTGTTTCAGATGGTGGAGCCCAGGAAGCTCACTTTCAGGTAAGGAAATATGCCAAGGAGCTCATGACCACGGGATCTACTGATTATTACATGGCACACCATACCACCCAGAAGCTGCTATCCTGATGAGCAAAGAAACAGGTTTTGAAGCTGCAGGTGAGACGACATTTTGAAAATTATTCTCTGAAGTGATGGGGTTTCATGCTTCATAGTCCAGGATTCAGCAAATGTTCTAAAGCAATGATCATTTTATGTTATTGAGATCCCAGTAGGTAGAAAATGTTGATACAGGAATAAAGGAATGGAAACAGAGGAAATGTTCCATTTACTGTTATCCCCAAATGGAGAATTCATGCTCCTTGTCTTCGCAGCATTAGGCTCTGTGGGAATAAAGTTCCTGGTTGCTTGAGAAGAACACTTTCGCCAGGAAAAAGAGCAAAAGTACCAGTGAAGTTTGTCACTGCCACTGGGAAATGGCATCTCTTCACCACAGAGAGTCGTGTCATAGTGCGGACAGTGAAAAATTCTCTTGGAAATCATTCGGGGGTCTCTCTTCCTACTTTTCTGTCAAATTTTGACTGCAAATTGACAAATGCGGCAGCCATGGCCTGAGAAGGATATGTTGTAAGCAGCCAAGCCAGATAATTCTGGGGTGGGTTTCTGAATCATGCCACCCTATAATCCACTTAGGCTAACAGAGATACTAAAACAGAGTGTGGGGAGTCTAGACTGGGTATTAGGATAAAGAAATGCTAAGTGATGCCATGAAAATTATAGCACCAGCAGGAGCTTCAAATGTGTCCTTTTACCTTCCTCTTCTAAATTACTCCAAAAAAATGGTCAATTAGAACCTCAGGGAATCTAATCCTAGCTGGGTTGAATCATGTGTTGCAAGTTTACAGTCAGTAACAAGATCTCTCTCTCTCACACCTTTTTGTTTTTCATATCTATTTATTTATTTATTTGGTTGTGCCAAGTTTTAGTTATGGGGATCTTTAACTGTGGCATGTGAACTCTTAGTTGTAGTGTGTGGAACAGAGATCCCTGGCCAGGGAGTGAAACAGGCCCCACTATATTGAATGCATGTAGTCTTAGCCACTGGAACACGAGAAGTTCCAACAGATTTCTCTTGATCTGCCCAGATCACCTTTCAGAAATGAGGCTATCATTGATGCAACTACTGGGAATGTTGTCAGCTACTGGCTCACAATTGAGGTTTCCCTAAGGAATTGCTCTATAGGGAAGGAGATGCAGATCCTGAAGTTACTAGCTCTTCTTCATGTATGAGCAACCATCAAGTGACAGGAAGGACAACCCTGAAGGGTGTTCTAATCCAGAGTTCACTATGTTACTGGCTAAAACCTGTAACTGTGGTACAGTTCAACTCCTCTCTGCCCAGCCTATATCCTTTCTCTTCTACAGAAGATATCTCCATATTCTTCCTTTGATATTACTTACAGGCAGCTTTTCATGCCAGTCTGTTTTCAAGGAACCGTGTATAAGACAGAAACTATTAGTAAATTAGAAGAAATATACAAAGAATTTAGAGCTTCTGAGCCACCAGGGAAGCCCATAATTACAGCTTCCTAGAAAATCACCATGGTGTGATCACTCACTTAGAGCCAGGAATCCTGGAATGTGAGATCAAGTGGGCCTTAGAAAGCATCACTATGAACAAAGCTAGTGCAGGTGACGGAATTCCAGTTGAGCTGTTTCAAATCCTGAAAGATGATGCTGTCAAAGTGGTGCACTCAATATGCCAGCAAATTTGGAACACTCAGCAGTGGTCACAGGACTGGAAAAGGTCAGTTTTCTTTCCAATCCTAAAGAAAGGCAATGCCAAAGAATGCTTAAACTACCACACAAGTGCACTCATCTCACGTGCTAGTAAATTAATGCTCAAAATTCTCCAAGCCAGGCTTCAGCAATATGTGAACCATGCACTTCCGATGTTCAAGCTGATTTTAGAAAAGACAGAGGAACCAGAGATCAAATTGCCAACATCCGCTGGATCATGGAAAAAGCAAGAGAGTTCCAGAAAAACATCTATTTCTGCTTTATTGACTATGCCAAAGCCTTTGACTGTGTCAATCACAATAAACTGGAAAATTCTGAAAGAGATGGGAATACCAGACCATCTGACCTGCCTCTTGAGAAACCTATCTGAAAGTTAGGAAGCAACAGTTAGAACTGGACATGGAACAACAGACTGGTTCCAAATAGGACAAGGAGTAAGTCAAGGCTGTATATCGTCACCCTGCTTATTTAACTTATATGCAGAGTACATCATGAGAAATGCTGGGCTAGAGGAAGTACAAGCTAGAATCAAGATTGCCGGGATAAATATCAATAACCTCAGATATGCAAATGATACCACCCTTATGGCAGAAAGTGAAGAGGAACTAAAAAGCCTCTTAATGAAAGTGAAAGAGGAGAATGAAAATTTTGGCTTAAAGCTCAACATTCAGAAAACTAAGATCATGGTAAATTCTCCCATCACTTCATGGGAAATAGATGGGTAAACAGTGGAAACAGTGTCAGACTTTATTTTGGGGGGCTCCCAAATCACTGCAGATAGTGACTGCAGCCATGAAATTAAAAGACGCTTACTTCTTGGAAGAAAAGTTATGACCAACCTAGACAGCATATTCAAAAGCAGATACCTTACTTTGTCACCAAAGGTCTATCTATTCAAGGCTATGTTTTTTTCCAGTGGTCATGTATGGATGTGAGAGTTGGACTGTGAAGAAACCTGAGCACCAAAGAATTGATGTGTTTGAACTGTGGTGTTGGAGAAGACTCTTGAGAGTCCCTTGGACTGCAAGGATATCCAACCAGTCTATCCTAAAGGAGATCAGTCCTGGGTGTTCATTGGAAGGACTGATGCTAAAGCTGAAACTCCAATAGTTTGGCCACCTCATGTGAAGAACTGACTCATTGGAAAAGACCATGATGCTGGAAGGGGTTGGGAGTAAGAGAAAAAGGGAATGACAGAGGATGAAATGGCTGGATGGCATCACTGATTCGATGGACATCAGTTTGTGTAAACTCCAGGAGTTGGTGATGGACAGACCTGGCATGCTGCAGTTCATGGAGTCACAAAGAATCGGACACAACTGAGCAACTGAACTGAACTGAGGTGCACCAGTGTTAAAAATCCACCTGCCAATGCAGGTAGATGTAAGAGACTAGGATTTGATCCCTTGGTCGGGAAGATCCCCTGGAAGAGGGCATGGAAATCTACTCCAGAATTCTTGCCTGGAGAATCACATGGACAGAGGAGGCTGGCAGGCTACACAGTCCATTGGGTGGCAAAAGAGTTGGACATGACTGAAGCAATTGAGCACACACACCTAAAGAATTTAGCTGACTTTTATGGTGCTTTGAAATCTCCAGAAGCCTGATAGACATATGGACTTGGAGTTAATTAAGATGATCTGGTCTGGTTATATATTTGAGAGATGCTGACACTAGAGCTGGTAACAGAAGTTTGAAGAATAAAAATCACTTATTACAAGTGTTCAAATAAAATGGGAAGAAAATCTAGGAAATAATCCTGATTAAATAACAAATTCAGTGGGTGGGCACAGGGCTAGATTCCAAAGAAGCAAAATTGAACACTGAGAAAGGAAGAAAGCCACTCAAGAAGAAGATATTGACATATACTATTGACACTACTGTATATAAAAAAGATAAGAACCTACAATATAGCTCAGGGAATGTTAAATTCAATACTCTGTAACAGCCTGTATGGGAACAGAATCCTTTTGGGATTCTGTGAATATATGAGTGAATATATGTATGTGTGTCTGTGTGTCTGTGTATATGTACATACATGGGTTTCCCTGGTGGCTCAGATGGTAAAGAATCCACCTGCAGAGTTGGAGACCTGAGTTTGATCTCTGGATTGGGAAGATCCCCTAGAGAAGGGAACAGCTACCCACTTCAATATTCTGGCCTAGACAATTCCATGGACAGAGGAGCCTGGTAGGCTACAGTCCATAGGGTCACAAAGAATCAGATATGACTGATTTACTTTCACTATTCAGTATCTCCTTAACTACATCACTATGTGTGTGTATATATATGTACCTGAAACTAAAAAGATAGTTGTAGATCAACTACACTCCAATAAAAATTATTTAAAATAAATAAATAAATAAAAATAGTCTCAATGAATACAATCAGTATGAAAAGTCAAGACAACTAAGCTGTAAAAATGTACCTTTTGCAAAAAGGTTAGCACAGATGCCTTGGACAAGAACAAAATTTATTGGTAGTGGCAGAAGCCAGGTTGCAATAGCTTAAAAAGCATGTGTTAGCTAAGCTTCAGAATCATGAACTTCAGACAAGATTTTCCAAGAGATCTAACTATGAATGAGAAGAGAAAGATGACTGGAGTGAGATCTGGAATTGAATGAAGTTTCTTTTCTAAAAAATTTTATTTTTATGTAATAGTAAAAATATCCTGTTATGCAAACGTATTTCTTCATCTTTTCCTGAGTATCTCTGTCTCTTCATATCTTTACAATGTCAGTAATCCTATCCCTTGCAACTCATAAATAGAAATAAAAAGTGTGTAGCAAAAAATAGAGAATAATGAACTTGAAACATATACAAGAAGAATAAAGATACAGAGAATGGTTAAACAAGAAGCCAGGGCAAACTGAAGGTAAGCAATGGAATTCTGATAAATAAAAGTTTAAGTAGCAGTGTAAGATTTCATCTTACTTGTTTACTTTGACTTTAGTTATGATCCCTATTATAGGGCTTGTTCTTTTGTCCTCCTTGAATTACACTTCTCTAGTGATGTGAAACCATAATCACAGAAAACTAGCCAATCTAATCACACTAGAACTCAGAGAAACTAAGCTATGCCCTGTGGGGGTACCCAAGGTGGGCTGGTCATGGTGGAGAGGTCTGACAAAATGTGGTCCACTGGAGAAGGAAATGGCAAATAACTTCAGTATTTTTCCCTTGAGAACACCATGAACAGTATGAAAAGGCAAAATGATAGGATACTGAAAGAGGAACTCCCAAGGTGGGTAGGTGCCCAATATGCTACTGGAGATCAGTGGAGAAAATAACTCCAGAAAGAATGAAGGGGTGGAGCCAAAGCAAAAACAATACCCAGTTGTGGGTGTGACTGGTGATAGAAGCAAGGTCTGATGCTGTAANACATTTCTTTTTCTTGGGGATGGTCTTGATTCCTGTCTCCTGTACAGTGTCATGGACCTCCATCCATAGTTCATCAGGCACTCTGTCTATCAGATCTAGTCCCTTAAATCTATTTCTCACTTCCACTGTATAGTCATAAGGGATTTGATTTAGGTCATACCTGAATGGTCTAGTGGTTTTCTCCACTTTCTTCAATTTTAGTCTGAATTTGGCTATAAGGAGTTCATGATCTGAGCCACAGTCAGCTCCCACTTTTGTTTTTGCTGACTATATACAACTTCTCCATCTTTGGCTGCAAAAAATATAATCAATCTGATTTTGGTGTTGACCATCTGGTAATGTCCATATGTAGAGTCTTCTCTTGGGTTGTTGGCAGAGAGTATTAGTTAGAGTTTAACTGGACATGGACCAACAGACTGGTTCCAAATAAGAAAAGGAGTACATCAAAGCTGTATACTGTCACCCTGCCTATTTAACTTATATGCAAAGTACATCATGAGAAACGCTGGGCTGGAAGAAGCACAAGCTGGAATCAAGATTGCCGGGAGAAATATCAATAACCTCAGATATGCAGATGACACCACCCTTATGGCAGACAGTGAAGAGGAGCTAAAACACTTCTTGATGAAAGTGAAAGAGGAGAGTGAAAAAGTTGGCTTAAAGCTCAACATTCAGAAAAAGAAGATCATGGCATCTGGTCCCATCACTTCATGGGAAATAGATGGGGAAACAGTGGAAACAGTGTCAGACTCTATTTTGGGGGGCTCCAAAATCACTGCAGATGGTGACTGCAGCCATGAAATTAAAAGATGCTTATTCCTTGGAAGGAAAGTTATGACCAACCTAAATAGCATATTGAAAAGCAGACATTACTTTGCCAACAAAGGTCTGTCAGGTCAAGGCTACAGTTTTTCCTGTGGTCATGTATGGATGTGAGAGTTGGACTGTGAAGAAAGCTGAGTGCTGAAGAATTGATGCTTTTGAAGTGTGGTGTTGGAGAAGACTCTTGAGAGTCCCTTGGACTGCAAGGAGATCCAACCAGTCCATTCTAAAGATCAGTCCTGGGTGTTCTTTGGAAGGGATGATGCTAAAGCTGAAACTCCAGTACTTTGGCCATCTCATGCGAAGAGTTGACTCATTGGAAAAGACTCTGATGCTGGGAGGGATTGGAGGCAGGAGGAGAGGGGGATTACAGAGAATGAGATGGCTGGATGGCATCACCGACTCAATGGATGTGAGTTTGAGTGAACTCTGGAAGTTGGTGATGGACAGGGAGGCCTGGCGTGCTGCAGTTCATGGGGTTACAAAGAGTCGGACATGACTGAGTGACTGAAGTGAACTGAACTTATTTTCCTTCCTAAACTATTAGTTTTCAAAAGAGTTTTCTAACTTAAAGCTATTTATTTAAATAACTAATATTTTATGTTTTTTCAGAAAAGAATGCATAAAATTTAGGGAAAATTTAAATTTATACATAATTAGGCTAAGAAGAAAAAATTAGTACTACAGTTTGTATTAAGAAAGGGTAAGGTGAGTTAGTGAAGCCAGTAGTTATTCAGGACCGAGCTAGTCAACATTCTAAACATGACTTCAAGAAAACTGTTTCTTAAAATAGAATAATTTAATTTGGACTGAATTTATTTTCCTTTTATATCTTAAAACTCATTGCCATAAAATTATTCATCATTTTTACAATAAATGTAATCATATACCACTGCTGTTGCCTTATCTATAGAGAGAATATCTCTCCTCCCTAACATCCAGTGATTTTATATAGGACATTAATTCAGAAAATATTGATTGATTATCTCTTATTTGCTATCCACTATTCTTAATACTAGGCATGCAAAAGTAATTAGGTTGATCATGACTTCAATAAGCTTATAGTTTATCAAAAATAATAAGGCATGTGTATAGCTATGTTTTCTAGTCACTAAAGTCATACCAGCTCTTTTGCAACCCCGTGGACTGTAGCCCACCAGGCTCCTCTGTCCATGGGATTTCCCAGGAAAGAATAGTGAAATGGGTTGCCATTTCCTTCTCCAAGTGATCTTCCCAATCCAGGGATCAAACCTGCTTCTCCCGCATTGGCAGGTGAGTTCTTTACCACTGAGCCACCAGGGAAACCAGTGCATATCTATCCACAAGGTTTGAAAAAAGTAATAAGCTTTGCAGGAAAGGTACAAATGAAATGCTGAGGATGATCTTTGTCTTATATCCCCTACAGAGCCATAAGTGTGTTCTAAGACTTTGAAGCCTCCTTAGCTCCTAATGAAAGTGAAAGTCACTCTGTCCCGTCCAACTCTTTGCAACCGCACGGACTAGTTCTTCAGGCCAGAATCCTGGAGTGGGTAGCTTTTTCCCTTCTCCAGTGGATCTTCTCTTCTCCAGCCTGGACATCCCTGATAGCTCAGTTGGTAAAGAATCTGCCTGCAATGCAGGAAACCTGAGTTTGATCCTTGGATTGGGAAGATCCCCTGCAGAAGAGAAAGGCTACCCACTCCAGTATTCTAGCCTAGAGAATTCCATGGACTATATAGTCCATAGGGTCACTAGAGCGACTAAACTACTTTCACAGCTCCTAATGCAAAGCCTGACACATAGAATATATTCAATTAATGTTTGCTTAGAAGGTGAGCAATTTGTGAAATTATTCTGTAAACCTATGCCTGTTAATGAATGACATTCTTTTATCCAAGAGAGATCTAAAGTCCTAAATCTGAAAAGCTCTATACTTATATCTAAAACATTTTGTTAGAATGTGAAAATATTTATTTTCATAAGCACTTTCTATCTTTACAATAAACTTTAGTTTCTGATTTCTATTGCAAAGCTCATTCTACTAAATCTTATCTAATATTTTACTGTCCAGTTTACCCAGCTCTGTAAGTTTTATAAACTATGGCTATACTTCTTCCTGCATCTAATGTATCAGTAACCACAGCACCCAAGGAACTCCAAGAAATCACAATTCTTAAGGAATCTTGTCTTTCTTAAGTACAATCCTAAGAAAGAAATATAAAATGAATGATTGTTAAAACTTTAGAGGAAGCAGTTAACACTACTCTGTTTCTACAAAACAACTATAGTGTTCAATTATTTTGAAGGATTTCTGAGTTTAATCAGCTTTTAAAAAATAAATTTGTGTCCAACGATTTGTTTTTTAGCTTTTCTTCACTAGATGAAGTTTCCTGAAGGACTCAAGATTGAGTAAAATTGACTTTCTTCTGATCTTGTGAATCAGGAGCTAAAATGAAAACATAAATGATTTCTAAGGACTCTTGCCTGTCTAAGATTTCCTGACTCTTTAATACTCAATAGTAAGGCATATTGGTGATGATACCAGCCACCATTTATCGCCATTTAGTCATTACTTTTCCAACTCTCAACCATCTCCACTCCATTCAGTATAGAATGTTCCCTCACTGGCTTAGCACCAACTCCATCCCACCCCTACTCCCGTGCCTTTTGAAGACACCTGGCTGAATCTTAAAAGAAAAGAGTGTAACAGAGTAAAAAGGAAACAAGACAGTCCTTTTTCTCCCTGAACTTCTAGCAGTTTGACTGGCTATTACTTGTGAATTTTTCTTGCCACTGAGTCATTGCACATACAGAATTATGAAACTTTAATTTCTTTAGAGGCTTGTTATATTAGAGAAATTGTTCCAAAGAAAGCAACAATCATGACATAAGCACATCTGGCTCTTGCAAATTATTCTTTATTAAGCTTTCATTTAATTACATGTGCTGAAAGGTCTGTTTTTGATTACTGTAATTTTTTTTATTTGTCCATCTGAATGATAGTAATGCTGGAAATTACATACAAACCACCTGTTTTTTCTCCTCTACTAATATGGCAAAGTTTTAGCTGTTTTCTCTGTGGTTGATGAACTAGGAAGCTTTCTATTTATTATGATAAAAATATGACTATCAAGGTAATGGCTTAATCTTGATGATAAGAAGAAAAGAAAATATTTGAATGGCATTTTCAAGCATGAAATTATGTTAAAATTGAGGTATCTGAATTCTGGTTAACCATAACAGATTAACACATTTATTTATCACCAGTTTCACCCCAAAGCTAATAAATAGACAGTTAAGGATTTCATGTCCTGTGATACGAAAAAGAAGCTTGACTTTTTTCCTCCACAAATCTGGCTATATTCTCTTTAGGATTATGCTATATGCAGCATAGAGGAAGGAGGGATTGCTACTGGGCCTTAGAGATCTTGAGGGCAGCACTCTTAACACCCAGAGGGGTCAGCATCCTTAGAAAAGTTTAGTCAGTACTAAATTAGAATGATGTTCTTCCAGAAGTGCCTAGGAAAGTTTAGATCAGTTTCTTAGTTCATGAATATTAAAATTACATGAATGGACATAACAACATTTAATGCGCTTTGTAACGATTTTAAGTACTCGAAAGAATATTTGAGACCATTTAGTCAAATTCCTTTCTATACGATTGAAGAAACTGAGTTCCAGAGCAAGTCAATCCTTTGTTTAGGGCCCTAAACTTATTTTTAGAAGGACCAGGAACAGAATAATGGCTCCCATAGCACTGCTCTTTCTTTCTGTTATACTATTTATTATTTTTTTATAATCTTCTTTAAAAATAGTGAAAGAGAAATGTCAAAGCGTTCAGAGAAATAGTTATCTAATAATACGGTTCAGTTTTTCTGGAAGCTCTGTTTCAGCTGCATTTAAAGAGATGATTTTTGTCTTCCCTGTTTTGCAGCAGCTCTATGCCGCTCAGCTGGCCAGCATGCAGGTGTCACCTGGAGCAAAGATGCCATCAACTCCACAGCCACCAAACACAGCAGGGGCAGTCTCACCTACTGGGATAAAAAATGAAAAGAGAGGGACCAGCCCTGTAACTCAAGTTAAGGTATTTGCTTTGCAGGATTATGGAAACAGTTTGGAAAATAGCTTCACAAGAAAGGTAGTGAACCAGGCTGTGCTGGGCATAAACAGCAGGAAGCAAAGCAACATAAAGGAACCCCAAAATGTTCCTCTTTATGGTAAATTTCATGATGGAGCACTGAGAAACAGGTGTTTCCCTTTTGATAACAATAGTGCCATATTGTGAGATCTTTACCTAAATCTGCAAACTTACTTCTCAAGAGTTTTCCCCCTTTGGATTCTAGCTTTTATTTTTTAATGTTCATTGGCATGTATGGCCATGGTTTTATTACCAGTCTTTGTCATAGTCTTGTGACACTGCTCTCTAACTTTAAACAGGTGGGGAGCCAACTTATAGTGCTAGAGGAGGAGGACCTCAAAACTTTAGATTGACAAGGAAGAAAGAGAACCCGATGCTCGACCTTTATGTGGTTTGATGGTAAAGGTCTCTCTCCCTCAAACAATAGTTATAAATGTGGGCTTTGGGGAATGAGTGGTGTCATGATCTATTTATGCTTTGATGCCACGTATAGTTGTGATAGGATAAATAGGATCACCCAAGTTATGACTGAAACATTAACAGGTCCTTTCCTCACTGATTTTCAGTGTCTTAAATGGTATAGCCAGGAAGTACTTGGTGACAGAGAGGAACTGGTGATCCAGTCTAACTTTGTGCTGCAGCTGGTACTTATAGGTTTTTATGATTGTTTTGCTTCCTGTATTGAATTTAAAAATTCAGAAAGTTCAAAGAAACAATTCTTTTATATCATTGACTTACTTACTTTGAAGGATACACTAAGCACAGATGTATTATTGTATGTGTCCAAAGCACTGCCTTTGGAGAAATTTTGCCATTATTACTTCATTACATGGGAAATATCTAAGGCCAACGAAACAGCATTGAAGTCCACAAAATTACTGAAATTGTTTTATTTTCTAAAACTTGTAGATAGGGATTTCGAGACTTCAGGAAAGCCATTGAAAATATGGATCCCGAAAACCAAAGATTAAAAAAAAATATTTCAAATCCTGAAAGATGATGCTGTGAAAGTGCTGCACTCAATATGTGAGCAAATTTGGAAAACTCAACAGTGGACACAGGACTGGAAAATTTCAATTTTCATTCCACTCCTAAGGAAAAGCAATGCCAAATAATGCACAAACCTGTGCCCAATTGCACTCATCTCACATGCTAGTACTGCTCAAAATTCTCCAAGTCAGGTTTCAACAGTATGTGAACTGTGAACTTCCAGATGTTCAAACTGGGTTTATAAAAGGCAGAGGAACCAGAAATCAAATTGCCAACATCCACTGGATCATCAAAAAACAAGAGAGTTTCAGAAAAAAACAACTATTTCTGCTTTATTGACTGTGCTAAAGCCTTCAACTGTGTCAACAACAATAAACTGTGGAACATTCTGAAAGAGATGGAATACCAGACCATCTGACCTGCCTCTTGAGAAAGCAATATGCAGGTCAGGAAGCAACAGTTAGAACTGGACGTGGAACAACAGACGGGTTCCAAATAGGAAAAGGAGTACGACAAGGCTGTATATTGTCACCCTGCTTATTTAACTTCTATGCAGAGTACATCATGAGAAACACCGGGCTGGAATAAGCATAAGCTGAAATCAATACTGTCGGGAGAAATATCAGTAACCTCAGATATGCAGATGATGCCACCCTTATGGCAGAAAGTGAAGAGGAACTAAAAAGCCTCTTGATGAAAGTGAAAGAGGGGAGTGAAAAAGTTGGCTTAAAACTCAACATTCAGAAAATGAAGGTCATGGCATCTGGTCCCATCACTTTATGGGAAATAGATGGGGAAACAGTGAAAACAGTGTCAGACTTTATTTTGGGGAGCTCCAAAATCACTGCAGATGGTGATTGAAGCCATGAAATTAAAAGACGCTTACTCCTTGGAAGGAAAGTATGACCAACCTAGATAGCATATTGAAAAGCAGAGACATTACTTGCCTTCTAGTCAAGGCTATCACTTTTCCAGTGGTCAAGTGTATATGTGAGCGTTGGACTGTGAAGAAGGCTGAGTGCCGAAGAATTGATGCTTTTGAACTGTAGTGTTGGAAAAGACANGCTTCCTGACCTGCATACAGATTTCTCAAGAGGCAGGTCAGGTGGTCTGGTATTCCCATCTCTTTCAGGATTTTCCACAGTTTATTGTGATCCACACAGTCAAAGGCTTTGGCATAGTCAATAAAGCAGAAATAGATGTTTTTCTGGAACTCTCTTGCTTTTTGCATGATCCAGCGGATATTGGCAATTTGATCTCTGGTTCCTCTGCGTTTTCTAAAACCAGCTTGAACATCAGGGAGTTCACGGTTCACATATTGCTGAAGCCTGGCTTGGAGAATTTTGAGCATTACTTTACTAGCATGTGAGATGAGTGCAATTGTGCGGTAGTTTGAGCATTCTTTCCCCTTAGATCCTTAATTTTTGTCTTATATTTGGTCATTTTTTTTGGACTGGCTGAGATAATTGGTAATTTATCTAAGTATTAATTATTAATATACTCAGCTATTGATTTTACTGTCCACCTAATTTTGTTGTCTTCATTAATGTATCCCTATACTTAGAAGAATACTCAGCATGTAGCAAATATTAGACAAATATTTACTGAATGAAAGGATGAATTTCCTTTACAACTTAGGACAATCCTCTTAAAATAACTAGGCTTTAAACTAGATTTTTGGAGAACTTTTGATTCTAATTGAATTAGCCATAGCTTAATATATTAGTATTTCCAGATATGTAGCTGGGATAAGAAGGCTAAGAGTTTGATGATGGAGATTCTGATTAGGGATATATTGGACTATAAGACTCTTGAGAGTCCCTTGGGCATCAAACCAGTCAATCCTGAAGGAAATCAACCCTGGGTATTCATTGGAAGGACTGATGCTGAAGCTGAAGCTCCAATATTTTGGCCTGATGTGAAGAGTCGACTCATTGGAAAAGGCCATGATACTGGGAAAGATTGAGGGCAGAAGGAGAAGGGTGCAACAGAAGATGAGATGGTTGGATGGCATCATCGACTCAATGGATATGAGTTTGAGCAAGCTCTGGGAGCTGATGGTGGACAGGGAATCCTGGTGTGCTGCAACCCATGGCGTCCCACAGAGTTGGACAGGACTGAGAGACCTGTCTCTTATACACATCTAGATGTGTATAAGAGACAGCTCAAGGCCAGGCACATTGGCCTTTGTTGCTGTTTCTTTAATTGCACACTCTATGGGACTGCACAGAGTCGGACAGGACTGAAGTGACTAGGCAGCAGCAGCCGCAACCTCAGGCTCTTTGTTCTTGCCATTTCCACTGCCTAGAGTCTGATTTTGTCCTTCACTTAATCCGTCAGAGGCCTTTTCTAACCACTCTATCCAAAACAGACTTTACCCTCTTTTGTGTACCTAGCTGTTCCCCACCCCTGACCCAAAGCATTTGTTATAACCTCATTCATTTATTGTCTAACTCCCTGACCTGAACACGAGCTTCATGAAGGCAGAGTCTTTGTTTTGTAGGCTGTTGTAGCTCTAGAGTCTAGAGCAGTGCCTGGCAAAATACAGGCACATCTGTAAAGTGAATCCACAGGCACTTCCTTGGTGGTCCAGTGGCTAAGATTCTGCACTTCAAATGCAGGGGGCCTGGGTTTGATCCCTTTCACTTTTCACTTTCATGCATTTCCCACTCCAGTGTTCTTGCCTGGAGAATCCCAGGGACAGGGGAGCCTGGTGGGCTGCCATCTGTGGGGTCGCACAGAGTTGGACACGACTGAAGTGACTTAGCAGCAGCAGCAGCAGCAGCAGCAGGGAACTAGATTCCACATGCCCCAGCTAAGAGTTTCTTTGCTTTTTGCCACTTAAGATCCTGCAAAGAAGATCGAGGGTCTTGAGTGCTGCAACTAAGATCCAGTGCAGCCAAACAGAATAAACAATTTTTTTTCTTTTTAAAGAATCCACAGTAGGAGAGGGAAGGAGAGGAAGAATGCAGAGAAGGCCACATAGGTTGGAGGTGGAGAAAATGATATGGTAGGAGTGTAGTGCAAGCCCCAGTAGCCTCTATATCATCGGGTAAGGAAGATGGGAGTTCATCTCCTGACGGTGAGGGGGAGGGATGCAAGGTTTGGGACACTGTGGGAAACGGGAAAGAAAGTAACATGGGGAGGAAGTTGGGAACGAAACATCTGAACTCAGCCAAACAGGTAATTGTACTGTGCCTGGGGGTGAGGTGAGATCCGAGGAGAGGACAGCGGCCCCCCACCCGGCAAGGGCTGATTCGCTTTATCTTTCTCAGAGCTGAATGCAGAATTATCGAGCTGGGAGAACGATAGGTTCTCCACGAATAAGCAGGTGAGAGTGGGCATGAAGAAAGAGATGGAAGGAAGAAAACAGCTGATCTGAGAGCTCAGTATGATGGCACAGAATTTGAACGAATGAAATCAAAGCACAGACAAGGTTTCTTTGGTTTCATGCTTCTATGCTTAAAAAAAAAAAAAAGAGAGAGAGAGAGAGAGAGAAGAGAAAGAAAACAAAACAAAACCCTCAACTAGAAACATACCTGCTCTTTGGCAGTGGGGAATTCTCAATTGGCTGGAAGTAGGTTTCGGGACACACTGCCAGGTGCTATCCCCTTTTCTTTCCTGTTCTTGGGAGAAACAAGCAGCAAAACAGCCCGTTTGTGAAAAAAAGGTAGTAAAGAAATAGACCCGGGCCATTGTATCCCAATTCTTCTCTCCTTTCTTCTACTTCAGTTATTATTTTGTTAATAAGTCAGGGCTGCCAATGCTCCCTCTAAATACAATTTACTATTGTGTGTTACCAGTAACACACAGTATTTTTTGGATATGAAGGAGAGATGTTTTCTCATTGTTGAGAATGGGAGGCTTAGTGATTGATACCCATAATTCTTTCTCTGGATGACCTAGATCATGGTTGTTTCTGAGACTTTATTTGTAGTTGTTTCTGATATTTCTTTGCATGCAAGAAAATAATGAAAGTCAGTGGAATACGAGATAGGTTTCTTCAGTTATATAGTCCCTGCAGATTGCCAAAAGGCAGTCTTGGTTCCCATAAATGTGCTAAAATCCAAGATCCAGCTCAGTTCAGTTGAGTCGCTCAGTCGTGTCCCATTCTTTGTGACCCCATGAATTGCAGCACGCCAGGCTTCCCTGTCCATCACCAGCTCCCAGAGTTCACTCAGACTCATGNGTTCACTCTTGCCATCTCTTGTTTGACCACTTCCAATTTGCCTTGATTCATGGACCTGACATTCCAGGTTCCTATGCAATATAACTCTTTACAGCATCAGACCTTGCTTCTAGCACCAATCACATCCACAGCTGTCTCTTATACACATCTAGATGTGTATAAGAGACAGCAGCACGCCAGGCCTCCCTGTCCATCACCAACTCCCGGAGTTCACTCAGACTCACGTCCATTGAGTCAGTGATGCCATCCAGCCATCTCATCCTCGGTCATCCCCTTCTCCTCCTGCCCCCAATCCCTCCCAGCATCAGAGTCTTTTCCAGTGAGTCAACTCTTCACATGAGGTGGCCAAAGTACTGGAGTTTCAGCTTTAGCATCATTCCTTCCAAAGAAATCCCAGAGCTGATCTCCTTCAATATGGACTGGTTGGATCTCCTTGCAGTCCAAGGGACTCTCAAGTGTCTTCTCCAACACCACAGTTCAAACACATCAATTCTTCTGCACTCAGCCTTCTTCACAGTCCAACTCTCACATCCATACATGACCACTGGAAAAACCATAGCCTTGACTAGGTAGACCTTAGTCAGCAAAGTAATGTCTCTGCTTTTGAATACACTATCTAGGTTGGTCATAACTTTTCTTCCAAGGAGTAAGCGTCTTTTAATTTCATGGCTGCAGTCACCATCTGCAGTGATTTTGGAGTCCCCCAAAATAAAGTCTGACACTGTTTCCACTGTTTCCCCATCTATTTCCCATGAAATGATGGGACTGGATGCCATGATCTTTGTTTTCTGAATGTTGAGCTTTAAGCCAACTTTTTCGCTCTCCTCTTTCACTTTCATCAAGAGGCTTTTTAGTTCCTCTTCACTTTCTGCCATAAGGGTGGCATCATCTGCATATCTGAGGTTACTGATATTTCTCCCAGCAGTCTTGATTCCAGCTTGTGTTTCTTCCAGTCCAGCATTTCTCATGATGTACTCTGCATAGAAGTTAAATAAGCTGGGTGACAATATACAGCCTTGACTTACTCCTTTTCCTGTTTGGAACCAGTCTGTTGTTCCATGTCCAGTTCTAATTGTTGCTTCCTGACTTGCATACAGATTTCTCAAGAGGCAGGTCAGGTGGTCTGGTATTTCCATCTCTTTCAGAATTTTCCACAGTTTATTGTGATCCACATCTCTAGTTTAAAATAACTAAATATTGTTATTTGTGTTTCTTTTATTCTTTTACTGGAATAAACTATATAAAATACCATCCAACACTTATCACTGAAACCCAAAGGAAATATCCTTATTGTCTTTGAGCACTTACTTTTTGCGGGATAGTTTCAACAATTTATATTTTTGATCCTGGCTATTTTATTTCTTCACTATTTACAACAGTGCAAATATAATGGAATAGAGTGCTATAGGATTAAATTCCAAGGCTGAGCAGGGAATGTATTTATAATGTCACCATCTTTTACTGCAGCTATTAAATGTATTCACACTTGGAACATAATATGCTTATGAAAATGATGACCTCCAAAGAGAAAATGAAACTCCCCTCCACACAATGAAGAGAAAAAAGTAAGAAAGATATATTACACAGTTTATTCTTGTTATACTGGGTAATTACGTAAACATCTTCAATTCCTTAACAACTGCTAGATTTGATTTTCATTTCATTATCTGAGACTATATCTCTGCTTTACATTAAATCATGACCTCCTGGGACATGACATGTTTGATGCAGCATGTTACGGAATATAATATTTCAAGGATTATTACACACCAAAAAAAAAAACAAACAAACAAAACAAAGGAGGTAAGAATAACAAGGTGCTCTCAAAGCTCCAGAAAACTTATTTCTTGGTGTATGAAATATCAGGGACTTGTTCAGTGTGCTTCAACTTAGAAATAGAGGACTGATAATGTCATTATTGCAGCCTCAGCTTCCACCTAAGGGTTACTTTGGACTGCACAATAACAATTAAAATGAAAGTGGAGCAAAATGTAAAATAAAATGTCATCAATCTCACTGTCAACAGATTTTCTCATAAGTCTTATAAAATCACAATGTTAAAATTGAACTGATCTTACATTTTAGTGAATTAAGTTGTGTAACTCAGATTTATAATCAATCTACCAATTATATTTTTGTGTTAAAAATATTGTACATGCACCCAATCACTTAATAAAATTCTTGAGCAAATAATGCATGTTTGAATATCTAGATGGAAAGATTGAGTCTATCTTTCAGGCTAGTGAGAAAAGCAGCTCTGAAAACAGAACCTAAATTCATCAGTGATGCCAATATATGTCAGAGAGAAACAGACCAGAGCTGAGAGAGAGAATATTCCAAATTTTGATGGGAAAAAAATATAATTATCAGTCAATTTATTTCTCTGAAAACTCAATGTGGAAAACTAACAGATTCACCTAGTCTTAATCTCATGTGTTTTACTCAAAATTTTCCCCTGATTGAAACATTCTTCATTTTAGATATTGACCCTGTGACAGACTTGAACCTGCCAAAATAGTTAGTCTTTTTCTGGAGCAAGATTCTGACCTCTTTATTGGAGGAAATTGCTCAATCACCCATTTGTGCATTATTCTTCAAAAGTAGTGTACTTTACCCAAGGCTAGGTCAACTACTACAAGTCAATTTTTACCATAATTCCATTCTTACATTCTTAGAGGCATCCTTTTTTACTGTTTAGAGTGATGGATGATATCATGATGCAGGGAAATTGACCTGTACAGTACAGTGGAGTAATAAGTTCTGAATGCCATTATGTCTGAAGGTTCATATCCAAATAAGGCTTTCTTATATGGGGAGCTTAAAATAAAATCATGGTGCCTGATCTAGGCTGGGGTATTCAGTCGGGAGAATGTAGGAAAAAAAATATATTTCTAGGCTGAAAGACAAATATTTCAAAACATCCACCTCTTAGAGGCAGAAAAGAGAGCATGTAAAGATAATTATTATAAATGTGATATAAGATATAATTATCTTTACATACTAATGATATAAGAAAGATAATAATAGAGGCAGTGTCCAAGCAAAAAGAAAATAATAAGCAACTAAACCAGCCTGGTAGAACTGGATGGGGGGCAGTGGGCGAGGAAGGCTTCATAGTAGAGATGAAACAAAGTATTTGATTTATTTTAAGAGATGAGTAGGAGACTGAAAAGAAAAAAAAAATGAGAAAGTCATTTTACTCAGAAAAAATGATAAATCTACAGAGATTATAGCTCCTATTTTAGGAGAGTAGCCCGGCTTTAGTGAAAATTTATGGATGATATAATGTTAAGAGATTATACCAGGAAGGTCCTGTTCTGTTCCATGCTAAGGAAATGAACTTTGATCCAGCACCATAAGAGCAGTTGTTGAAGGGTTTCAAAAGAAAAGGACACAGTCAGCTATGCATGTGAGATAGGTCTGTGGATGATGGGTTTGAGGATACGTTATTAAAAGGACCAAGATCAGATCACTGGACTTAATTGGGAGATTATAAGAAGTTTAATTAAAGTGGCAATATTAAGGATAGTGATTAGTAAGTGTATTTACCACTAAAAAGTTTATGAAACAAATATGCCTGCCTTTATGACAGAGCTCTAGAGGTGACGAGGGAAAGGAAACAAATTGGAATTACTTTCTGCTTTGTAGCCCTGGTAAATTTATGAATGTGTTGTCAGCAAATAAGATCAAATAAAAAGGAAGAGGGGAATCACTGTATAACACTCAGACTGAACAAGTTTTTCTTTGTTGCATTTTAAAACACCGCTAAAATGACAAGAGTCATATAGGTCCCCAAGAACTGAACAATGGAGAGCAGAAGGAAAAGAAAAAAAGAATTGCAGAAACAATGTCATCAAATATTTTTAAAGGGGAAAGGATAGAGATTTTAGCCAAGCACAGAAAGATGGAACCTAAGTGAGAAGAGGGAAACTAACAAGAATAAAACTGGTCCAATTTGCTTGAATATTTTGAGTATTCAGGGTTTGAAAGAACTATAAGGGGTAGATAGAAGACTAGGGGATGAAATTAGAAGGACTAGATGAATAGCTATATCTTTACCTCCCCTAGGACCCTAAAGGAATCAGAAGTTTATTCTCTAAAAATATTGAACCAGAGTATTCCAGATCCCAGGATATCTGGGACAGGGTCAGTTAAGGTGGGAAAATGGATAGAAAACAGGAGTGTCTTAAGTAAAATCTTCACTCTGGATATTGTTACCCACCCCTGACCATGTGGGAAATAGATGGCGAAACAGTGGAAACAGTGTCAGACTTAAATTGTTTGGGCTCCAAAATCACTGTAGATGGTGATTGCAGCCATGAAATTAAAAGACGCTTGTTCCTTGGAAGAAAAGTTATACCAACCTAGGTAACATATTCAAAAGCAGAGACATTACTTTGCCGACTAAGGTCCATCTAGTCAAGGCTATCGTTTTTCTAGCGGTCATGTATGGATGTGAGAGTTGGACTGTGAAGAAGGCTGAGCACCAAAGAATTGATGCTTTTGAACTGTGGTGTTGGAGAAGACTCTTGAGAGTCCCTTGGACTGCAAGGAGATCCAACTAGTCCATTCTGAAGGAGATCAACCCTGGGATTTCTTTGGAAGGAATGATGCTGAAGCTGAAACTCCAGTACTTTGGCCACCTCATACGAAGAGTTGACTCATTGGAAAAATCTTTGATGTTGGGAGGGATTGGGGGCAGGAGAAGAAGGGGACAACCAAGAATAAGATGGCTGGATGGCATCACTGACTCGATGGACGCGAGTCTGAGTGAACTCCAGGAGTTGGTAATGGACAGGGAGGCCTGGCGTGCTGTGATTCATGGGGTCGCAAAGAGTCGGACACGACTGAGTGACTGAACTGAACTGAACTGAACTGACCATGTCCTTCCATAAACATTCCTAGCTGTTTCTAGAATGCTCTCTCACATGTATATAAAACCTGTCCCACCACTGGAATTAGGAATCATTTTCTAGAAAAGCTAATAAACAACTGAGGAAATATGTGCCCATCAGAAAAGTCTATTCATTGTTTACTGACTCTGGAGTAAACGAGTCAGCCAGAGTCCACCCTGCCCATTCTTCTTCCCAACCTGTTTCAACATTCCCTCGGGATGTTGAAACAATTACTACAAACCCAGTTAGTTGGAACAACAGAAATGCATTCTCTCAATCTTGGTGAGGATAAATCTGTAATCAAGGACTTCTATGTGCTCTATGTCCTTGCATAATTTAGGGAAGAATTGTTTCTTATATCTTCCAGCTTCTTGTAACTCTAGGCATTCCTTGGTTTGTGGCAGGATAGAAATCTCTGCCCCATCTTTATGTGACTTTTTTCATTGTTAGTGTGTCTTATTTCCTTTTCTTCTCTTATAAAGATGTATACTTGGATTAAGGGTCCACACTAATCAAGGATGATCTTGTCTTCAGATCCTTAATTACATGTGCAAAGAGTTTTTTTTTTTTTTTTTTTTTTCAAATAGCATCACATTCCTAAGTTCCAGGAGTTAGAACATAAACCTATATCTCCGGAACTCACAATTTCAGCCACTGACACACCCCACACTCACAGAGCAAAGTCTGTTCTTGTGATTCCTAAATGTGCATTGGGAGACACACTAGAGAAGGAAAGAGAGTTGTAAAAGTGGGAGAAAGAGAAGATCATGAGAAGAAATGAGATGAAGTCAAGTTCAATGTAGACACTTTTTTTTCTTTGTTCTAGTGAAAGAACCAACTCAACATCTAACACTGGAGAAATGGTGATGAAAACTGATGGAAATGCATGATGTTGATGATAGAGAATAGCAAAACACATATGCAGGCCTTGCTTTCCTTTGTGATGTAATGTTAGGAGTGGATGTAACTTCGTGGGTGACAGTGCCTGTAAAAGACAAATGGGGGAGAAAGCAGGACTAGACAGACAGCCTCAGAACACATCACACACCTTTCAGCCAACACGAAAGTAAGCTCTAGAGCCAGGTCATGGGTTCAATCCCTGGGTCAGAAAGATCCCCTGGAGGAGGGCATGGCAACCCATTCTGGTATTTTTGCCTGAAGAATCCCATGGATAGAGGAGCCTGCCAGGCTACAGTTCATGGGGTTCCAAAGAGTTGGCTACGACTGAAGCATTTAGCATGAGCAAAGTCAGAGTGGTCTGTATCTAGCAAACATGACCAGGCTGTAATACACCCACCATGCTCAGACACAGATTGAAGGCTGCCCTGGGAGAGTGTGCTCTTGGCATGACTAGTGAAGGGAATCATGAAGATACTGCCTCCTTCAGATGAATGCAAGTGCTCCCTTTGGGGAGCAAAGTGTCTTCGAGGCTATGATCATTTGTAGAAAAAGAAAATTGCCACAAGTCAGTGAAGGCAAGGAATTCAAAGAGGAACTGCAAAGAATAGCTCACATGATAAACTAAAATATCACAGTATAAAAGACAAGAAAGCAAGTGAATATTTGGACACTCCAGAAGTATGTGATTTAATGAAGAGAGAAAGATATGACTGATGAAAGAATACCAACATGCATACAAGATATTTTCATCAGAAATATAATACATGGGTATTTTGAGGGATATTAATGTACCATAGGAGATAACATTCTATGTTTCCAGATGGTGATATGGTTTTCCCTGAGTGTATGCTCAATTATTTCAGTCATATACAACATTTTATGACCCCATGAACTGTAGTGCACCAGGCTCCTCTATCCATGAGATTCTCCAGGCACGAATACTGGAGTGGGCTGCCATGCCCCCCTCCAGGGGATCTTCCTGATCCAGGGATAAAACCTGCATATTTTACATCTCCTGTGTTGGCAGGTGGTTTTTTCACCACTAGCACCACCTGGGAAGTCCATTTTGCCCTGCATAACAATCTCTTTCTTTTACTCTCACAAGTGATTTTTTAATCCTCTGCTACCTCAATCTCATCACATATACAGGACATACAGACACGTATAAATATATACACTTGGACACATAAACTATATGACATCTGGCTTCTGAGAAGCCATTAAGTGGTGAGAAAGAAAGAAAAGAAAGGGAAGAAGGAAGGAAGCAAGAAAGGAAGAAAAGAATTTTTTTTTTTAAGAAGAAAGCTCTCAAACCTTCCTAATTGTCTATTCTGAACTGAGTGAGTCAAAAGTTTATTCATCAATGAATATTCTTCTGTAAGCTCCACCTCCAGGCTTGATGAGGACCACTTCTGCAAGGGCAAAGAAAGCAGGAAATATATATGTAGATGAGAGGAGGAAAAATAAAGAAACGTGGTGAAATGATGGCAGTGGTGAAGATTGCAGTTGGATATGACTGCCCACAAATAGACTTTTTACACAGTAACTTGGGTAAGGGATAATTTATGAACCAATAAAGATACCCAACCAGTCCGTCCTAAAGGAGCTCAGTCCTAAGCACACATTGGAAGGACTGATGTTGAAGCTGAAACTCCAATACTTTGGCTACCTGATGCAAAGAACTGACTCATTTGAGAAGACCCTGATTCTGGAAAGATTGAGGGCAGGAGGAAAAAGGGATGACAGAGGATGAGATGGTTGGATGGCATCACCAACTCAATGGACATGGGTTTGGGTGGACTCCAGGAGTTGGTGATGGACAGGGAGGCTTGGCATGCTGTGGTTCATGGGGTTGCGAAGAGTCGGACACAACTGAGTGACTGAACTGAACTGAAAGATACACACACTTATACAAGAAATATGAAAGAGACCGTGTTTTCAAAAAAAGACTTGACGATCATATAAACATGCAATGCAATATCTTTACGGAGGAAAGAAACTCACAGAAGCTGCTAATATACAGAGAAATAAAATTACAGAGAATGCTGTGGACAGCTTAATAAATAGCATCCAAAGGTCATCAGAGATTTCCAGGGATATGAAAGAAAACACATTGAAACAGAAATTTGGAACAAAGTAACACTGCAAAAGAAGTTCTGAGTTCTTTGAGATACTTTTGTTGTAAGTTCTATATACTTGCCAGTTATTTATTTTGCAGTCAATTATGTCCCTGGCTTGCACTAAAGTCATAGCTCTTCACAGGTGTTAAATGTTGAAAAGCACAAAGTTCTGTTGACAATGTGAATATAGTAAACCAGTTAGGAACATGACAGAAATATCTGAAGGTGAAAAAAGGGGTCAAAAAGAGCATCTTTTATATTAATGCTATTGTTAAATGTTCAAATAGCAGGTGAATGCAAGGGAAAATAAATCCTGTATACTAGAGACATTTATAAAAATTCTCACTTACAACTAAAGCAATTAACTGTGCCTTAATGTCCTTTATAAAAATATTTGTGTGTACATGCTAATTCAAGTAATTATGTACGTATATACAGGCACACATGTATTAGTTCACAAAATTATTTTTCCTTATGAAATGGAAAAAATGGAAACTAAGCAAGTAAATTTAACATGCCTTTGAAGGAACAAAAGTGTTTAATTATAAAAAAGGATATAACGATCATTACATTAATTTCCTTACAAAATCAAACATATGTGCTAATAAAGTTTAGTTTGGTTGCTAAGCCGTGTCCCACTCTTTGAAAACTCATGGACTGTAGCTCACTAGGCTCCTCTGTCCATGGGATTTTCCAGGCAAGAAAACTAGAGTGGGTTGCCATTTTCTTCTCCAGGGGATCTTCCTGACCCAGGGATTGAACCCACATTTACTTCATTGGAAGTCAATTCTTAACCACTGAACCACCAGGAAAGCCATACATGTTAATACTATTACTTAAAAACCACTCTAATCCCAGTTTATGACTCCCACCTGCATGGCAGTGTTTCAAAATGCAAATGATTCTGAAGAAACAGAAGTGAGCATCTTCCCAGAGAATGTGAATGAGTTGCCACAGAGATACACAAGCAGAATCTAAAGAGGAAAATGGACTCCAGTGATAATTATAGGTCTTTAATATCTGTCCTTCAAATTGTGTAAAATTATTCCTGATGCATGCAAATAAGAAGGGATAACTTGCCCAAAGCTGTATCCCTGAAAGAGACTCCTAGTGAGGATCTCCAAGAGACTCCCCAGATTCACTGTTTAACAGGAAAAATTAAGGTCAACCTGAAATCTTGGACCCTTGTCTCAATTCACCCATGAACAGTAATGTCACAAAAAGTTTGCCACATACTACAACTGCAAATGAATGTCTTATGCCCTATATTCTAAACCTATCCTCCCAGGAAAGGGAAATTTCCCATCCAAACCTCAGCCCCCACCTACACTGAGTTGGCAGTAGGGCTTCTTGGATTAGAGAACCATCATGTTACTTTTGGCCCTTGCTTCTACCAGAGGATCTTTTTTGGTTCTTTCTGAAAGCCCCACAGTCCAAGGGAGAAGCAAGTCTATTTCTCTAAGTCTCACTTCAAGTTCTGTGAGCTCATTTCAGATCTCAAGCAGTTGTTCCAGAATGCAACACGGCAATGGGAACTGCTTGTCTGTCAGTGATTTTTCATCTCTGCAGGCGTTAGCAATAAATACTGTTCCAGTAAATCTGATATTTCTGCTGATGATTTGTCCTTTTGTGCAAGAGATCCAGAACACATTAATTTGGATACACACAGAAATCACTGGGTCTCCAGTTCTGATTTCTTAAACAGAACTCCATCTAATGACAGATGGGAGTCTTTTAACATATACTACTTGAACAGGAATATTCACTGTCCATCTTTCACTTGGATCATAATGCACTCAGTCGAACAATAACATACATAATATAAATAAAAGGTCAAGACATTTAGTGTGTGCTTATGTTCTATTTGCTCAAAATGATTTACTTCTAGATACTATTCTGTTTGTAAAAAGAGAAATGACAAGGGAAAGATGAGGTAAGTATTTCAAATATTAACTTCCCTATTTAAAATTTTCCCCCTTAAGGCAAGTCTCTCTTATAAATATATGATAAATGAGAAAAAGAGCAATAAACTTATTGGTTTGGGACTAAGTGTATAGCTAAAAAAAGTGAACTCATCTTTTTTTTTCCCATACAGTATGTTATTTGTAGGGTTGTTCAAAATTGCAAGTTAAGTGGATCTTAAAAACACTATATAAAAATTGTTTCACAATCAATATATGATGTATCTGACAAGTTGAAAGAAATTGTCAGTTTCAAATCATGAATTAAATGCAGTATTTTAATTTAAGATACAAGGAAATCTTTAAACTCTTCATTAAACAATTAGACCTTACATCTAACCAATGTCTCAATTGAAATATTAAATATGTAATTTATCATTTATGAATTAGTGTATTGCTCTGGAAATGGATTTAAATGACATCATTAAAATAATGTCACCATAGAGAAGCACTATAAATGATCTGACATTCAGTCCCTTCAAACACTTGAAATTAAGATGGAATAAATCTTCACTTTGCTATATTCCTCAATTAGCATTGATATTTTATGAATCATTACCTTTTGATGCATTATAAATACTAAGGGACACTCAATACCCTCAGTGGAAAAGCAATTCTAGTTCTTCTAATCTGTTATCTGCTTTCCTAGGGTAACAAAATTCAGGTTCACTGAATAATTTGATCCCCTAGTAATCACTCAATAGGTAGTTGCTGAGTGAAAAAAGTAAGACTACAGTCAATCTGGACAAGAAATCATGGTGTCATTAAGAAAGCTTAACAGAAATTCCTTTAACGGAAACTGCAAGTGAATAAAGAGTAGTACACCCCATGCCCTAAGAGTGGTTTAGGATGATCTGCACTCAGCTACCCTTCCCATCATCCCCTCCTTCCACCCACTGTCCATTCTCTGTGCTCCATCCACACTGGCTTGTCTTCATTTTGACAAGCATGCCATGATCCTCCCTATCTCTAGCATAGGGGGTTGTCTTTATCTAAATGTTCTTCCACTTTGTCCATAGTTAATCAATTCATTATACTCATTCTTCAGATCTCACTGGAGAGAACTTTCCTTTTTCCTCAGAGTAGGTCAAGCACCCTTCTTCCATGATTTCTAAATAGTGAATTTTTTTTTCCTTTTCCAGTTTTCAGTTACATGTTTATTTCTGCCATTTTGGAACTTATTCTTGCTCCTCCCTAAATTATAAGCTCTCTGATGATTGTTATGGTTTGTTCTACATATATCTACATATGTTAAATTACTTAATGTATGTAGAATGAATGAATGAATATAATGATGGAAAGAAAATATCACAATATGCTGTGTAGCCTATTAACTATGTTCCAGATCAAGTAATTTATCTAAGTATTTCAGTGTGTCCGTTGGTATATTTGTGACATAGCAAAGAGCTGTAGATGGGAACATAGTCTGTCCAATCTCAGTCATAATGAAGGCGCCCTTGGCTTGCTGCTATGATGTCTGTCCATACACATGTTATTCATCCTTTCAGCATCATAACATGTTATCTGGATCCTGAGAATGGGGTAGATAGAATGTACCTGTTCAAAAATAAAAGTGAAAACGAACATTTATGTATGAAATATATTACATAAAGCCTGAAGTACAACATCGGGTGCCTTTGTATTTTGATTCAGTTAAAAATTATAATCCAGTCAAAATGGGAGCTGGAAGCTTCCGAAACACTTGTAAGTATATTCTACTATCATGTTAATGCCACATATTCCCAGCATCCTCATCAATTTTTGTTCCACTGCAACCTTGGCAGTGTTCAAGGAATAAAAAGCACAAACAGCAGCAGAACTAAGAGCAAAAACAAAGCACCATACAAAACAACATAAAGCAAAATACATAAAACAAAACGATATAAAAACAAAGGATGGCAGGAAATAATCTTAGCCAAACACATTTTTTTAACTGAAAGAGTAGGGTTAAACGAATGTTAATTCTACCATCTTTTAAAATCAACTTAGTATAGTTCTGTCATATTCATGACTACTTTATAGCCTATCCTTGGAGACTGGAACAATCCTTGCTCTCAATAGTGAGATAAAATATAACTTTTTTCCCTTTGAGTTAAATGACCAGTTGTGTGCCCTTTACTGTCACTTTACTTATGTTGCATAGCTCTCCGTGGTCAAAAGGAGAATAATAAAATGAGAACTAGAACATTTAGATAAAGGTCTACATCCCCCTTCCAGCATTTCCTCAATTTGAAATATATATAACAATTGGAATGCCAAGATGAAATTGAATAGCTCAACCTGTTTTTCTGGGGAAAGCTCTTCTAAATATGTTTAAACCACCACAACAAAAAAGAAGTTCAAGTCATATAAAATAATTTAGGAAATGGGGCTCTGAGGTGTCTGAAGATCATAAGAAAGGTTACTTAAAGTTTCCATGATAAAATACATTTTGTACTAAAGTTTATAAATGTTAACAAAGTTTTAAAAAGCTAGTTTCTTGTACTTGAGCAAATTTTACTGTATATTTTCATCAAAATATTTCCAATAAAAGTTCAAATCTTTTTTAAAAAATTAGCATTCAAAAAAATTTAGACCATCTGTTTCAAATATATATATAACTTCTTGTGGTAATGATCCTTTTGTTTAGAATCATTTATAGAGTAAATCACAATGGATATCACACAAGGACTGAGACATGAAAAAGCAATGTTAAATTATTCAAATCAAAATAATGTTTGATAAAATCAAATTATCTTCAGTGTATTTTTTCAGTAATTTTTCACTATCAAAAATCCCTATATGCTATTTATTTAATTTGAAGTAAAAACAAATATAAACAAGCACTCTAAGGAGAATTTATGATCAACAATTACAGTTTCCTTGGAACCATTCAGTTCAGTCCAGTTCAGTCGCTCAGTCGTGTCCAACTCTTTGCGACCCCATGAATCGCAGCAGGCCAGGCTTCCCTGTCCATCACCAACTCCCGGAGTTCATTCAAACTCACGTCCATCGAGTCGGTGATGCCATCCAGCCATCTCATCCTCTGTCGTCCCCTTCTCCTCCTGCCCGCAATCTCTCCCAGCATCAGAGTCTTTTCCAATGACTCAACTCTTCGCATGAGGTGGCCAAAGAATCGAAGTTTCAGCTTCCAAAGAACACCCAGGACTGACCTCCTTTAGAATGGNTCACGTCCATCGAGTCGGTGATGCCATCCAGCCATCTCATCCTCTGTCGTCCCCTTCTCCTCCTGCCCGCAATCTCTCCCAGCATCAGAGTCTTTTCCAATGACTCAACTCTTCGCATGAGGTGGCCAAAGAATCGAAGTTTCAGCTTCCAAAGAACACCCAGGACTGACCTCCTTTAGAATGAACTGGTTGGATCTCCTTGCAGTCCAAGGGACTCTCAAGAGACTTTTCCAACAGTCCATCAATTACTTCAAAAGATATCGTATATTCAAAACCAGATTATGTTTATATCAGGTATAATTCATGCATCCGTTTACCATTTTATTGGTAACAGAGAAAATTTTTGTACTTGTAAGCCAATAAAACTATACAGTATACCATAGAATATAGATTATAAATCACAAAAAAACAAAGTTTCAAAATTTCTTTCAAATATTTGAGTTTATTTAAATACATTCGACTTCCAGTTGACTATCAACCTAATTCTGCTGCATTGATCAAAAAACGCTGTGGTCAGAATTTTATTATTAAAGATCAAGCAGATTTTTTTAGTGAAAATAGAGTATACTAAAATGTGTTAATTTATTCTTAGTTTAAACTTCAAACTTAATTAGTGCAACAGAATACATTGCCAAATCATACATAAATATTATTAATTTTATCAAGGGAAACAAAAGTGTAAACACAAAGAAAAACAGGAATTTAAGTAGCAAGGAAATTAAAAGATTTCTACTAACCTTAATCTACTCTCAGATTTTGAGTTTAATTGCCAGTTGCAGAATAAGCTCAAGTATAAAATCATTCTACAGTTTGTCAGAATACTGACTTTTTACTTTCAGGTAAATTTTATGGCAATGGATGGTATTTAGTTTCAAAAATCTGGAGCTATATAAAAAAATGCCTTGATGGGAGATTATGAAACATAGTGTTACCACAATAAGCACAGTATTCTAGCAACCGTAAAGTTGAACAGATTCTCCTCAAAAATCCAAAAAAGTGTTGGCATTTGATATGTACCTTTGTTCCTTTTATGGGCTTCCCTGGTGGCTCAGTCAGCAAAGAATCTGCCTGCAATGCAGGAGACCCGGGTTTGATCCCTGGGTCAGGAAGATCCCCTGGGGAAGGAAATGGCAACCCACTGCAATATTCTTGCCTGAGAAATCCCATGGACAGAGGAGCCTGGTGGGGTACAATCCTTTTAAAATTGTAGGTGTTTGAATTTAGTTGTATGAGTTTAACCTTGTAGATCATTCAGTCAAGCAAAAAGAATATTTAATGACTGATGATAAAAGGTCTCATGAAACAAATTATTATGAAAAAATATTGCCTAGCAACACAAATGGTATGAACTAGATAAGAGCACCAGTAGAGTATAAGTTGAATGCACATCTTTCCACAGAGAACATAAATATTGTGATAAATATTTGAATGTAGACTCTTTCTACCAAGGCATTTTTTCAGCTCTGTTTGGAAAAAAAAAATATAATATCTGTCTTATTTCCTTCAGATTTATTATATGAAAAATACTGTTTTGTACAACAGAAATTACACTACTTTTCTGACATGTACTTTAGGGCAATTTTATGGTTCATTATTTGTTCATTCTCTAACTGTGGCTTAACTGTATATATAATCTCACTAGACATGGCTATTTCAGATTAAGCTTGTTATATTCTCAAGAATTAAGAATCATCATTTATAATAATCATAGTCAATAGATTTTCTTTATTTAGAATTCAATTTTTCCAATTTCAGTATAATTTGGAGCTCACAGTAAACCACCGTTTTTCTCATCTACTAAATATTTTATTTTAAATAACTCCTCTATTTACATTACACGTTGGCCAGTATGTTGAATTCAATTTTAATGCGGCCTTAAGTAAAATCTATTTTCATATTATCATCTATAACACACTTATCCTATAAGTAGCTATATGATTTATATGCAAATATATGTGAAATTCCACAAAATTAATTACATGTGTATACAATATGGAATACATTACTATGTACTTTCAATCTTACATACAAATTTCAAAATAGGGAAAGAACCAAGTTCACGTAACTTTAGCTTTAAGAAATCTATTTAAAAAAATCTTTTTGTTGAATTCAATTTTAATGTGGCCTTAAGTAAAATCTATTTTCATATTATCATCCATAACACACTTATCCTATAAGTAGCTATATGATTTATATGCAAATATATGTGAAATTCCACAAAATTAATTCCATGTGTATACAATATGGAATACATTACTATGTACTTTCAATCTTACATACAAATTTCAAAATAGGGAAAGAACCAAGTTCACGTAACTTTAGCTTTAAGAAATCTATTTAAAAAAATCTTTTTCTTTGTATATCAGTTCTGCTGGTGCTTTCTATTTCTTTCCATCATTAATAGCCACCTCCCCAGCTACATGTTATAGGGATCATTCTTAAAGAATCATTTAAACTCACTGATCTTTGGTTCCTGCTGTAAATTGATTCTATACACAGCAGTCTAATGAAACCATACAAAAAGAGTTTTGTGATTCTAAATCATAGAAACGTGGATATTCCTTCACTAAAAGACGAACTTAAACCCTGGTATGGTTCTTTATCTGTTCACATTCTTTTTCACGAATCAGACAGCAAAACCACAAAGCCCAGAGAGAGTGTCTGGGTTAAGTGTTTGTGTAACTCTTTTTCTCAGCATGCAATTTCTTACTCTCTGTCTGTATCTCTTTAACTGCCTCTCACAGTATGTTCTCATTATATCTTATTGGAGCAATACTTCAAAATACTGTCCTTAGTGAAAAGACTGCTCTGAGAGCAAGTGATGAAGGTATAAATTACATGAGTAGAAGAAGAAAATATGTGCCCTAGGAGTTTAAAACCATTTTGCCTTCATGATTTGGACAAATTCATTCAGTGAGCTAATGAGGTATGACAAACAAGTTATGTTTTAAACACATTGTTGAGCATAGAGAATGTTTTAGTAGGCTTCATTCTATCATTAGAGACTTGTGGTTCAGTACACTGTATTAAGAAATTCAGAATACACTTAACTAACAAGTCTTGTATTTTAAGAAAAAGTGATTAAACGAGTGGGGATTATCAAGGAAGCAGTGTTTTGTTTTCAGTTCAGTTCAGTTTAGTTCAGTCGCTTGGTCGTGTCTGACTCTTTGTGACCCCATGAATCACAGCACGCCAGGCCTCCCTGTCCACCACCAACTTCCAGAGTTCACTCAGACTCGCATCCATCGAGTCAGTGATGCCATCCAGCCATGTACACTGTATTAAGAAATTCAGAATACACTTACCTAACAAGTCTTGTATTTTAAGAAAAAGTGATTAAACGAGTGGGGATTATCAAGGAAGCAGTGTTTTGTTTTCAGTTCAGTTCAGTTTAGTTCAGTCGCTTGGTCGTGTCTGACTCTTTGTGACCCCATGAATCACAGCACGCCAGGCCTCCCTGTCCACCACCAACTTCCAGAGTTCACTCAGACTCGCATCCATCGAGTCAGTGATGCCATCCAGCCACCTCATCCTCGGTTGTCCCCTTCTCCTCCTGCCCCCAATCCCTCCCAGCATCAAAGTCTTTTCCAATGAGTCAACTCTTCTCATGAGGTGGCCAAAGTACTGGAGTTTCAGCTTTAACATCATTCCTTCCAAAGAAATCCCAGGGTTGATCTTCTTCGGAATGGATGGTTGGAGCTCCTTGCAGTCCAAGGGACTCTCAAGAGTCTTTTCCAACACCACAGCTCAAACGCATCAATTCTTCGGCACTCAGCCTTCTTCACAGTCCAACTTTCACATCCATACATGACTACTGGAAAAACCATATATGATATATTTAATGTGCCTTTTTATCACCAGTAGTATTTTACTTTTTATGTATTTTTTTTACACAGTTTGTTTTTATTCAAAATAATACATTGTGGCTCAAGGAGAAGAGGGTAGCAGAGGATGAAATGGTTAGATAGCATCACCAATCCAATGGACATGAGTCTGAGCAAAATCTGGGTGATAATGGAGCGCAGGAAAGTGTGGCCTGCTGCAGTACATGGCGCCACAAAGAGTTAGACATGACTTAGTGACTGAAAAACATTGTAGCTGAAGATAATTTACAAGCAGAGCCTGCTTGAGAATTGGAAATGGTGACGTTCAGCAAAATAATTAGGGTTGACAGTGAGACCAAAGCTTAGCACATAGGTTACTGATGTGTACCACATATGAATAAAAATGTAAACCAAATGCAGGGAAACAGAGTATTACAAAAAGACTTTCTTGATAATGTCACGCATTCTAGGGAAGGAATTCTTTACATTTATCAAAGATTAATTTACAAAAACATGGAAATGCAGCTGCTCCATATTTTCAGGGATGTCTGAAAGAAAAAACAATCTTCAACCTGCAGCAGTGGGTCCTTTTTTTTTTTTTTAACAAAGATAGCATTATTTGACTTCACAGTGACATGACTTGATTCCATTATTTCCAAATTACTGAATTACAAATTATTATTTGTATAAAGTAGTATGTTTTTAAGGGCTTCCCAGATGGTGCTAGTGGTAAAGAACTTGCCTACTAATGCAAGACATAAGAAACATAGGTTCAATTCCTGGGTTGGGAAGATCCCCTGAAGGAGGGCATGACAACCCACTCCTATATTTTTCCCTAGTGAATTCCCACGGACAGAGGAGCTTGGCAGGCTATAGTCCACAGTATCGCAAAGAGTCAGGCATGTTTGCAGCATGCATGCAGTATGCTTTTAACCACAACAAAGCATCATTATAATTTTTCTTATTCATTTTCAAATAATTTTATGGAAAATTTCAGAGACATAGTTTACCATTTCTAGATAACTATGAAAATGACCAATAAACATGAGACAAAATACCTCAATCTTATCCCCAAGTCATGAAAAATAAGATCCAGATGCAGTTGTGTCTTCATCAAAATGTAGTGAGAAAATACTGGGAACATATTACACTTAAAATATCACAAATAAATAAAACTTTGAGCTTTATATGTTTTAGGAACAAGTGTTTCTTGCCATTTTATGATCTTATTAAGCTAATGCACTATTTTTCTCTTTCATAAACTTTTTTGATTTTGGCTAATAATAAAATAATAGTTGATATGTATTGAGAGTCCCTTGGACAAGAAAGAGATCAAGCCATTTAGTTCTAAGGGCAATCAACCCTGAATACTCACTGGAAGGACTGATAATGAAGGTGAAGCTCCAATACTTTGGCCACCTGATATGAATAGTCGACTCACTGGAAAAGACCCTGATGCTGAGAAGGCAAAAGGAAAACAGGGCATCAGAGGATGAGAAGGTTGGATAACATCACCAATTCAATGGATTCATGAACTTGGGTCAAATCTGGGAGGTGGTGAGGGACAGGGAATCCCGACATGCTGCAGTCCATGGAGTCACAAAGTATCAAACACGATTTAGTGACTGAGTAACAACATTTACTGAACATGTACCATGGTAAAATTTTTAGCTCTCCACTGAATCCATTCTCCTTTCCTTACCTAGCAAGAGGGTTGTTCCTAGGCCTGAGCCTTTCTAGCTAGAGAATTCATTTCTCAGCCCCACGTTACAGGTAGACAGAATCTATGAGATTCAATATTTCCCATGCTGTGAATAGCACTGCCAACTTGGGGCCTGGGTCTATAGGACTGTGGCCTTTCCCATATCCTCTTGCCCTGCTTGATGGAATCAGACTTGAAGAACCACTGTGCAGATTATCACAGGCTGTTTGTTACTGGCTTCTATGAAAATGGCCATGTGAAAGAAGTATGCTTCTTTGTTGTTTTCTCTCTTTTTATTTTTAATGTTATAACATTGCTTTTAAAAACATAAGAAGTTGATTATTTTATGTAACACTTACTAGCTGTAGATGAGGAAACAGTGGAAATAGTGTCAGACTTTATTTTTGGGGGCTCCAAAATCATTGCAGATGGTGACTGCAGCCATGAAATTAAAAGACGCTTACTCCTTGGAAGGAAAGTTATGACCAACCTAAATAGCATATTCAAAAGCAGAGGCATAATTTTGCCAACAAAGGTCCATCTAGTAAAGCCTGTGCTTTTTCCAGTGGTCATGTATGGATGTGACAGTTTGGACTGTGAAGAAAGCTGAGTGCCAAAGAATTGATGCTTTTCAACTGTGGTGTTGGAGAAGACTATTGACAGTCCCTTGGACTTCAAGGAGATTCAACCAGTCCATTCGAAAGGAAATCAGTCCTGTGTGTTTATTTGAAGGACTGATGTTAAAGCTGAAATTCTAGTACTTTGGTACCTCATGCGAAGAGTCGACTCATTGGAAAAGACTCTGATGCTGGAAGGGATTGGGGGCAGGAGGAGAAGGGGACGACAGAAGATGAGATGGCTGGATGGCATCACCAACTCGATGGACGTGAGTTTGAGTGAACTCCGGGGGTTGGTGATGGACAGGGAGGCCTGGTGTTCTGCGATTCATGGGATCTCAAAGAGTCAGACACGACTGAGAGAATGAACTGAACTGAACTCAATATTATGTAATCTAAGAAATTTATGTGAACTCTATGCTTTAATCATCTAGTTTCAATAGGCAGTGCTTTGATTAATAATCTTTCTTAAAATAAAACAGTTTAGTTTTATTTAGATGAAGTATTTTCCCATGTTCACTCTATTGCCAAATTTCATCTGCTCCAACCACGCATTTGTTCATATTGCAATATTTCTGAAATCAGGATGTGTCTTGAAATATTAAGGATTGGTATCCAATGTTATCTGTATAATTTTGCTGTGTGTGTCAAGAGGATGAAATATAAAATAGTGATTCACATTTTAAAAATGTATTACTTTTGATAAAATACATAAACATGGTGGTAGCCAGTCAAACCCAGGCAGCTCTGCTCTAGAACTCTTAATCTGAAGTACTACTTCACTGAAATAATTAAAACTATTTCTATATAACACAAAACAGCATCTAACAAGGCAAGTATTGTATGTTTTCCAAGATGATTGATTCTGATTATTTTCAGTTTCCCATGTTCCCAGAAATGTTGATTTAATAAGTAAATGACTTTTAATCTTCCAGCATAAATAAACAACTCTTCTGAAATAGCCAAACAAATAGTGATAGGCAGGCTGATCATTGTAACATTCATTTCCTTGTGATACATGAATACAAGAGAGGACTAAACCTTGTCTCCAAGGATATGTCCTGATGCAAGGGAATTAATAATTCAGACAAAATACATGGTCCACAACTAAGATATATTTGGCAAATAATCTCAGTCAAGAATATGAGACCCTTCACTTAGCTGCTGCCAAAATGCCAAGGCACGTTTCCTTTTCTCTTCCTTTCCTCATCCTTTCAATATCTCTCTCACCTTGGCTCTTTCTCTCTTTCTCTCTCTCTGCCTTTTATTTTGTGAGGGGCAGGGAGATTATTTAATTTTAGTAATTTGAAAGATTTTAAAACATTCAGAGGTGATAAAACTGTGTCTCATACTTTGGTTTATCAACCAGATTATTAACTTCTTGAAGATATGGTCTATGATTTTTATCTCTGTGCTCCATCCCCTGTTACAGAGGGCTGGAACATAGAGATAAATTAAATTCCACTTTAACTTTCACTGTGTTTTGGAAGAATGAGGTAGTAAATTTTTTTCAATTACTCATCTCAAAAATATTGAGCATCAACTTGTACCAATTAGTATTCTTGGCAGAGTTCAAGTGTAAGAAACACATTTATATCTACTTCATTGTTGTTGTTTAGTATATCTACTTGGGTAATGATTATTTATATAAATAATAAAGGTAATGCTTATTTATGGAATTACTTTAAAGGACTGAAATTTTCCATTGTATATTTCTCCTAGTGTATTTGCTTCCCTCATAAATTTTGACTATGCTCATAAAAAAGAAACATAATCCCTAATAATACATTTATATGTGACTTAAACCTATAGATACATGATTCCAAAACAACCATTCTATTTTAGAAAATCTCTCCAAAAGAAATGACCCTAAATCTGAAAACTGGATTTTACAAAGCATAAAATTGGAAATAAGAAGTAACTGTATCACAATAAAAGAGCTGTCTTTGAGTTTTTATAACGGGATGTATTTTTCCCTTAATTTTGTTTTTTTGGGGATTATAAGATTATGTTATGTATAGATATTTGTACAAGGAACAGTATGAAAACTACAGATTATGATGTAATGCTTACTGAAGAGTTATAAAGACCAATTATTATGTAACAGAGTTGAAAAGAATTATGACTTCATTATTCAGTACAAGATTATGAGATATTATACTATTATTCCCATTTTATTTCCAGGGAAACAGGCCAAGCATATAAAATTATAAAAATGCTACAAATATGAGAGACATGAATGGAACGCATTCAACTCCAAAATTGCTTCTTGACTGATCAGTTATATTAATGTCTTCTGAAAAAGATGAACAAATACTGTCTCTCTCCTTAAGTAGCAGAGACAGTATTATATACCTATGGGAGAATGTGAAACACTGTCTATAAATGGGGAAAAAATCAGTTTAGATTGAGACAGACACACACAAAAAAGTCTCTCTTTCATTAATTAGGCTTGGAGAAGAGGGGGTGGCTATGCACAGAAAATGACAGCTGAGTTCATAGGAAGCATTGACTCTCTCAATGTCACAGAGCAAAGCAAAATGCCAGAATAATCTCCTCTTTCAGTGACTACTGCTTCTTATCAATCACCTTCTTTGCCTTCTTCATTTATAGCTATAGATACACAATTACTAAGCAATCTCTACTTTATTGACAGTCTCCAATGCCTAGTCAATCTCCAGTTTTCTTAAACTGGCCTCAGGGAAAGTGACATCCAGAACTAACCCCTACTTTCCTCAGACCTTTCTCAAAATCATTCCGTAGTATGCCAAACTTTGCAAGAGATACTTGCCTGAAGTGTCACTCTTGACAGAATGTGGTCCACTGGAGAAGGGAATGGCAAATAACTTCAGTATTCTTGCCTTGCGAACCCCATGAACAGTATGAAAAGGCAAAAGGATAGGACACGAAAGAGGAACTCCCAAGGTCAGTAGGTGCCCAATATGCTACTGGAGATCAGTGGAAAAATAACTCCAGAAAGATTAAAGGGATGGAGCCAAAGCAAAAATAATACGCAATTGTGGATGTGACTGGTGATAGAAGCAAGGTCTGATGCTGTAAGAGCAATATTGCATAGGAACCTGAAATGTTAGGTCCATGAATCAAGGCAAATTGAAAGTGGACAAACAAGAGATGGCAAGAGTGAATGTTGACATTCTAGGAATCAGAGAACTAAAGTGGACTGGAATGGACGAATTTAATTCAGATGACCATAATATCTACTACTGTGGGCAGGGATCCCTTAGAAGAAATGGAGTAGCCATCATGGTCAACAAAAGAGTCCAAAATGCAGCACTTGGATGCAATCTCAAAAACGACAAAATGATCTCTGTTCGGCTCCAAGGCAAACCATTTGATATCACAGTTATCCAAGTCTATGCCCCAACCAGTAATGCTGAAGAAGCTGAAGTTGAACGGTTTTATGAAGACCTACAAGACCTTGTAGAACTAACACCCAAAAAAGATGTCCTTTTCATTATAGGGGACTGGAATGCTAAAGTAGGAAGTCAAGAAACACCTGGAGTAACAGGCAAATTTGGCCTTGGAGTACAAAATGAAGCAGGGAAAAGGCTAATAGAGTTTTGCAAAGAGAACACACTGGTCATAGCAAACATCCTCTTCCAACAACACAACAGAGGACTCTACATATGGATATCACCAGATGGTCAATACCGAAATCAGACTGATTATATTCTTTGCAGCCAAAGATGGAGAAGCTCT
>SJYX01016898.1:309864-340883 GCA_006410675.1 Oreotragus oreotragus
CAAGGAGAGAGAAGAAAGCCTTCCTAAGTGAACAATGCAAAGAAATAGAGGAAAACAATAGAATGGGAAAGAATAGAGATCTCTTCAAAAAATTAGAGATACCAAGGGAACATTTCATACAAAGATGGGCTCGATAAAGGATAGAAATAGTATGGACCTAACAGAAGCAAAAGATATTAAGAAGAGGTGGCTAGAATACACAGAAGAAGTGTATGAAAAAGATCTTCATGACTTAGATAATCACGATGGTATGATCACTCACCTAGAGCCAGACATTCTGGAATGTGAAGTCAAGTGGGCCTTAGAAAGCATCATTATGAACAAAGCTAGTGGAGATGATGGAATTCCAGTGGAGCTATTTCAAATTCTAAAAGATGGTGCTGTGAAAGTGCTGCACTCAATATGCCAGCAAATTTGGAAAACTCAGCAGTGGCCACAGGACTAAATAAGATCAGTTTTCATTCCAATCCCAAAGAAAGGCAATGCCAAAGAATGCTCAAACTACTACAGAATTGCACTCATCTCACACGCTAGTAAAGTAATGCTAAAAATTCTCCAAACCAGGCTTCAGCAATACGTCAACTGTGAAATTCCAGATGTTCAAGCTGGCTTTAGAAAAGGCAGAAGAACCAGAGATCAAATAGCCAACATCCACTGGATCATCAACAAAGCAAGAGAGTTCCAGAAAAACATCTATTTCTGCTTTATTGATGATCCCAAAGCCTTTGACTGTGTGGATCACAATAAACTGTGGAACATTCTGAAAGAGATGGGAATATCAGACCACCTGATCTGCCTCTTGAGATACCTATTTGCAGGCCAAGAAGCAACAGTTATAACTTGACATGAAACAACAGACTGTTTCCAAATAGGAAAAGGAGTATGTCAAGGCTGTATATTGTCACTCTGCTTATTTAACTTATATGCAGAGTATATCATGAGAAACACTGGGCTGGAAGGAGCACAAGCTAGAACCAAAATTTCCAGAAGAAATATTAATAACCTCAGATATGCAGATGATACCACCCTTATGGCAGAAAGTGAAGAGGACATAAACAGCCTCTTAATAAAAGTGAAAGAAGAGATTCAAAAAGTTGGCTTAAAGCTCCACATTCAGAAAACTATGATCATGGCAACTGGTCCCATCACTTCATGGGAAATAGATGGGAAAACAGTGGAAACAGTGTCAGACTTTATTTTGGGGGGGGGGTCCAAAGTCACTGCAGATGGTGACTGAAGCCATGAAATTAAAAGACGCTTACTCCTTGGAAGGAAAGTTATGACCAACTTAGGTAGCATATTCAAAAGCAGAGACATTACTTTGTCAACAAAGGTCCTTCAATTCAAGGCTCTGGTTTTTCCAGTGGTCATGTATGGATGTGAGAGTTGGACTGTGAAGAAAGCTGAGCACCGAAGAACTGATGCTTTTGAATTGTGGTGTTGGAGAAGACTATTCAGAGTACCTTGGACTTCAGGGAGATTCAACCAGTCCATTCTAAAGGAAATCAGTCCTGGGTGTTCATTGGAAGGACTGATGCTAAAGCGGAAACTCCAGTACTTTGGCCACCTAATGTGAAAAGTTGACTCATTGGAAAAGACTTTGATGCTGGGAGGGATTGGGGGCAGGAGAAGACGGGGATGACAGAGGATGAGATGACTGGATGGCATTACCGACTCGATGGACATGAGTTTGAGTAGACTCTGTCAGTTGGTGATGGACAGGGAGGCCTGGCATGCTGCAATTTCATGGGGTTGCAAAGAGTTGGACACGACTGAGTGACTGAACTGCACTGAACTGAACATGTATTTCCTTAATAGATATCAAAATGTGATGAATGCTATTAGACAAGTTTAAATATTTGCATTTGGAACATTGGAGAGGAAATGATTAAATTTAGTCAAAGGACCTATGAGAGTGTTTCTAAGTTTAGACCAATTTGATTGTGTCTCTAGGTCATGATCAAGGAATGGGTTGAACATGGAATGATACTGTCAAAAAACATCAAAGTGTTCTGCTTGGTTTTAATTAGGATTAAGGATGTTGTCTGGAAAGGAAAGTGGAAGATATTATGTGGACTATAATACTCAAATACTATATATATATTCAAATTCCATAAAATAAAAGTTAAACTTACCTGTAGGCTATGAGGCTGGATACAAAGGTATTTACACAGCATATGATGGACAGATCTTTGAACTAGAAGAAACAAACAAAAAATGTAGTGTCAGTTAAAAACAATGGATTGAACATGTAAAATCTGAGGCAGAGAAAACATTCATGAATTTATTACACAAATTTGAGTGCACATTTCAGGAATGGGCTTCCCTGATGGCTCAGCTGGTAAAGAATCCACCTGCAATGAGGGAGACCTGGGTTCGATCCCTGGGTTGGAAAGATCCCCTGGAGGATGCAATGGCTACCCACTTCAGTATTCTGACCTGGAGAATTTCATGGACTCTCTAGTCTGTGGGGCCATAAAAAGTCAGACATGAGATTTTTACTTTCCTTTCCAGGTATGGGCCAGTGCCAGAATGATTAACGTAAGGAGATGATTTTGTGCTGCAATATTTGAAGAGAGATAAAAGAGAAGGAATACAAAAACGTGGTAAGATTTTTAATAGAAGACAGTGGCAGGGATTTCCCTGGTGGTCTAGTAGTTAAGACTCCGTGTTCTCAATGTAGGGGACTGGGTTCAATCTCTGGTCAGGGAATGATCCCACATGCAACCGAAGATCCTGTAGGCTGCAACAAAGACAGAAGAACACTCATGCCACAACTAAGATCTGGCACGAGCAAATGATAATATTTTTTAAGACAGTGGCAGACTCAGAAGTTGGCTATATTATCAAAGACAGGAAGACAGATAAATTTTTGTTTGACAGGCTAGCAAAAGCAGGCACTGTATTAAGATAGAGCTACAAACTAACATCTGGAAATAAGTATCTACAATAAGAGGAGAGTGTCTGAACTAGAAAAGACAATTTAAGAGTTGTCAATATGGAAGCAATTTTTGAAAGTCCATCAGTAGAGGATGTTAACAAAGAAACTAACTTGAAATGAGAGAAATAAATCAATTTAGGTACCACATTTTAGGAATGAGTGAATAATGAAAAACTGGTGAAAAATAGAATAAAAACAATGAAAGATAGATGGAAAATAAAAATGTGTATTGCCTGTAAAAATAAAGATTTTCAAGAAGAAAGAAGTTGACAGTAGCACTATACAGTGGATTGAGTGCAAGGAGGATGAAAATAAGATTTGGTGGCTGTGGAATCACTGACACCCCATTTAGAAAGCACTGCACTGTGTGCTAAGTTGTTCAGTTATGTCCAACTCTTTTCAGCTCTATGAACTGCAGCCTGCCAGTGTCAAGAAATGTCCATGGCAAGATTCTCCAGGCAAGAACACTGGAGTGGGTTGCCATTTCCTTCTCCATGGATCTTTCCAACCCAGGGATCAGACCAACATCCCATGTGTCTCCTGCACTAGCAGGCAGGTTCTTTATTACTAGCACCACCTGGGAAGCTCTTCCTGTAAAAATAAAGATTTTCAAGAAGAAAGAAGTTGACAGTAGCACTATACAGTGGATTGAGTGCAAGGAGGATGAAAATAAGATTTGGTGGCTGTGGAATCACTGACACCCCATTTAGAAAGCACTGCACTGTGTGCTAAGTTGTTCAGTTATGTCCAACTCTTTTCAACTCTATGAACTGCAGCCTGCCAGGGTCAAGAAATGTCCATGGCAAGATTCTCCAGGGAAGAACACTGGAGTGGGTTGCCATTTCCTTCTCCATGGATCTTTCCAACCCAGGGATCAGACCAACATCCCATGTGTCTCCTGCACTAGCAGGCAGGTTCTTTATTACTAGCACCACCTGGGAAGCTCTGCTGCTGCTGCTGCTAAATTACTTCAGTCATGTTCGAGTCTGTGCGACCCCATAGACAGGCCCACCAGGCTCCTCCGTCCCTAGGATTCTCCAGGCAAGAACACTGGAGTGGGTTATCATGTCCTTCCCCCAATGTCTGAAAGTGAAATGAAAGTGAAGTCGTTCAGTCATGTCCAACCCTCAGCGACCCCGTGGACTGCAGCTTTGCAGGCTCCTCCGTCCATTGGATTTTCCAGGCAAGAGTATTGAAGTGGGGTGCCATTGTGGGAAGCCCTAAGGCATTCTACATTTTTTTCCAAAGCTCTCTTTTTAGGGAGAGAGATGAGTATTAATTAAGATATTGCTATATTTAAATTTATATACATTTCCTCAAATCTATACCCCTTCCTGATTTCTCATTGATTTTATGATCTTTAAAGTCCTGGAATTTTTTTAAAGTTAGGAACTCCTATGAGTGATGGTCCTGGTAGCATGTGGCAATGCAATTCAATACTGAATGAACACAGACCTGTGCTAGGAAATAAAGACCAGTGGAACCTGGCAGGATTATCTGAAGCTCCTGCTATCTTTAAAGTCCCAGAATTTTTTTAAAGTTAGGAACTCCTATGAGTGATGGTCCTGGTAGCATGTGGCAATGCAATTCAATACTGAATGAACACAGACCTGTGCTAGGAAATAAAGACCAGTGGAACCTGGCAGGATTATCTGAAGCTCCTGCTTGTATTCAAAGCACTCTGCCATCTCCATGGGTATACAAATCCATTATTTAAGAACAACTGCTTTCCTATTTAAGTATAAACTTTCAACGTCGTTTAAGCTTAAGAGTATATATCCTATACTCTTTGAATACCGTGGAGAACTTCAGTGAATGGTTAATTACATCTTTCTTCATCATCCACATCTGGTTTCCTGTGGATCCTTTGCTGTGAATTCACCATATATGTGAAATGCCAAACAAGTTAATTTTCCCATGAATGTGAAAATTTAACACAACACTTTTGCCAGTTTTTCTTTATTTTAATTCATGCGTGGTACCATTCTCAATACAGAGCTAGGTAATATTTTATAACTTATCTTTTATCTGTTAAGTCATTCCAGGAACTGCCAAGAACAACTTAAACAATAATGCTAGATCAATCACTGTAATCACTTCCTCCTCTTTCTCTCAAAGACGTTTGCCATCTAAGCCACAGCTTAGGTGTCTTGATTTTTAAACCTCTGAGATCTCAGAAGAAGCACCTCTCTTTAAACAGCATACAGAACTAGTTGATCCCTGCTTTGGGGGCATTCTGATTTTTAAAAGGTGAAACTGTAAATAGCACTCTAAGGACAGCAGTCTCTTCAAATTCTGCCCTCCCCCTTGCACTCAGAGACAGATACAAAGATTTTCACATTTTTTAAAGCCATTTTTGAGTGAAGGAAAACAGAAGGATGAATTGAGAGGTAGGCAATTACCTCATTACAGGATAGGCAGGTGGAGCACTTGCCCTTTAAACAGGGTCTCAGCTGTTTTTCTGAGCTGTGGGTGAAGAAAAGAAATGATCAATTCCCACTTAGCCTTTCTCTAATCTCCCTACCAACTAGGAACTCAGCTATGACTGAAATGTGTCTGAATATACTTGGCATTTGTAAATGCCAATATAATATTCTGAAACAATAAATACATACAGATATACTTAGAGACAAACAGTATTTGAGAGACCACAGAAGGCAAGTTAAATCTTTGGGTTTTGTTTTTATAAAAGGCAGATTTAGATTTCTTTCATGCTTAAGACAATGGTAAGAAAGATGGAGAAAAGATGATATCCTAGGGCATTTTCTGGAGGTAAAAAAATTCTACCAACATAATAGGAATTTTTGTTGTGGCAAATTTATCTAAACAAATGATACCCTGTTCCTTGTCACTGTGAAGTCAAAACCAAATACCCATTCAACCCTCTGTTACCATAAAAGTGAACTAAAACACATTGTTCTCTATTTGGCAAATCCTTCTAAAATTAAGTTAGCCGAATTTTAAAGTGGTAGTGAATATTCCAAGCAGAAAGACAAGATATTTGTTTTCTGTGTTTTATATAACAACCATTATAAAACATTTCATCCTTGCATTCATTCATTTGTGATTTTTTAATTGAACAAATTATTTTTTATTTTTAATGTATTTTTATTGAAGGATAATTGCTTTACAGAATTTTGTTGTTTTCTGTTGAACCTCAACATGAATCAGCCTTAGGTATACAGATATCCTCTCCCTTTTGAACCTCCCTCCCATCTCCCTCCCCATCCCACCTCTCTAGGTTGATACAGAGCCTCTGTTTGAGTTTCCTGAGCTATACAACAAATTCCAGTTGCTATCTATTTTACATATGGTAATGTAAGTTTCCATGTTACTCTTTCCATACATCTCACCCTCTCTTCCCNTCCTCTCCCTTTTGAACCTCCCTCCCATCTCCCTCCCCATCCCACCTCTCTAGGTTGATACAGAGCCTCTGTTTGAGTTTCCTGAGCTATACAACAAATTCCAGTTGCTATCTATTTTACATATGGTAATGTAAGTTTCCATGTTACTCTTTCCATACATCTCACCCTCTCTTCCCCTCTCCCCATGTCCATGAGTCTGTTCTCTATGTCTGTTTCTCCAGTGCTGTCCTGTAAATAAGTGCTGCACCACCATACTTCCAGACTTTATATATATGGGTTAGAATATAATATTACTCGTTCTGACTCACTTCACTCTGTGTAATATGTTCTAGGTTTATCCATCTCATCAGAACTGACTCAAATATGTTCCTTTTTATGGCTTAGTAATATTCCATTGTGTATATGTACCACAATTTTTTATCCATTCATCTGTCAAAGGACATCTAGGTTGCTTCCATATTTTAATTATTATAAATAGTGCTGCAGTGAACAATGGGATACATGTGTGTTTTTCAGTTTTGGTTTCTTCAGGGTATATGCAGAGATGACAATGGCACCCCACTCCAGTGCCCCTGCCTGGAAAATCCCATGGACAGAGGAGCCTGGTAGGCTGCAGTCCATGGGGTCGCTGAGGGTCAGACACGACTGAGCGACTTCACTTTCACTTTTCACTTTCATGCATTGGAGAAAGAAATGGCAACCCACNGTATATGCAGAGATGACAATGGCACCCCACTCCAGTGCCCCTGCCTGGAAAATCCCATGGACAGAGGAGCCTGGTAGGCTGCAGTCCATGGGGTCGCTGAGGGTCAGACACGACTGAGCGACTTCACTTTCACTTTTCACTTTCATGCATTGGAGAAAGAAATGGCAACCCACTCCGGTGTTCTTGCCTGGAGAATCCCAGGGACAGGGGAGCCTGGTGGGCTGCCTTCTATGGGTCACACAGAGTCGGACATGACTGAAGTGACTTAGCAGCAGCGGCAGGGTATATACATAGGAGTGGGATTGCTGTGTCATATGGTGGTTTTATTCCTAGTTTTTTAAGGAATCTCCATACTGTCTTTCATAGTGGCTGTGTCAATTTACATTTGCACCAGCAGTGCAAGAGCCTTACCTTTTCTCTACACCCTCTCCAGCATTTGGTGTGAGGTCATTGTAGTTTAAAACCTCATTATAGTTTTGACTTGCCTTCCTGTAATAATGAGCAATGTTGAGCATCTTTTAACATGTTTGTTAGCAATCTGTATGTCTTCTTAGGAGAAATGTCTGTTTAGGTCTTGTTTCACTTTTTGATTGGGCTGTTTTTTTTCTCTGGCATTGAGTTGCATGAGCTGCTTGTATATTTTGGAAATTAATCCTTTGTCTGTTGTTTCATTTGCTATTATTTTCTCCCATTCTGAGGACTGTCTTTTAACCTTGCTTATAGCTTCGTTTTTTGTGCAAAAAATTTTAAGCTTCATCAGGTCCCACTGGTTTACTTTTGTTTTTATTTCTGTTACTCTAGGGGGTGGGTCATAGAGGATCTTGCTTTGATTTTTGTCATCGAGTGTTCTGCCTGTTTTCTTCTAAGAGTTTCATAGTTTCTGGTATTACATCTAGGTCTTTAATTCATTTTGAGTTTATCTTTGTGTATGGTGTTAGGAAGTGTTCTAATTTCATTCATTTACATGTAGCTGTCCAGTTTTTCCAGCACCATTTATTGAAGAGGCTGTCTTTGCCCTATTGTATAGTCTTGACTCCTTTGTTAAAAATAAGGTACCCATGGGTGCATGGATTTATTGCTGGAATTTCTATCTTGTTCCACTGGTCTATATTTCTATTTTTGTACAGTACAAGACTGTATTAATGACTGAATCTTTGTGGTATAATCTGAAGTCAGGAAGGTTGATTCCTCCAGCTCCATTCTTCTTTTTCAAGACTGCTTTGGCTATTTGGGGTCTTTTGTGTTTCCATATGGATTGTGTAATTTTTTGTTCTAGTTTTGTGAAAAAAGCAATTGGTAATTTCATATGGATCACACTGAATCTGTAGGTTGCATTTGATAGTATAATCATTTTCACAATATTGATTCTTCCTACCCAGGAGCATGGAATGTCTTTCCATCTGTTTATGTTATCGTCTCATTTTCTGTGTACAGTTCTTTTTTCTCCTCAGGTAAGTTTATCCTTAGATATTTAATTCTTTGTGTTGCAATGCTGGATGGAATTGATTTCTTAATTTCTCTTTCTGATTTTTCATTGCTAGTATATGGAGAAGGCAATGGCATCCCACTCCAGTACTCTTGCCTGGAAAATCTCATGGATGGAGGAGCCTGGTAGGCTGCAGTCCATGGGGTCGCTGAGTCAGACACGACTGAGCGACTTCACTTTCACTTTTCACTTTCATGCATTGGAGAAGGAAATGGCAACCCACTCCAGTGTTCTTGCCTGGAGAATCTCAGGGATGGCAGAGCCTAATGGGCTGCTGTCTGTGGGGTCGCACAGAGTTGGACACGACTGAAGCGACTTAGCAGCAGCAGCAGCAGCAGCATATGGAAACAAAAGTGATTTTTGTGTATTGATTTTGTTTCCCACAACTTTGCTAAATTCACCGAATAGCTCTAGGAACTTTCTAATACTTCTTTAGGGTTACCTACCCACTCAAGTGTTCTTGCCTGGAGAATCTCAGGGACAGGGGAGCCTGGTGGGCTGCTGTCTATGGGGACACACAGAGTTGGACATGAGTGAAGCAACTTAGCAGCATGTACAGTATCATGTCATCTGCAAACAGTGAGAGCTTTAGTTCCTCTTTTCTGAACTGAATTCCTTTTATGTCTTTTTCTTCTCTGATTGCTGTAGCTAGGACTTCCAGAACTATGTTGAATAATAGTGGTGAAACTGGATACTCTTGTCTTGTTCCTGATCTTAGGGGGAATGTTTTCAGTTTTTCACCATTGAGAATAATATTTGCTGTAGGCTTATCATATAAGGTCTTTACTATGTTGAGGTGGGTTTCTTCTATGCCCATTTTTTGAGAGTTTTAATCATAAATGGGCGCTGAATTTTCTCAAAAGTTCTTTCTGTATCTACTGAGATTATCATAGGTTTTTAACGTTTAATTTTCTGATCTTAGGGGGAATGTTTTCAGTTTTTCACCATTGAGAATAATATTTGCTGTAGGCTTATCATATAAGGTCTTTACTATGTTGAGGTGGGTTTCTTCTATGCCCATTTTTTGAGAGTTTTAATCATAAATGGGCGCTGAATTTTCTCAAAAGTTCTTTCTGTATCTACTGAGATTATCATAGGTTTTTAACGTTTAATTTTTTAATATGGTATATCACATTGATTGATGTACACATATTAAAGAATCCTTGCATTGCTAGAATAAATCCAACTTGATCATGGTATATGAGCTTCTTGATATGTTGTTGAATTCTGTTTGCTAAAATTTTATTGAGGACTTTTGCATCTATGTGATATTGGCCTATAGTTTTCATTTTTTGTGTTGTCTTTTTCTAGTTTTGGTATCAAGGTGATAGTGGTCTCACAGAATGAGTTTGGAAGTGTTCCTTCCTCTGCAATTTTTTGAAAGAGTTTTAAATGTATAGGCATTACTTTTCTCTAAATGTTTGGTAAAAATTTCCTGTGGAGCCATCTGGTCATGGGCTTTTGGTTTTAGGGAGATTTATGATCACAGCTTCAATTTCAGTGCTAGTAGTTGGGTTGTTCATAATTTCTATCTTCCTGGTTCAGTCTTGGAGGATTGAACTTTTCTAAGAATCTGTCCATTTCTTCCAGGTTATCTATTTTATTGCCATTATATTTTTCATAAGAGTGTCTTAAAATCCCTTGTATTTTTTCATTGTCTGTTGTAACCTCTGCTTTTTAATTTCTAATTCTGTTGATTTGATTCTTCACTTTTTTTTTTATTTTGATGAGTGAGACTAATAGCTTGTCAGTTTTGTTTATCTTTTCAAAGAATGAGCTTTTAACTTTATTAATCTTTAATATTGTTTCTTTCATTTCTTTTTCATTTATTTCTGCTCAGATCTTTATGATTTCTTTCCTTCTGCTAATTTTGGNTTCACTTTTTTTTTTATTTTGATGAGTGAGACTAATAGCTTGTCAGTTTTGTTTATCTTTTCAAAGAATGAGCTTTTAACTTTATTAATCTTTAATATTGTTTCTTTCATTTCTTTTTCATTTATTTCTGCTCAGATCTTTATGATTTCTTTCCTTCTGCTAATTTTGGATTGTTGTTGTTCTTCTTCTTCTTTGTCCAGTTGTTTTAGGTGTAAAGTTAGGTGGTCTATTTAATGTTTTTCTTGTTTCTTTAAGTAGGATTATATTTCTATAAGCTTCCCTCTTAGGACTGCTTTCTCTACATCCTATAGGTTTGGGGTTGTCATTTTCTCATTGTCATTTGTTTCTAGAAATTTTTTGATTTCCCATTTGATTTTTTTCAGTAACCTGTTGGTTATTTAGAAATGTGTTGTTTAAACTCCATGTTTTGGCATTTCTTGCAGTTTTTTTTTTAAGCTTCCCTCTTAGGACTGCTTTCTCTACATCCTATAGGTTTGGGGTTGTCATTTTCTCATTGTCATTTGTTTCTAGAAATTTTTTGATTTCCCATTTGATTTTTTTCAGTAACCTGTTGGTTATTTAGAAATGTGTTGTTTAAACTCCATGTTTTGGCATTTCTTGCAGTTTTTTTTCTTGTAATTAATATCTAGTCTAATAATATTGTGGACTGAGAAGACGCTTGATATAATTTCAATTTTCTTAAGTTTACCATTTTTTGAGGTAAATTTTTGTGGCTTGTTTTGTGACCCAAAATGTGGTCTAACCTGGAGAATGGTCCATGTGCATTTGAGAAGAAGGTTTTTTCTTCTGCATTTGGATGGAATGTCCTAAATATATTAATGAGATCCATCTCATCTAATGTATCATTTAAGACATGTGTTTCCTTATTAATTTTCTGTTTTGATAATCTGTCCATTGGTGTGAGTGTGGTATTACAGTCTCCTATTATTATTGTGTTACTGTCAATTTCTCCTTTTATATCCATTCATGTTTGTCTTATGTTTTCAGGTGCTCCTATGTTGGGTACATTGATGTTTATAATTTTTATGTCTTCCTGTTCGATTTGTCCCTTGAACATCATGCAGTGTCCTTCCTAATCTCTTGTAATCTTCTTTATTTTAAGGCATATTTTGTCTGATATGATAATTGCTACTCCAGCTTTCTTCTGCTTCCAATTGCAGGCAATATATTTTTCCATCCTCTCACATTCCGTCTATATCTGTCTTTAGGTCTGAAGTGGGTTACTTTTACACAGCATATATACATATATACATATATGGGTCTTATTTTGTATCCATTTAGCCAGTCTGTAAGACTGGAGAAATGGTGATGAAAACTGATGGAAATGCATGATGTTGATGATAGAGAATAGCAAAATGCATCTGCAGGCCTTGCTTTCCATTGTAATGTAATGTGTCAGTAGGTAGTCAACACTGAGACAAGAGTTAGGAGTGGATGTGATTTCGTGGGTGACAGTGCCTGTAAAGATAAATGGAGCAGAAAGCAGAACTAGGCAGATAGCCTCAGAACACATCACACACCTTTCAGTGTTTCAGCCAATACAACAGGAAGCTCTAGAGCCAAGTCATGGTTCATTTCCGAGATATGGAAGATCCCTTGGAGGAGGGCATGGCAACCTACTCTGGCATTTTTGCCTGGAGAATCCCACGGATAGAGAAGCCTTCCAGGCTGCAGTTCATAGAGTAATAAGGAGTTGGCCATGACTGAAACAACTTAGCATGAGCAAAGTCAGGGTAGTCTATACTGAGCAAACATGACCAGGCTGTAATACACCTACCATGCTCAGACACTGATTGAAGGCTTCCCTGGAAGAATGTGCTCTTGGCTTAACTACTGAATGGAATCATGAAGACACTGCCTCCTTCAGATAAATGCTAGTCCCTTTGTGAAGCAAATTATCTTCAAGGCAACTACCATTTATAGAAAAAATATAATTGCCAAAAGTAAGTGAAGGCAAGGAATTCAAAGAGGAATTGCAAAGAATAGCTCACATGATAACTCTAAAATATCACAATATAAGAGACTAGAAAATGAATGAATATTTGGACACTCCAGAAGTATGTGATTTTACAAAGAGATGAAGATTTGACTGATGAAAGAATACCAACATACATATGAGATATTTTCATTAGAAATATAATACATGGGCATTTTGATGGATATTAGTGTACCATAGGAGATAAAACTCTATGTTTCCAAATGGTGATATGGTTTTGCCTGAGTGTATGCCCAATTACTTCAGTCAGTCGAATTCTGACCCCATGGACTGTAGTCCTCAAGACGCCTCTGTCCATGAGATTGTCCAGGCAAGAACACTAGAGTGGGCTTCCATGAATGCCACCCCGCCCCCGACAAAGGATCTTCCTGATCCAGGGATCAAACCTGCATCTCTTACTTCTCCTGTGTTGTCAGGTGGCTTCTTTACCACTAGCACCACATGGGAAGTCCATTTTGCCCTGCATAAAAGTCTCTTTCTGTTACCCTCACAAGTGATTTTTTAATCCTTTGCTGCCTAAATCTCATCACACATATAGGATACATATTTTTCCATCCTCTCATATTCAGTCCATAACTGTCTTTAGGTCTGAAGTCGGTTACTTTCAGATGACATATATATGGGTCTTATTTTTGTAACTACTCAGCCAGTCTGCATCTTTTGGTTGGAGCATTTAATCTGTTTACATTTAAAGTAATTATTGATATATATGCTCTTATTGCCATGATCGTAATTGTTTGGGGTTGATTTTCTAGATCTTTTCTCTTCTTTTGTATTCTTGCCTATAGAAGTCCATTTAATATTTGTTGTAAAGCTGGTTTGGTGGTACTGAAATCTGTTAAGTTTGCTTGTTGAAAAGCTTTTTATTTCTCCATCTATTTTGCATGAGATCCTTGCCAGGTACTGTAATCTTGGTTGTAGATTTTTCCCCTTCAATACTTTAAATATATACTGTCATTCCATTATGGCCTGTAGCATTTATGCTTAAAGATCAGCTATTAAGAAAATCAGGTTTCCCTTGTATGTTACTTGTTTCTTCTCCTTTGTTGATTATATATATATATATATATATATATATATATATATTTGTCTTTAGTCTTTGCTAATTAGTATTTGTTTTGGCACATTTACCCCTGGGTTTATCCTGTATGGGACTCTTTGTGCCTCTTGGACTTGATTGACTACTTCCTTTTCCACGTTGGCGAAATTTTCAACTATAATCTCTTCAAAAATATTCTCATACGCTTTCTTTTCCTCTTCTTCTCCTGCTGCTACTGCTGCTAAGTCACTTCAGTCGTGTCCGACTCTGTGTGACCCCATAGACGACAGCCCACCAGGCTCCCCCGTCCCTGGGATTCTCCAGGCAAGGACACTGGAGTGAATTGCCATTTCGTTCTCCAATGCATGAAAGAGAAAAGTGAAAGTGAAGTCGCTCAGTCTGTCCGACTGTTAGCGACCCCATGGACTACGGCCCACCAGGCTACTCCGTCCATTGGATTTTCCAGGCAAGAGTACTGGGGTGGGGTTGGTTTCCCTTGTATGTTACTTGTTTCTTCTCCTTTGTTGATTATATATATATATATATATATATATATATATATATTTGTCTTTAGTCTTTGCTAATTAGTATTTGTTTTGGCACATTTACCCCTGGGTTTATCCTGTATGGGACTCTTTGTGCCTCTTGGACTTGATTGACTACTTCCTTTTCCACGTTGGCGAAATTTTCAACTATAATCTCTTCAAAAATATTCTCATACGCTTTCTTTTCCTCTTCTTCTCCTGCTGCTACTGCTGCTAAGTCACTTCAGTCGTGTCCGACTCTGTGTGACCCCATAGATGACAGCCCACCAGGCTCCCCCGTCCCTGGGATTCTCCAGGCAAGGACACTGGAGTGAATTGCCATTTCGTTCTCCAATGCATGAAAGAGAAAAGTGAAAGTGAAGTCGCTCAGTCTGTCCGACTGTTAGCGACCCCATGGACTACGGCCCACCAGGCTACTCCGTCCATTGGATTTTCCAGGCAAGAGTACTGGGGTGGGGTGCCATTGTCTTCTCCTGGGACCCCTATAATTTGAATTTTGATGTGTTTGATGTTGTCCCAGGGGTCTCTGAGACTATCCTCAGTTCTTTTCATTCTTTTTATTTTATTCTGCTCTTCATTAGTTATTTCCACCATTTTATCTTCCAGCTCACTGATTCGTTCTGCTTCAGGTATTCTGCTATTGATTCCTTCTGGAATATTTTTAATTTCAGTAATTGTGTTGTTTCTGTATGTTTATCCTTTCATTCTTCTAGGTCTTTGTTAGTTGATTCTTGTATTTTCTCCATTTTGTTTTCAAGGTTTTTGATCATCTTTATTATCATTATTCTGAATTCTTTTTCAGGTAGTTTGCCTATTTCCTCTTCATTTATTTGGACTTCTCTGTTTCTAGTTTGTTCCTTCATTTGTGTGGTACTTCTCTGCATTTTTTTTTTTAAACTTATTCTGTTTGAGGTCTCCTTTTCGCAGGATTCACGGTTGAATTCTTTCTTTCTTTTGGTTTCTGTCCTACTAAGGTTGGTCCAACGGTTTGTGTAAGCTTTCTATAGGGTCAGATTTGTGCTGAGATTTTGTTTGGTTGTTTTCTTCTGATTGGCAAGGCAGAATGAGGTGGTAATCCTGTCTGCTGATGCTTTGGTTTGTATTTTTGTTTTATTTGTTGTTTAGATGAGGCATCCTACACAGGGTGCTACTGGTGGTTGGGTAATTCCAGGTCTTGTATTCAAGTGGTTTCCTTTATATGAGTTCTCACTATTTGATACTCCCTAGGGTTACTTTTCATGTAGCCTACAGTCTTGGAGTCAGTGCTCCCACTCCAGAGGCTCAGAGCTTAATCTCTGGTCAGGAATGGAGATTCCACAAGGGGTTTGTTATGGCATTAAGTGAGATTAAAATAAATACCCAGAAAGGAGACATCAAAGATGAATTCTCTGATGTAAATCATGGCAGGATCCTCTATGATCCACCTCCCAAGGTAATGGAAATAAAAGTAAAAATAAACAAATGGGACCTAATTAAACTTAAAAACTTTTGCACAACCAAGGAAACTATATGCAAGGTGAAAAGACAGCCTTCAGAATGGGAGAAAATAATAGTAAATGAAGCAACTGACAACTAATCTCAAAAAAGCAACTCCTGCAGCCCAATTCCAGAAAAATAAGTGACCCAATCAAAAACTGGGCCAAAGAACTAAACAGACATTTCTCCAAAGAAGACATACAGATGGCTAACAAACACATGAAAAGATGCTCAACATCACTCATTATCAGAGAAATACAAATCAAAACCACAATGAGGTACCATCACATGCTGGTCATAATGGCTACTATCCAAAAGTCTACAAACAATAAGTGCTGGAGAGGGTGTGGAGAAAAAGGCACCCTCTTACACTGTTGGTGGGAATGCAAACTAGTACAGCCACTATGGAGAACAGTGTGGAAATTCCTTAAAAAAACTGGAAACTTAGTTGCCTTATGACCCAGCAATCCTACTGCTGGGCATGCACACTGAGGAAACCAGAATTGAAAGAGACATGTGTACCCCAATGTTCATCACAGCACTATTTATAATAGTCAGGACATGGAAGAAACCTAGATGTCCATCAGCAGATGAATGGATAAGAAAGCTGTGGTATATATAAACAATGGAATATTACTCAGCTATTAAAAAGAATGCATTTGAATCAGTTCTAATGAAGTGGATGAAATTGGAGCTTGTTATATATAGTGAAATAAGTCAGAAAGCAAAAGAGCAATACATAATATTAATGCATATATATGGAATTTAGAAAGATGGTAATGCTAAAAAGTTAGTTTTTAAACAAAACTAACTAAAGCACAAAGTGGAAAACAAAACTAAAAAATGCCAAGTGTGGAATAGAGCAATGAAAATAAAACTATTGAGAGGAAAGGAAAGAAAGAATAGATATACAAAGTTAAACAGAGGTAGATATATATTTATATACATTAAAGATTAACTGCAAGGGGAAAAGAATATTAGGAAAAGCAAACAAAGGAATAAATGTAAAAAAAATAATAATAGGTTTAAAAATTAAATTTAAAACAAGAAAAGAAAAAAGAAAGCCTGACCCTATATGCGAGACAGAAAAAGAGACACAGATGTAAAGAAAAGACTTTTGGACTCTGTGAGAGAAGGTGAGGATGTGATGATTTGAGAGAATAACATTGAAACATGTATATTATCATATGTGAAATAGATCATCAGTCCAGGTTTGATGCCTGAGACAGGGTGCCCAGGGCTAGTACACTGGGATGACTCTGATGGATGGGATGGGAAGGGAGGTGGGAAGGGGGTTCAGAATGGGGAAAACATGTACACCCATGGCTGATTCATGTCAATATATGGCAAAACCACCAGAATACTGTAAAGTGATTAGCCTCCAACTAAATTTTTTTAAAAAATAAAAAAAGGTGAAAGAAATGTAAACAGAAAAACAAACAAACAGATGAACCCAGACAAATGACAGTTACAAAGTCAGTCAAATAGCAATTAAAATAATGGAACGTACAAATATACATCTACATCCATGAGCAAAGTCTAAACAGTCCAACAAAAATAAAGTACAGTAGATTGACCTGGCAAACAAAGGAAATCAAAAATTATGTTTACCTCTTAAGAACAAAACTAACTAAAGCACAAAGTGGAAAACAAAACAAAAAAGATGCCAAGTGCAGAAGAGAGCAATGAAAACAAAACTAACAAAACTGTTGAGAGTAAAGGAAAGAAAGAATAGAAATGCAAAGTTAAACAGAGGTAGATATATATTTATATACATTAAAGATTAACTGCAAGGGGAAAATAATATTAGGAAAAGCAAACAAAGGAATAAATGTAGAAATAATAATAATAGCTTTAAAAATTAAAGTTAAAACAAGAAAAGAAGAAAGAACAAAAAGACGAAAACTCCACAGAACTGCAAAAGCCCAGTGTAGAGGCAGAGGTGTATAACATCAGTAAAATATGTGACTGAGGAAAACAAAACTCTCAAAAGCTTAACTAGATTTCATAGTGCCAATAAAATTGACAACTACAACAGAGGGAGGAAAAGAGGTAAAGAAAGGAAAAACAAAATCCAAAAGAATCTACAGAACAAGTCAAACATAAAAATAATAAATGTTTTTCATGAGTCACTCTTGTCAGAGTCCTTTTCCATGCTGGGAGTCACAGTCCACCTCACCTGCTAGGATGGCCTCCAACACTGTGCTGATCTCTGGACCTGCTGTGGGGGCAGCTCAGATTCTAATCTGGTCTTACTCCTATGTGTTCTTGCTTCAAATGTCCACAGCTATCAGAACTAGTGAATTTTCTTTTGTGGGAGCTCTCAATGACCTTTTATATATTTCATAGACACAGAGTCTACCTAGTTGATCGTATGAATTTAATCTACAGCTTGTACAGCTGGTGGGAAGGTTTTGGGTCTTCTTTCTTAATCGCACTGTCCCTAGATTTCAACTGTGGTTTTATTTCCACTTCTGCATATGGGACATCCACTGGGGTTTGCTCCTGAGGCTGCCCTGGACAACCTAGATTTGCACCTGAGAAGGCCAGGTGTAGAGGTGGTACTTGGGTCACAGGGCTTCTGGCAGCATCAGGTACTCAGGGGAGTTGGCAGCTAGGACAGCAGGAAATATAGTGCTCTAGAAGGGTAGGGCAACCAGTATTGGCCAATACACTCCACTATTCTTGCTTGGTGAACACTCCTCCTTGACAAAGAAGCCTGGCAGGCCACAGTTTACAGGGTTGAAAAGAGTCAGACATGACTGAAATGACCCTGCACGCATAGATACAAGACTTTTTTTTTTTTTTTTTTTTTGCCTGTGGCAGCTCTGCCCCAGTGAGAGTTGAGCATGAAGGTGGTCCAGCTGCTTGGCTTGTGGGGACCCTGGGGGGCCAAGTGTGCAGGAACACGGACTCTCTCTGCTGCAGGAGTTATGGCCCTGCTGCTCCTGCTGCTATATCATTTCAGTCGTGTCTGACTATGTGTGACCCCACAGACAGCAGCCCACCAGGCTCCTCTTTCCCTAAGATTCTTCAGGCAAGAACACTGAAGTGGGTTGCCATTTCCTTCTCCAATGCATGAAAGTGAAAAGTGAAAGTGAAGTCTTTCAGTCATGTCCAACTCTAAGGGATCCCATGGACTGCAGCCTACCAGGCTTCTCCATCCATGAGATTTTCCAGGCAAGAGTACTGGAGTGGGTTGCCGTTGCCTTCTCTGGTTATGGCCCTATCAGAGTCTTTTATCGAGTCTCTTGTAGCTGGCAATCAGAAGGCCTCTTTGCCCAGTCTTTCTCTGTAGTTCTGCCCAACCAGGCACCTAAAGTGCTCCCTTGACTGGGTCCTTCTCTGTTGTTCAGTGTGTCAGGCAAATAGAGAAGCCCCCTGGCTGGGGTTCTACTCTGTAGATTGGCTTGTCAGGCACTTAAAGGGGCACCCTAGTTGGGGTCCAACTCTGCAGTTTGGCACTGCTACTGCTGCTGCTGCTAAGTCACTTCAGTCATGTCCGACTTTGTGTGACCCCATAGACGGCAGCCCACCAGGCTCCCTCGTCCCTGGAATTCTCCAGGCAAAAACACTGGAGTGAATTGCCATTTCCTTCGCCAATGCATCAAAGTGGAAAGTGAAAATGAAGTCGCTCAGTCATGTCCGACCCCTCAGCGACCCCATGGACTGCAGCCTTCCAGGCTCCACCGTCCATGGGATTTTCCGCATCAGTCACTTAAAGGAGCATCCTGGGTTGGGTGCTACTCTGTAGTCCAAGTGAGTCAGACAGTTGATGGGCAAGCCTCTCTACTGTTCAGCTGCCAGTGCTGGCATGTAGGGAGAGAGAGGCTTTACTGATGGCTCCATCCCCTATGCATGACTTAGCAGTACTTACTTCCATTGCTGCTGGGCTTTCATTCACAGGCGTTTCCCACCACAATCTCCTCCCTCACATCCCCTCAATCTGTCTCTCTGCAGTCAAGAGCAGTCCTCACCTTGGGATTGCTCCATAATTCCTAAACCCCAGCTCCCAGCCACTGCACCTTTCAAGGGACTTGCATCCCTATTGGGATATGTATGGCTGCAGCAAGAAGTATATGCTTCTCCTTCCATTTAGGCTGCCACAGACCAGCTGTTTCACTCTCAACCTTAAATGTTTCTCCTCTGACTCAGACTAATTGCCCCGGTGTGGTGATTAGACCCCTGCTTCAGTTACCCCACTGGCCAAGGGCCAGTCCAGTCCTACTAACACTCTTATTTTTCCCCCTAGTTCCTTTGTCCTACTGAGTTTTGCATGGTTCTATGTATTATTTTCTACTGGTCAGGTATCCCTGTCTGCTCTCAGCTGGTATTTTGCATGCACTTCCATGTCTGAAGGTGTATTCCTGATATATCCATGGAGAGAGATGTACTCCATGTCCACCTACTCTGCCAACTTGTTCTCCTAATTGAACAACTTTCAATGGACATGAGTTTGAGTAAACTCTGGGACATAGAGAAGGACACAGAAGCCTGGCACACTGCAGTCCATGTGGTCAGAAAGCATTAGCACAACTTACCAACTGAACAACAAGAACAACATAGAAAAATAAAATGCTAATTAGCTTTTATATTTTTTCCTTTAACCTCCAAATACTATTTAAAGTTGATCCTTGAAAAACACCTGGGTTGAGTGTGCTGACTGCACTGCTGAAAATCCATGGATTACCTTACCTACCCTCCATCTACATAGTCCCACAGCTGAGGACTCAATCAACCAGGGATCCTGTAGTTTCAAAGGACTATTTAGTTAAGGAAAAAAAAAAAAAAAAGAAAGAAAAAACCTGCAGTAGACCTGGACAGTTTGAATCTGTATTTTTCAAAAGACCACTATAATTGCAAATTCAGTCATTCTTTGGGAGGAACTAATCTAAAGACCCATATGAGACTTAATGACATTTCGCTGATGATATTAATTATCCTGCTTTAACGCTCTTTTACTGGGATTTGCCCCACCTCTACTTTTAATCATATTTAGCAGTCTCTTCATACTATTTTGGCTTCCCTCATGGTTCAGCTGGTAAGGAATACACCTGTAATGCAGGGGACCTGGGTTTGACCCCTGGGTTGGGAAGATCCCCTGGAGAAGGGAATAGCTACCCACTCCAGTATTCTGGCCTGGAGAATTCCATGGACTATGTAGTCCATGGGGTCTCGAGTCGGACACAACTGTGCAAATAGTTAGTGATTAGTTAGTCATAATATTTGGTATGATGCTCACGGCAATAGAGGGAGCATGCTTACTTCAACAAAAAGAAGAAAAGGAAAGAATGAAAGGATGTCAGCATTTATGGAGTGGATGAGGCCTTCCTCTGTTCATCATTCAGCACATTTCTATAATGAACTACTGAAATAAGTGCTAAGGGACCACTTTTTTTTTTTTCCTTCAGAAAGGAATCTTATATATAAACTTTTGCCCATGCACTTGACAACATCCTAAAATAACTTATGAACAAAAAACCAAGGAAACAACACATAAAAAATTGATACTTGGGAAAAGTGTGCGTAAATTACTATTATTATTTTTTTGCTCAATGATTTTCCTTTGGTAAATTTTAGGAATAGTTTAATTACCCATATACCTTATTGTCTTTTCTCTTATTCTTAACAGTGTCAAGGTTGGAAGCAGGCTTTGGAAACATTCATGAGAACACATGCAGTTAACATATAGTAGGAACTGCCATTTCCTGCCAGCTCACCCTGGGTGCAGTGCACAGTTCAAAGGACTTCATGCACATTTGCACATTTCCTCTTCAGCCAGAACTGTGGGCTATAGGTGGCTATTCTCATTTGACAATGGAAGAGACTTAGTATTTGAAAAATTTAGAAATGTGCCCGATTATATGCAAATAACTGGCAGAAGTGAGGCAATGTGACATTAGGATCTATTATAATAACCACACTCTCCTTTTGATAGATTTCAAGATAAGGAACAATTGTAGGAATATTTGCATTGCTGGTGCTAACACTGAAACTACTTTGAATGAGCAGGATATGTATAGGCATCTAGTTATTTGAGTTTATATAAGTTAAAAACTTGCATATTTGACATAATTATTCATCCAACTATTTAGCCATATTTTGTAAAGTTTCACTGTAATTTTGTAAGCTGCACACAAGAGTTTCACCTAAAAACAGACAGCTTCTTTAACATGAGGGCTTTAATACTGTTCTTCCACATATAAATTCTGAATTTTTCATATATATATATATCACATACAGTGTTTACAGCAAATATATACACCCTATGTAGTGTAAAGTAATGTAAAGTAAAGTAATGCTCAAAATTCTCCAAGCCAGGCTTCAGCAATATGTGAAACATGAAATTCCAGATATCCAAGTTGACTTTAGAAAAGGTGAAGGAACCGGAGATCAAATTGCCAACATCCACTGGATCATCAAAAAAGGAAGAGAGTTCCAGAAAACATCTATTTCTGCTTTATTGACTATGCCAAAGCCTTTGACTGTGTGGATCACAATAAACTGTGGAAAATTCTGAAAGAGATGGGAATATCAGACCATCTGACCTGCCTCTTGAGAAACCTGTATGCAGGTCAGGAAGCAACAGTTAGACCTGGACATGGAACTACAGACTGGTTCCATTTAGGAAAAGGAGTATGCCAAGGTTGTATATTGTCACCCTGCTTATTTAACTTATATACAGAGTACATCATGAGAAACTTTGAGCTGGAGGAAGCACAAGCTGGAATCAAGATTGCTGGGAGAAATGCCAATAACCTCAGCTATGCAGATGACACCACCCTTATGGCAGAAATGAAGAAGGAGCAAAGAGCCTCTTGATGAAAGTGAAAGAGGAGAGTGAAGAAGTTGGCTTAAAGCTCAACATTCAGAAAACGAAGATCATGGCATCCAGTCCCATCACTAGGGGAAACAGTGGAAACAGTGACAGACTTTATTTTTGGGGCTCCAAAATCACTGCAGATTTTGACTGCAGCCATAAAATTAAAGATGCTTACTCTTGGAAGAAAAGTTATGACCAACCTAGACAGCATATTAAAAATCAGAGCCATTACTTTGCAGAAAAAGGTCCATCTGGTCAATGCTATGGTTTTTCCAGTGGTCATGTATGGATGTGAGACTTGGGCTATAAAGACATCTGAGCACAGAAGAATTGATGCTTTTGAACTGTGGTGTTGGAGAAGACTCTTGAGAGTCCCTTGGACTGCAAGGAGATCCAACCAGTCCATCCTAAAGGAGATCAGTCCTGGGTGTTCATTGGAGGGACTGATATTGAAGCTGAAACTCCAATACTTTGGCCACCTGATGCAAAGAGTTGACTCATTTGAAAATTCCCTGATACTGTGTAAGATTGAGGGCAAAAGCAGAAGGGGACGACTGCTGGGGTCCAGCCCCCTCAGGATCCAGAGGAACCAGCGTCGGTGATTGATTTAGAGAGAGATAAGGAAAGAATATTGTAGATAAGAAAATAGAGGAGAGAAAGAGGCTGATATTCCTTGGTTTACATAGAAAGCTAATAAAGTCTTAGAAGTCCAGGCAGAAAAGTGAACTCAGAGAGCCTCTGTGTTCCAAGGGATCAGCCTGAAAAAGAAAGTAAGAGAGAAAAAAAGAGAAAAAAAAAGAAAAACATGGCTTGACCAAGCTTCTTCGAGAGTGGCACGATAGCTTTATTTTTAAATGTACTTTTATAACTTGTCTTATACATAGAGGGAAATGAAAGATGCAAAGTCATACAGAGTCAGCCTAAACATTACATCTGTTTTGTCTTTATCAAAACCAGGATTTTTTCTGCAAACTTTTCCCAAAAACAATATTGTGTACATTATCTTCTGGCCTTGGAGGCCTGTGGACATTTTATGACCCTCTTTTGATAAAGGCTTCTCAACCAGAAAACTTATTTTCCCTTGAAATGTTTTTTTCTTTATGTTTCTAATCTATGTCAGCCTCAGAAATTATTAACCAAGTTACATTTCTCATGGAGCAAAGGTGCAATGAGTTACAAGAAAGAACCAATTAGCTCAAAAGTCTGATGTGGTTAATTTCAAGGCTACACTTGTTTTTCTTACTTTCCAATTATGTTAACTAATACACTCCCAGGTGCACAATGGATAAGAGATATGGGAACTTAGCAACAAGCATTGGTCCAATAATGAAATCCTACGCCAGCACTACTCTAATAACTTTTAACTCTTTAAAAGGCTGTATGTTTTAGGCTTCCCATGCCTCTCACAGTTGGGAGGCTGCGAATAATCACATGCGTAGCCGCAAGTGTCTGGATAGACCTGCCAAGCAAGCAAGAATGCTAACAGAGGGATTTTGATTGGAAATATTCCTCTCATGTCCAGGAGACTTATTAGCTATAGCCCTAAGTTAATTTTCTCCAGAGAAAGGTGGTCATGAATAGCCCCCTGTTAATGTCAGAGGAGTTGGTGAAAGTCATGAAATAGTAAAACAGACAGATTCTGGTTTGGGGGTAGATGTTCGAGAAAGCCTAGGGAGCCCGTTGAGTCCTGAAGCCTTGCTTAACAGTTCTCTTCCACATGACCTTGTCATGGGTGGGATCTCTCATGCTGGCTCCCAGCAGACGACAGATGATGAGATGGTTTAATGGCATCACCGACTCAATGGACATGAGTTTGGGTGGGCTCAGGGAGTTGGTGATGGTCAAGGGAGGCCTGGTGTGCTGTAACTCATTGGATCACAAAGAGTTGGACATGACTGAGCAACTGAACTGGACTGAAAAGAAAGTGCTTAGTTGTGTCCGACTCTGCAGACTCTATGGATGGCAAATAAAGTGCATAAAACATGTAGTGTCTTTTAATCATCCCAAAACCATCCTCCCCAACCTCAATCTATAGAAAAATTATCTTCAACAAAATCAGTCCCTGGTGCCAAAATGTTTGGGGACAACTGCATTAGAGGATGTTCACAGCCATTGAAAAGGACAGTTTCATTCCCCTCTCACTTTAGATTTACTTAGAGGGACAACTTGAGAAACATGTGAATTGCCATTTTAATGGTGAACAAATTATTTCCTGGATAAAGCAAGCATTTCTCTCTACTAAATCATCAATGCATAAGTCAGAATTACTAACGTTTTCTAGGACCAAGTTTCATCTTTATGCCCACAAGGAGATTTCTGAAGATACTTTTCAAATATCTATCAAAAAGTAATGATTACAAAATATTTTTCACATGAGCCTCTGCTTTTTCAGAGAGAATATGCATCTTACAGATGTAATTCATTCTGAGATGGAAAAGTGTAAGAGAATATTAATAAAAATCAACTGGCCTCTTCATCGCAATAAATAATTCACAGAAAACAAGTCCTCTTGTACTGAGGACTTGTTCTCTACTTCTGTTATAAATAACCTTTATTATCTTTGATAGTGTAAGATACACTGAAGATTTCTTATATTGTATCTTGGTTAAAAGTGAGGGCTCTACATTATATATACAATTTACTAACCTGATCATGGGTAATTTGTTTACCATATTTGTACCTCATTATCACCTTATGCAAATTGGGGCTATTACTCTTAGTAATTTTTTTGCAAAGTTCAAATATATTAATATCGGGAAAGCGCTTTAAAAACTATTTGAAAAAAGGTAAAAACTCAGGACATATTACATGTATTTATTTTTTTTAATTTTGATAGATTATTCCCAATATAAGTGTGAGCAATCTATTAAGCACATTATTTTTACATAAATCCTCTTTTATTATAATTGTTCATCTAATGTAGAATAAAAATTTAGTTTTTAAAATGCAATTTTGGAAATCCTATTTATGATTTTCAAAACCTACCTTATATCTGACTTTTTAAAAATAAACTCTTGTGATTCTAGGGTGAAGTTCCCTACTTCACCATAAAAAAATATTAAGAATTGACCTTTGCTCATGACTCCATACATTTCCACTAATATTTTAATCACCACCAGTTTATCAGGCATTTCCCTGAGAGTCACAATGAAGATCTGAGAAGTATTTCCCAGTATGTTTTCACAAAATTCTGAGAGGTAAAATGCCTTTGTATTAAATCAAGAATTTGTCAGATGTTCTCCTTTCACTATCATAAGAGATACAAAGTAAAGAATGTTCTCTCCATCCACTTCCACAAGAAAGAATCATTCACCAGTGCAGTTTCTGACCTACAGATGCCCTGAAAGGAATTCAATGGTGAAGATCAGGAATGAGGCACTCCGTGCCCTGGGAAACCAGACTGACAGATATTTTTTGGGAAAATTTTTATGAACCAAAATTCTTGCATCTTTCCATATTTAGAAAAGCAGTAAAATCATTAACTGAGATATCTGTTCCTCATGATCAGCAGTAACCTTCCAGAGAGAATTATGCTTGATTACACAAATTATCCCTTTGCCCAAAATCACACATATACTGCTTCCTCCTCTAACAATTTGAAACAGTTCTTCAGAGCTGAGAGTCTGTGTCCCAGACACTGAATAAACTCAACTCATAGCTCTAAGGCTGTGCATTTTTTTCAAGTCCACAAAGTTGTTTAGGTAGTTCAAGTGGAATGTAACAAAAATTCCAGCTAATTAAGATTTCATTATGCCTCATTTTAATGAGAAACATGTGACACTTTAGAATGATTTTATTCTTTGACAGTGACAATACTAAGTAGTAAATTACATTGAAAATACAACTATTTCCCTTTTATGATGTAACTTTCATACTTTTTTAAAATTTCTCAAAACAAGTTCCTGGTGAGTATAGTGATATCTGCAGAATGTACATAAATTTTTCATTAAATATAAGACTTAGCATGATTCACATAACTTAAATAAAGTTCATCTTCTCTTTCCATTGACAAGAAAGAATATACAGTAAAATGTTTAAAAAGAAAAATTATAGTAATGGAAGATCAGTGGTTGCCAAACTCTGAGGGTGATGGAAAAGGATTTACACTGTAGGAAAACAAAATAGGTCACCCTCAAATGTGTCTTTTTGGCATGACGATTAAATTATGGTGATTATTTTAGGGAAATTGGAGACACAGTTGAGGGGGGGGGATCTGAAAACTAAGTATGTTTCTATTTTGTAAGAAATATTTACAAGAGAACTCTCCATTTGTAAGGGTGTCTCCGACTCTGTACTAGGAAGAGAAGTGTGGATCTAAATCTCTAGAAACTCATAATAGAGAAGGTANTCATTCTGAGATGGAAAAGTGTAAGAGAATATTAATAAAAATCAACTGGCCTCTTCATCGCAATAAATAATTCACAGAAAACAAGTCCTCTTGTACTGAGGACTTGTTCTCTACTTCTGTTATAAATAACCTTTATTATCTTTGATAGTGTAAGATACACTGAAGATTTCTTATATTGTATCTTGGTTAAAAGTGAGGGCTCTACATTATATATACAATTTACTAACCTGATCATGGGTAATTTGTTTACCATATTTGTACCTCATTATCACCTTATGCAAATTGGGGCTATTACTCTTAGTAATTTTTTTGCAAAGTTCAAATATATTAATATCGGGAAAGTGCTTTAAAAACTATTTGAAAAAAGGTAAAAACTCAGGACATATTACATGTATTTATTTTTTTTAATTTTGATAGATTATTCCCAATATAAGTGTGAGCAATCTATTAAGCACATTATTTTTACATAAATCCTCTTTTATTATAATTGTTCATCTAATGTAGAATAAAAATTTAGTTTTTAAAATGCAATTTTGGAAATCCTATTTATGATTTTCAAAACCTACCTTATATCTGACTTTTTAAAAATAAACTCTTGTGATTCTAGGGTGAAGTTCCCTACTTCACCATAAAAAAATATTAAGAATTGACCTTTGCTCATGACTCCATACATTTCCACTAATATTTTAATCACCACCAGTTTATCAGGCATTTCCCTGAGAGTCACAATGAAGATCTGAGAAGTATTTCCCAGTATGTTTTCACAAAATTCTGAGAGGTAAAATGCCTTTGTATTAAATCAAGAATTTGTCAGATGTTCTCCTTTCACTATCATAAGAGATACAAAGTAAAGAATGTTCTCTCCATCCACTTCCACAAGAAAGAATCATTCACCAGTGCAGTTTCTGACCTACAGATGCCCTGAAAGGAATTCAATGGTGAAGATCAGGAATGAGGCACTCCGTGCCCTGGGAAACCAGACTGACAGATATTTTTTGGGAAAATTTTTATGAACCAAAATTCTTGCATCTTTCCATATTTAGAAAAGCAGTAAAATCATTAACTGAGATATCTGTTCCTCATGATCAGCAGTAACCTTCCAGAGAGAATTATGCTTGATTACACAAATTATCCCTTTGCCCAAAATCACACATATACTGCTTCCTCCTCTAACAATTTGAAACAGTTCTTCAGAGCTGAGAGTCTGTGTCCCAGACACTGAATAAACTCAACTCATAGCTCTAAGGCTGTGCATTTTTTTCAAGTCCACAAAGTTGTTTAGGTAGTTCAAGTGGAATGTAACAAAAATTCCAGCTAATTAAGATTTCATTATGCCTCATTTTAATGAGAAACATGTGACACTTTAGAATGATTTTATTCTTTGACAGTGACAATACTAAGTAGTAAATTACATTGAAAATACAACTATTTCCCTTTTATGATGTAACTTTCATACTTTTTTAAAATTTCTCAAAACAAGTTCCTGGTGAGTATAGTGATATCTGCAGAATGTACATAAATTTTTCATTAAATATAAGACTTAGCATGATTCACATAACTTAAATAAAGTTCATCTTCTCTTTCCATTGACAAGAAAGAATATACAGTAAAATTTTTAAAAAGAAAAATTATAGTAATGGAAGATCAGTGGTTGCCAAACTCTGAGGGTGATGGAAAAGGATTTACACTGTAGGAAAACAAAATAGGTCACCCTCAAATGTGTCTTTTTGGCATGACGATTAAATTATGGTGATTATTTTAGGGAAATTGGAGACACAGTTGAGGGGGGAGATCTGAAAACTAAGTATGTTTCTATTTTGTAAGAAATATTTACAAGAGAACTCTCCATTTGTAAGGGTGTCTCCGACTCTGTACTAGGAAGAGAAGGGTGGATCTAAATCTCTAGAAACTCATAATAGAGAAGGTAACGACCTAAATTCAACAAACATTGCCCTCGTCACCTGTGCTTTTCCTGGTTAACCTCCAGTAACTGCTTGCCCCACCCCTCAACAGATACTTTTTGTTGTTAGAGAATTTATTTAAGGTGGTACTTTTGGCCATTTCAGGGACTTTTTCAGTTTTCCTGTGTCTCTCCCACATATACAGAGGTATAGATGTTATTAAACTTTCTCTTTGTTTTTCCCTGTTAGTGTACTAAAGAGAGTATCTTAGCCAAGAACCTCGAAATGTAGAAGGAAAACAATGTCTTTTCCTCACAAGAGGCCCAAATATTGGGTGGTTAGCTTTTATGGTCTGGGTAATTTCATAAGCCAATAAATGGGAGGATTATTCCAACTATTGGGGGAAAAGGTAGAAATATCCAGGAATTGCAGTATTGCCTATTTTTTGTCCTTTTATGGTCATTCTCAGAACTGCCATGACACCTGTGGGTGTATTATAATAGCATGCTAACATCACAGCATGTAATGAGGGTCAAGGTCTACTAGAAGGGAAGTTGAATCTTCTGCCAGCTTGAGTCTAATTGGTTTTATGTAACAAGATTTCTATGTATCCAGCTTTTTCTCAAAGTATGTATCATTCTTTAAAGACTGTACACCATCCTCTTCCCTCCTGTCTCAGTAGTGCAATGGATACTCTACTTCAGGCAGTGCTGTCCTAAGTCACTTCAGTCATGTCCAACTCTTTGCAAACCTGTGGACCATAGCCCACAAGGTTCCTCTGTCCATGGGGTTCTCCAGGTAACAACACTGGAGTGGGTAGCCATTTCTTTCTCCAGGGGATCTTCCCTGGATCAAACCCCAATCTCCTGCATTGCAGGCAGATTCTTTACCACCTGGGACAGGGCTCTGGAAAAAAGTAGAGTATTTCTACAAACTAAAAGATGTGATTTAAATGAAAAAGTAAAGTAGAATAAGATACATTCTTTTATGAAATAAGTTAAAATTTTAGTCAAGAAGTTTGAAGTTAGCTGCAGATTTTAGAAAAAGTGTAAGAAGAAGTAATTTTATGCTTATCTCATAGAGTCAAAATAGGCCCTAATTCAAACAGCTTTATACTAAATGTTTTAGGTCAAAAAAATTGTGTATTTAACAGTAATTATATCATGTGGCATGGCTGGTTACTGCAGAATTTGTTCTCATACCATAATGTCAACATAAAGAAAAACACATAATGTAAGAGCTGGGAGTCTAAGTTTTACTCAAGGTCTTATTGAAGGTTGTAGTGCTGGCAATAGTCTCTGAGTAGCTCTGAGAAAACTGCTTGGAGAACATAGGTGAGAAGCCAATATACATACAGTATTGCCTAGGAAGAACAAGTGGATGGTGACTGCAGTCATGAAATTAAGAGACCTTACCAGTTGGAAGAAAAGATACAACAAACCTAGACAGTGCATTAAAAACTAGAGCTGTCTCTTTGCCAATAAATGTCCATATGGTCAAAGCTATGGTTTTTCCAATAGTCATGTATGGATGTGAGACTACTGAAAAAGAAATAGTCTTACTGGACTAGTGTCCAGTCCAGCAAGTGTACTATACTTTTACTTACTATACTGGAAGAGTATAGTAGATTATAAAGAAGGCTGAACTCTGAAGAATTGCTTTCAAACTGTGATCCTGGAAAAGATCCTTGAGAGTTCCTTGAACTGTAAGGAGACCAAACTAGTCAATTCTAAAGGAAATCAGTCCTGAATACTCATTGGAAGGATTGTTGCTGAAGCTGAAGCTTCAATACTTTGGCCACCTGATGTGAAGAGCACACTCACTGGAAAAGATGCTAGGAAAGACCAAAGGTAAAAGGAGAAGGGAGTGACAGAGGATAAGATTGTTCGATGGCCTCATTGACACAATACATACAGATTTGAGCAAACTCTAGTAGATAGTAAAGGACAAGGGAGCCTGGTGTGCTACACAGAGTTGCAGAGTTGGATGCAACTTAGCAACTGAACAACACAACAAAGAGAATACACCCAAACAAGCCTAAAATGAAGCAGGACCCTGTAGAACCCTCTTTGGTATAAATCTTTTCCAAGTTCACCATTTCTTGTTTGTAGGAAATAGGTTTTATTCCAACTCTTAGATCTTCCTTGAGTTCCAAAGGGCAGATTCAAACAGTTGCTAGTCAGGTAAGGAAGAGAATGCAGAAATGAGGTAGGAACAATCAAGAAACAACAGTGCGATCTTGGGGGTAAGGTCCTGGTTCCTACTCAAGTAATATACACAGCACCACCTTTGAGTTCTTCTGCAGGAACTAAGGCACTCACCCAGGTAGAGGATGGTAACTTCAGGCTAAGCATAAGATCCCTGGAGCACCACCCTGTTACTGCACCAACAATAATCAGAAGAAAACCCCACATCCTGAAGCCCTCACCCCAAATTTTACCTACAAAAACTTCCCCAAACAATTCAGGAGTTTGAGTGTTTTTTTTTTTTTTTTTTT
>SJYX01016898.1:343150-389370 GCA_006410675.1 Oreotragus oreotragus
TAGAATGTCGACGTTCACCCTTGCCATCTCTTGTTTGACCACTTCCAATTTGCCTTGATTCATGGACCTGACATTCCAGGTTCCTATGCAATATTGTTCTTTACAGCATCGGATCTTGCTTCTATCACCAGTCACATGCACAACTGGGTATTGTTTTTGCTTTGGCTCCATCCCTTCATTCTTTCTGGAGTTATTTCTCCACTGATCTCCAGTAGCATACTGGGCACCTAACGACCTGGGGAGATTCTCTTTTGATATCCTATCATTTTGCCTTTTCTCAAGAAAAAGTTCTCAAGGCAAGAATACTGAAGGGGTTCTCAAGGCAAGAATACTGAAGTGGCTTGCCATTCCCTTCTCCAGTGGACCGCATTCTGTCAGACCTCTCCACTATGAACCGCCTGCCTTGGGTTGCCCTGCATGCATGGCTTGGTTTCATTAAGTTAGACAAGGCCCTGGTCCTAGTGTGATTAGATTGACTAGTTTTCTGCAAGTATGGTTTCAGTGTCTGCCCTCCGATGCCCTCCCGCAACACTCAGCATCCCACTTGGGTTTTTCTTACCCTGGGTGTGGGTTGTCTCTTCACGGCTGCTCCAGCAAAGCACAGCCACTGCTCCTTACCTTGGACGAGGGTTATCTCCTTACCGCTGCAGTTCCTGGCCTTCAACGTGGGACAGAGCCTCTAGGCCCTCCTGCGCCTGCGCAGCCCCTGCTCCTCGGGTTGCTCCTCACGGCCGCCGGCCGTGGCCTCAGGCATGGGTGGCTTCTCCCAGCTGCTGCCCCTGGCCTCGGGCTCAGGGTGGCTCCTCAGGGTCACCACCCCTGACTTGGGCGCGAGGTGGCTTCTCCCGGCCGCCCCTGGTCTCGGACATGGGGTGTCTCTTCCTGGCCGCCCCTGACCTCAGACACAGGGTGTCTCCTCCCGGCCACCACTGACCTCGGATGAGGGGCAGCTCCTCCCGGCCGCCACTGACCTCAGACACAGGGTAGCTCCTCTCGGCCGTTCCTGCGCTGTCGCAGCCTGGCACTCTAGGTTGCTGCCCTGACCTCGGACATGGGGTAGCTCCTCTCGCCCGCACTTAGTGTGCTGGCCCGGCTCTCGAAAGCGGCCCGTGCTTAGTGCACCGGACTACTGTTTTTCCAAATCACTTGTGCCTCACGCTTTTTTTCCATACGGAATTCCCCTCAGGGTACCTTGTTGGTCAGCAACTGCAGTGACCAATGGCTTAATTCTTGTAGAACTGGTTGTTTAGCAACACCCTTTATTATGCAATAACATGCATACATGTATATAAGTGTACATACATGTCTACTATTCTATTGTTGGTATTAAAATTAAAAAATAGATACACACAAAATAAAAAAATAAAAAAAGAGACTAACCTTGAAAATTCTCTGAGCAGACAAAATCAGGTTTGGCATACAAATTTAATATAACTTAATTTGCAAAACTAATTTGAGTTGCCTCTGAAAATTATAAGCAAAATTCAAACTTTTTCCAAAGCTGATATGAGAGGCCCCCACTAACCAATTCTTTATCATTTAAGAAAAGTATATTATATCAAATTTACTGTAAAGAAAAAAATTTAAGTCATTACCTTTCCAAAAGCTAAATTGCTATGTAACAGTATATCCCCGAGCTCCATTTGCATTTTGGTTTGTGTGCTCTCAGCTTGCAAATTGTCTTTTTGGAGTGTTCATGATAAACCTTTTAAGAATTAATACCACAGTGATTCATTGGTTTTACTTCTGTAATTTCTGAACTTTTGATATTGATTTACTATGACAAGATACATATCCATTCCCCCAAACCCTTCCCGTGCACACTCAATCCTGTCAGACTCTTTGAGACCTGATAGACTGTAGCCCACTAAGGTTCTTTGTCCTTGGAATTTCCCAGGCAAGAACACAGGAGTGGGTTGCCATTTCCTACTCTAGGGGACCTTTCTGACCCAGGGATCAAACCTGTGTCTCTGGTGTCTCCTTCATTGGCAGATGGATTCTTTAACACTAGTGCCACCTAAATACATTTTATTTTTCACATTAACAGATTTTTAGGGGATATTTTATATCTAAAAAGCTACTAAGATCTCTAAAGAACATTACCGTGTTTATCTCCAAAAAGAGAAAAGAAGATAAACCAAGATTGTAGGGTACAAAGTAAAAAACTCTTTTTATTAGACATTTTGTGTTTTGAGGGGAAATTCAAGTAAAAAAATCTTTTCTTCAGAAACTTTTGACTAGTTCATAAAGTGAAACTTCCTGAGGACAGATGGACACCTGCTAGGATTTAAGTTCATTCTGAGGAACTTTTCTTTTTAGTTGCAAATTTCTACGGTTCAAGTATGGTTTTAAAGGCTGTGTTTTTACTTTTAAATAAAAATCCTTCTCATTCTTTTGATATGCTGATATCCTATGATATCTTGCCTTTTATTTAAACTATAGTGAATACTTTCTCTCTAGTCTCCTTTACCTATCTTTTTTTCCCCCCAAAAGGGATTTCCTTGAAATGTAATACATGGCTTTATACTTCATAAACCCATGAAATTTAAAATCTTTTTTACCTATGATCTCATTTCTTTGATTCTTTTCCACTTTCAAGCAATTCCTGCATGGTTGTGAAACATACATTTAGAATAATTTCTTCTTGTTGAATTCTCTAGTTTAGACAATGTAATTGACCTCTCAGAAACCAGGAAGTCTTTTTGGTCTATTTTTAGCTATATTTGTCACCCACCAGCTGTCGAGGTAGTTAAAATTCCCCACTAGAACACTGTTGAACAGTGTTATTGAGTGTTGAATTTCAAGTTCAAAATTTTATAGCATTGAAATCTATGCTGTGAGTATCGTGCCTCCACCTCTCAACATGGATCAGTACTGCTTTCATTCTGCTTTAAGTTAAAGAATGAAAGCAAACTATGATTGATATCATCCAAATATAATCTCTTTTTTATCAAATAAAACTATGACTAATATTTCTGAACAACAGTAGATAAGCAGTGCAGTAATTTGATATATAACACCAAATATTTTTATATAACTTGTAGGAAAATTTCCCTTTAAACTCAGAAAACATATTTGGAAAGTTACTGAAAACTGGGACAATTAAGTCAACATGTAATATAACTGCTTTGTATTTAAAAGGAGCTACTAAAGTAAAGAATGAACTATAGATTTGAAGTATGTAAATTGAAAGACAAACAATTCTCATCTTTAAAAATAATTAAATGCTTTTCTGTTTGCATATAAGTCTAAATACTGATATAAGTAAATATTAGAAAATAAAGCTTTAAAATAGTATATTGTAGTTGGCTTATAGCTGCTAAATTTCATGAAATAAAAGGATTATAAAAATGAAAAGCCGTATAGTTTTCAGTGACTCTTCACCCACTAAAATTAATTGACCATAAACTTGTTAGCAGTTGGATTCTGAAGTGGGATGGAATCCAGGCACAGGTACATATTATTTTAATGAACAGTGATGTGTGAAACGAATCATAGCCTTGTCAACAAGATACTGGTGAATTATAGCCTATTTGTGGATGAAAGGCTGTGTGACAAGCACATGGAGTAATTTGTAAAAAATGCCTGTTAAGGCTGATATTTGAAAAAGTAAAAAAAAAACAAAAACAAAAAACTAAGGGAAGCGTATGGCTTTCAGGACATGTCCATGCAATAAATGCACTGAAGTCCTGTTTCAAAGATTTCAGATGAAATAGAGTAATTTGTAGGTTTTCTACTGCCTCAGTAACAAATTTATGATAAATAGTAGCTTAATAAAAGATGCATTTATTATCGTACAGTTCTGCAGATCAGACACAGGTCTCAGTGGACTAAAATCAAGATGTGGTCAGGGCTGACTCTCCTTCCTGGAGTTTTTTCTTTATGTGGATTCAGTTTCTTGCAATTGTATGTCTGAGATCAGTAAGAAAGGTTCTGAACAGTCTTCCCCCCAGGAGGGGCCACTTTGGCATGTGGGTTTTTTTTTTAGTTAAAGGCAATAAGATCATGCAGGCTTAAGAGAAAGTCCTACTCTTTTAATTAACTAGAAGTTAAATTGTGACTTTTTCCCAGGAAAAAAGAATTATTTCCAGAGATGCTTTTTATCTAGGTGCCATACTCTTATATGGGGCTTCCCTGGTGGCTCAGTCGGAAAGGAATCTGCCTTTAATGCAGGAGACCAGAGTTTGATCCCTGGGTCAGTAATATCCACTGGAGAAGGAAATAGCAACCCACTCCAGTATTCTTGCCTGGGAAATCCCATAGACAGAGGAGCCTGGTGGGCTACAGTCCATGAGGTTGCAAAGAGACATAACTTAGCAACTAAAGTTCAAATTTAATACTCGTATGAACGACAGGGCAAATGTCTAATTACCAAAGAGGTGCTCTTCCTCTTACTGCCTTGTGAATGGCTTTCCTATCCTAGGGAGCTCCAGGTTCCTATTCCATTCCTTATCACTGGATGTCATCTATCTCTCATGTTGCTGTCTGTCTTCAACTCTCATGTATATGGGATTCCCGTAGTATGAAACTAAATTTTATTTTCTCCTATTCATTTGTCTCAGGACAATATAATTTTTAGACCAGTCAGAGGATCCAAGAGGGTACACAGAAAAGTTTTTTTGCTCCTGGACATCAGTTTTTCCTTGCTATCTGTCAGCTGTCTGTTTACAGCTTCCAGAAGCTGCCTTCTTCCATTTTCACAGTTCCCTCCTGTAAATCAAATTTCCCCTTCTTTCCTGACATCTCTGACAAAGCCAGGAAAGGTTCTCTAATTTAAAAGATTCCTGAAATTATTTAATAGACTGGGCAACCAGGGCACTCCCATCCCTAATCATACCTACAAAGTCTCTTTTGCCACATAAGGCAACTTTTTCATAGGTTACAAGGCAGAGTATGGACATCTACTGCTACGGAACCAGAGGTTGTGCTGTTTATCAAGACTTCTGACACTGATTAATTTATCCAGTGTATTTGTTGGTAAGGCTGACATAAAATATCACAGACCAGGGGCCTTAAACAACCAGAGTGTATTTTTCTCACAGTTCTATAGACTACCAGTCCAATATGGAGGTGTCAGCAGGCTTGGTTTCCTCGAAGGCCTCTCTTCCTGGCTTGCAGATGTATACCTTCTTGCTGTGTCTCTGCGTGATCTTTGCTCTGTGTACATTTATCTTTGTTATCTCTGTGTGTGACCAAATTCCCTTTTCTTAGAAGGACTCTGCTCCAGTTGGATTAGGATACTCCCTAAAGTCCTTATTCTAACTCAATTACATCTTTAAAGACCTATCTCCAAATATAGTCACATTCTGAAATATTGAAGATTATGGATTGAACATATGAATTTTGAGAAGAGACAATTCAGCCCATAAAAGGAAGTCATTGGGGATTATGAGAGCTGATAATTTAAAATGCCATTTCCCTATTGAGGAAACCAGTAACCAGATAAACCAAGTAGATCAAGGTTACATAGGCAGTCCATTGCATTAATATGTCAAGATTCTCAATCAAATACACCACACTCAGATTGCAGACTTAATTTTAATTTGCCATGGCCCACCTCTATGCAATCATATAATGTTAATACATATCTTACCAAAATTCAATTGTAGGGCTTGATTTTTCAAAATGAAAAAAAAAGAGTAATATGTGCCTATCTACTGAGGTTTTTGAATATGAAACACTATTTTTGGGAGGAAAGGGGTGACTCATGTATTATATTTTCATAGGCTTATTAAACGTCTGGCTGCTTGGATCTCCTGAGTTTTGTTTTCTGTTTTTACGAGGAGTACTTTGTCTCAGGGCTCAAAGCACCAGCTGGTCACATTAAATACAAACTAAATCAATTTTAAGGACTTAATACACATATTAAGTCTAACATGTAATAATAAAAGGACTCTGACTTTAAATAACACAAAGTGAACTGAAGCATCTGACAGGAAACTGGAAATCTTAAGATACCTCAGTTTTATGTTATGACTTGGGAGGAGTTCAGGTTTCACACAGAACAGGGAGAAGGAAATGGTGCAATTGAGTTGGGACAGCTGAATGGAGGAGATAACACTGAGTTTATCCACTTACAGCTCCCAGGAGAAGGGAGGGTGTTGAGTGAGAAAGAATGGAAGCAGTAATGTGAATTCACCAAGTACAAGGTTCAGAAGAGAGACAGCATTGTTAACTTAAAGAACTGAATGTAAGTCTGCTCATTCTGCCCAGAATCTGGAACACCAGGAGTGGCTTTGAAAGGTAGAGAGAAAAAAACAATGATTGGGAGCTGGTACATTAGCAGTAAGTTATGAAAATAGAGATATCAACTCAGTCCTCATGATGCAATGCTTATCAGGCTCTTAAAAAACATTAGGATTTCATCTTGAAAGCAAATGGGAGTCCCAGAAGAACTGTAAGTGGATAAACAGAATGATCATATTTATATTTATCAAATAAGTCTGGTTGATGAATAAAGGATAAATAGGATAGGAATCCAAGACTATGAAACAAGAAATAAAAGGCTGCAGCAATAATAGAAAAGAATTGATACTAATTGAACTTCTATTATATATCCCTATTATATACCGGTTATTTTGGTGGATTTTAAATGATGTTCTTTCTTTAGACTTAACTTTTGAAGTAGTTGTTCTTTTTAGTCATATTTTCATAATGAGGAAAGCTAAATCAGAGAATTTAAATTACTTTCCCCAAGTAAACTATCTCTTGATAGAAATGTGATTTGAAGTCTAGCAATCTGACTCCTGAGCTCATGCTCTTAAATACTATAAAATCCACACCCTCAAGAAAGGTAAGACCATGAAACAAAGTTCAAAGGACAGAGGACATAGAAATAAATGGACAAAATAGGGTAATATATTGGATTTTAAAAGTTGAAGAAGTTGAAAAGAATAGCACACAATTTGTTAGCTCAGGAAACCCATCTTCACAGAAATCTCTGTGATTCCATTGCAATCTTTGTATTCCTCAATTGTAAATATTTACAAATTTACTTTTAATTGGGAATTTGGTTTCTCCTTCTTATACCTGATCAAACTCTTCATGGGTAGGATTAAGTTTTCATTTTCCTTGAATTAATTTCCTTCCTTGTATTTTATTTTCCTTTCTTAGTATTATTTTTTCTACATAGTGGGTACACAATAACTTAATTAATGGTAAATTAGACTGAGGTCTTTGATTCTAAGTAGCAAACCCTCAATGCTGACTTAGAAAGAAAATTTAGTAATTCTTATGATTAAACTTGGGAAGAACAGAAATTTAGTAGGGTTAACACAATCATATCCAGAATGGAAAAAACAAAACACTCCAGGAGTTCTCTACTCTACATTCACTGGATACAACCGGCAATTCCATTTACTGTAGAATATCTTTTTGCATATAGTATAGACAAAAATATTGTGAGAAGAACAAAACAACCCTGCCAACCAAAGACCCCTCCATACATTAAGGTGAACATAAATTTACCAAAGAAAGGAGACTTTTTATTTTTATTATAGGAATCATTTCATGCAGTTATTAAGGTCCAGAAGTCCCACAGTCTGCTCTCTGCAAGCTGAGAACTAGAAAAGCTAACGCACAATACAGGCAAAATCCTAAGGTCTGGAAAGCGAGGGACCACTGGCTTAAGCCCTGGGACTCTGAAGGCCTATGAAATAGGGTAGCTGATATCTGAGGGCAGGAAAAGATGGACATCCCAGTTCAAGAAGAACGAGAGAGAATTCTCCTTTTTATCTGCTTTTGTTCTATTCTGACCCTCAAAGGCTTGGATCATACTGCTTGCAAAAGGAAGGGGGAATTCCTTTACTCAAGTCTACTAATCAAAAGACTTCTCAGGTGGCTCAGTGGTAAAGATGCAGCCTGCCATGCAGAAGACATGGTTTCGATCTTTGGGTTGGAAAGATCCCCTGGAGAAGGGGATGGCAACCTACTTCAGTATTCTTGTTTGGAAAATTCCCTGGACTCTGAGCCTCGTGGACTGCAGTACAGGGGGTGGCAAAGAGTTGGACGTGACTGAGTGCACGTGCACACACTCACATACACACTGAAATGCAGGCTAATCTCTTCCAGAAACACCCTCAGAGACAAATCCAGAGATCACCCAGAAATAGTTTTCCAGCTATATCTGGGCATCTTTTCGCCCAGCAACATTAACAATAAAATTAACCGTTTCAGGTTCAAACATATTTGGAGGGGTTGTTGTTTAGTCAGTCCTGTATAACTCTTTGAACCTCATGGACTGTAGTCCACCAGGCCCCTCTGTCCATGGTATTTCCCAGAAGAGAATATTGGAATGGGTTGTCATTTCCTTCTCCAGGGGATCGTCATGATTCAAGGATCAAACCCCTGTCTCTTGCTTGGCAGGTGGAGTCTTTAACACTGAGCCACCAGGGAAGCCTCTTTTGGAGGCAAGGGGAAGTTAATTAAAAATATATATTTGGGGAGAAAAAGCTAATTAGAAAAAACTATTTGAAAATTGTATAGTATGATAAAAAAGTTAGCTTTGAGAATCCTGATAAAAAGGGGATATACTACAAGTTCTCCAATTCAGAGTTTGACCTGCCTGATTGGCGTAGTCAGTTAAATTAGAAAAGCTAAACCTTTTCAATTAAAAATCATTTCTGGAAGAATTTTATCAACCTGGCATTTATAAAAGTTATTTTTGGTCAGATATGATAAAATATGGCAAATATTCTAACTTCTGTTTTCTCTATAAAAGCTCAAAATGTGACATTAATCATCACTCACTGAATTTGTCTCTATGGAGAGTAAAGTAAATAATATGTGTACACTGATTTTTAATAATCTAATTTTGTTAAGGGCTACAACTATGAAGGCTGAAAGAAATACAGTGCTTTAAGATATTAAACGTGTCAAGCAAGCATTAGAAAATACAAAGTCACAACTAACTCATGGCTAAATTATTTCCAAAAGCTTCATATGTCATTATTCTGCCTTGGTAAATGAAGGTAACTGATGTGTTTTCTAGACGACATATGTAGGTGGTATTACTGACAAGGAGTCCTGAAATTTTAAGACCTTGACTTGAATTCTCCTTTAGACATATGGCTGGTTCATTTTAAAGGTACATAGGACACAGAAGTACATGAGGTTATACAACATATATTATTTTTTGCCTCTAAAAATAAATTTGAAATTAGCTAAGTAGTTAGATATTTGCAGTTTGAGATTCAAAGTTTAGCCCTACAAACCCTAGATAGACTCTCTGGAACTAAAATTATATAAGAACAGCTGTTATAAATTGGCCATTATGTCTATATAGTAGCAAGATAGTAGAGGAAAATCTGCTTTCAAGTAGAAGTCATTCATGATGGGTATTTCAAAATAAATTATCTGTAAAATGTACTCCTAACTGCCTAAATAAGTTTGTCAGTTAGGTGAGGTTACTTTAGAACATCTACTAACATTGGACAAATATAAAATTAGGGTTTCATTTTTGAATATTTGTTTTTTGATCTTCTTTATACTAAGTACTTAATGGGAGATTTTTCTTAAATCTCATTTCTTTATAAAATAAAATATCATTAGCTAAATAATGCATGTGTCTTCTCAATTACCATTGTGGTAGATTTATATCGAACAATTCTTTGAGCAAAAAATTTTATTTTGTATACATATATTTATACATATATATACATTGTATATATTTATATAAACACATAAAATTATATATAACATATACTATATAGTATTAAATATATATCCTATAATACATATATATATCCTATAATATATGTGTATATATATATATATATAAATAAATGTACCCTCTTGATTTTGTTTCTCTGGAGAACTCTGATTAATACAGAACATCTCCCAAGTATTACTGTTGTCACTGTCTGTGTCAAGCAGAGTGAACTTTACATTTAGGCGCTGTGCATTCACTACCTCATTTAATCCAGAATATAAAACTATGGAATTGATGGCACCTACTTTATAAATATGATAACAGACATAGAGGGGTTAAGTGACGACTTGCCAGACCTCACCAGTAAGTTTCAGACCCTGATTTGAGTACAAATCATGCCAACTTCAGAAGTTATTTGGCTACTCTACCTCTAAGATATTGAAAGTAAATGATGCGACTGGATGCTGTGACTAAAGATTCCCGAGGACATAAACACTACCCTGCCAATCATCTCATTCTCTCAGCTGAGACAACAATAGCAAATAATGCTTCACAAGAAGTCAGTATACCAGTGCAGGGCTCAGTACAAGGAGATTTATGTTTAAAGCATAAATGGGGTCTCCCAACATGAATCTATACCATAGAGTCTGAATTCATATAATACTGAGACAGAGAAAGAGATGGGGGAAGACAATCATAGAGCTTTGAGTTTTTTTTTAATATAAAGTTAATTCCCAAGGCTATAATCAATCATATTAACAACTTCTGTTCTCTTGGGGGCTGATAGGGAAAAAAAGAGAGAGGAGGCTAGACTAATCTGATATAGAAACAATCAGAGAAGCATCTCCTTCCTCATATTAAACAAATTTTGTGTGTTGATTCTTAGTCACCTACTGATTATGTGATCCTTTGACAAGTTACTTCATTTTATTAATTATTTCTTTAATTACACATGAATTTATGATGATAATGAAGATTTCACTTTATGATTAATTTGTCTATGTAGCTGTAGCATTAGAAAGTAAATGTTAATTATCTTTGCCTCATTATTTTGGTGTTCAAGGAAATTTCAATCAGAGAATAAGTTATAAAATAGTGTCTACCACTGTCTCTAATTTTCCCATTTCCAAAAGGAAAAAGATGCAATTGAATTCAGTATTGAAGGAAGTTAACATGAAGACAAAATATAACACTGAACTATTACTCATCTAGATTCTCATGTTAATCTCTTCTGTGTCAAAGATACTAAAGCATAAATCACCATTTTAGCATATCCCATTGCACTTAGCATTACTCCCAACCAGGACCATTGTCACAGGTTTGTGTGTACAAGAGCTCCATACTTGGTTTAACGTACTGTTGATGTGCTGAAATTTCTAACGATTTTGAAAAGAAGCCTGAACTTGACACCACATATTGTGTAGTCGGCTTAGTTTCCACCTATCAAAATATAGATAGCTGGCACTCTCCTCTTTACTCTTTCAACATTAATTAAAATTAAATACATCAAAATCCAATTAATACTTTTGATTGCACATAGATATTGAGAATTCTAGAAAGTCACAGCCTTGCAAATGTTCATTAATATTAATGTTCTTGTTTAGCTTCTCAGTCACGTCCGACATTTTGTGATCCAATAGACTGTAGCCCATTAGGCTCCTCTGTCCACATTTCCCAGGCCAGAATACTTGAGTGGGTTGCCATTTTCCTGTCCAGGGGATCCTCCCAATCCAGGGGTGAAATCTGACACCTGCAACTTCTGTATTGGCAGGCAGAATTTTTTTTCACTGCTGAGCCACCAGAGAAGCCGACTCATTAACATTATATACATTCAATGGAGTTTTTTTTAATTTAATTACTTGGGGTCCCCAAGTCAAGATATCCTCTCCAGTAATGTAGATTTCATGATGTATTTTGTTTTTGACTGAAAATTTTACCCTTTGCAGTGCCAGGACTTACATTCTGAGTATTTCTTCTGTGCTTTTGCTTCCTCAAAAACCTCAAAGTCAACTACTGTGATATAACCCATAATAAAGAAAGGGAAAGTGAGAGATACTCTCCATTGTATTTTTATATTTTTATTTTCTTCTATCTGAAAACATCCCAGTTCTTTTAGGTTTTCTAAAATTTCTTCACACTCCTCGTGATTTAGTGAAGAAATCTACAACTTGTTGAGCTAGGAAGTTCAATTCTTTCATATATTCATTTAATAATTTTAAATAAATCACTGTACTTTACCTAGCATTTTTCTGGGTGCAGAGAATATAGCAGTGAAGCAGTTATAAAATTCTTTTCCTGTAGGAGTTTAACTTCTGGTTGTCATTACTACCTTTTAGGTAACACTGAAACATAGTATCAGAGCTATGAGAACAAAACCCATTAATAACTTAGATACATTTTTTTTCTAAGTATAATAAACATTTTCATTTTTCATGAGTAAAATGTTTAGATACTTTTTTTTTAAGCTGAAAGTTTTGATGTCACCAATCTTAGTAATGATAGGGTTTGGGAATAAAGCATTCTATTAAAATCAAATTCTCTTTAAATGTGTCTGTGATCACTTATTTATTTTACAGTTTTCACTGTATAGTTTTCTGAATCCAGGAAAGGTACTAAATGTTAATTAAAATTACAATAGAAAACAAGTCTATTCAGGAATACAACTATCACTAGATTAGATTATCAACTGAGGTTAAGTTGTCTTTTGAGGTTTAATGAAATTTGTTCATGTTTCCTAAGATATGTCTTATAGAAGACTCCATACATTTTTCCAAGTATTTTAAGAGTTCCCCCTTTCTTAAGTTCTTGTTCTCATTTCTGTTTCCATGCTTCTACTGTTATATTTCACTTCTTAGTCCCTTGCCAATTCAGTTGTTAAACACAGTTCTCATCAGTAGATAAGATATAAAATAAGTTTGGAAACAGCAAAAATCTTTTGCACCACACACTTTATAAGTGAACATTTTATATATTATTATTATTGCTTAAAAGAACATTGTTCTTTATTAAGAATTGTCCTGTATCAATTATTTCAATCATCCAGCAAATCAAATATTTTTCAAAATCAAGTTTCCACACAAATTCTAGCTCCAGACATTGATTCTTAGGTTATTTTCATTTTAGCATTTTCCCCTTTTTTCATGTTTAACCCAGCCTCCAAATTCCCATTCATTTTTTATCAGTGTAGTTTATTTAATTTCTCTTTTTTTTTGTCTTATAATCATTTATATTAAACACGGCTTTTCAGAAAAATAAATCAGTTTATTTCTTAGAGGTAATTTGCTGTAAGAAACTTGAAATAATATTTTTAAAACCTGCTATAAGTAGCTGAGTGATTTACTCTAATATGTGCAGAGGTAGAGAAGCACAGGGCACCATGGAATCCACAGGAGCGGTATTTCTGAGATACTGGGATGGGCTGGCTTCCCATCCCATCAAATTAAATAAAGTGGCACTTAGGATGAGAAGGAGTGAAACTATGTGTTATATATCGATTAAGGTAAGGAAAGTGTTAACTACCCCAAGCCAAAGCTGAGAAGCTACTTGGCAAAATGGCAAGAAATCAATATGCCTGGCATACGGTTCACAAGGAGATGGATGCAGAAAGGCAGCAAAAGTAAAACTGGGTTATAATGACTAGGGATAGTCACTATAAGCTTCAAAAATTTTGAGCATTTTCTGAAAATTGGGAACACTGTAAAGGTTTTAAACGAAATGGTAACAATCTGTTCTCTACTTCAAAAATTTTATGATGGTTATAATAGCCACAGTGGATACTAGGGAACAAAGGTAAAAATTCAGAAACTAGTTAGGACATACTGTGGAAATTCAGATGATAAATGATTGTGGTTTGAAGGATAATAGCTTGGGGAATGGAGCAAAAGGAAGAGGTATGAGAGTGTTCACTGTGAGTCGACATTGACAAAAATGCATTGAATTTTGAAAGTCACTGCATGTTAGAAAATGTGGTTGATTTATATTTTTGATATTAAAGGCAAAGTGTATCTGCCTAAACTGATTGTATGTTATTCAAGTGGTTTTTGTTGCCTTTTCTGAAGATTTGATTTACACTTTGGAACTGACAGAAAATGAAAAATTCCTTTTATACTTTTTAATTTGATTTTTTTAGACAAAATACTAACAAAGAAAAACAAGTAAGTTACACAATTTATTTCCCTCAGATAAGAGAGGTGGAATTTTAAGATTTGTTTCGTTTATCTTTTCAGAAAATCCAATTGAGTCTAGGATTGGGGAAGACTTTAAAGCATATTCTTTTCAATTACATATTTGACAACAGGATTCTTTTAAAAGCATCCCTTATGAGAGTCACATAACCTGGTGCTCCTCAAATTTTGACTTGTGAACATAAGATACGAAGATTTTGTTAAAATGTGAACTCCAAGTCTGTAATTTCAGGGAACAGTAATTTTAATAAGTTTCAATGTAAAATTTTTAGTTTTTAATAATGTTCCAGCTGCTGCTGACATTCTTGCTAATGGACTATCTTTGAGTACCAAGGGTCTAACTTTTACTTGAAAACAATTCCTAGTTAAACCAAGTTGATTGCTAATTCTGACATTATAGCAACATGAGAGAGCACTGTTGAGTCCAGAATTTAGGTTAAATGAAAAAAAAAATCTGTCTCCATATTTTATTACATACTTTAAATGATCTAATCAGAGAGCTGGTTTAAGCTCAAGCTTTCTCTGCAAAGTGAAGGATAGATAGCATCTTTCTGTAAGACTCTGAATTAACTGGGGATAACCGATTGATCACTTAACAACAAATTAACTGGACAAAATAGGCACCACTTTGTTTAGTTTATTAGTGAGAGTGTAATATATCTATATCTACAAGGAAATTTCTTCATGTTTCTTTACTCATATTTTGGAGATTAATTTATGTGACTACTACTTCAGACTAAGATTTAAAGTGCTTAGTCACTCAATCATGTCTGACTCTTTGAGACTCTATGGACTGTAGCCCACAACACTCCTCAGTCCATTGGGACTCACTAGGCAAGAATATTGGAGTGGGTTGCCAAGCCCTCCTCCAGGGAGTTTCCCAACCCAGGGATTGAATCCAGGTCTCCCACATTGCAGATAGATTCTTTACTGGCTGAGCCATAGAACCAAATCCAGAAATATTTAGTGATCTTAACATATTTTAATGTGCATTTTATCTCATATGAATATTTTGGAATGAATACTGAGTCACAAGGCTACAAAGTTGATCCCAAGTTTGTTTATTTGGAAGTTTTGTTTTTACATTATTACTTGCCTATCTGTACTTTTACTTCAATCAAAATTAGATATGTAAAAAAGATCAATCTATTTCCATTCTTATCTTTAACATTCAGTAATAGTAATAAACATATTATCTACTTTGTAGGTTCAGTTAGTGGATCAGAGTCAATAGGAATATTAACCTGGTGTTTAAAATTTGTACTGGTGGGTGTAATTCAGTTCAGTTCATTTGCTCAGTTGTGTCCGACTCTTTGCGACCCCATGAACCACAGCACACCAGGCCTCCCTGTCCATCACCAACTCCGGGAGTTCATCCAAACCCCTGTCCATTGAGTCGGTGATGCCATCCAACCATCTCATCCTCTGTCGTCCTCTTCTCTTCCTGCCCTCAATCCCTCCCAGAATCAGGGTCTTTTCAAATGAATCAGCTGTTACCATCAGGTGGCCAAAATATTGGAGTTTGAGCTTCAACATTAATCCTTCCAGTGAACACACAGGACTGATCTCCTTCAGGATGGACTGGTTGGATCTCCTTGCAGTCCAAAGGACTTGCAAGAGTCTTCTTTCAACACCACAGTTCAAAAGCATCAATTCTTCAGTGCTCAGGTTTCTTTATATTCCAACTCTCACATCCATACATGAACACTGGAAAAACCACAGCCTTGACTAGAGGGACCTTTGTTGACAAAGTAATGTCTCTGCTTTTTAATATGCTATCTGCTGCTGCTGCTGCTAAGTCGCTTCAGTCGTGTCCGACTCTGTGCGACCCCATAGACGGTAGCCCACCAGGCTCCCACATCCCTGGGATTCTCTAGGCAAGAATACTGGAGTGGGTTGCCATTTCCTTCTCCAATTCATGAAAGTGAAAAGTGAAAGTGAAGATGCTCAGTCGTGTCTGACTCTTCACGACTCCATGGACTGCACCCTATCAGGCTCCTCTGTCCATGGGATTTTCCAGGCAAGAGTACTGGACTGGGGTGCCATTGCCTTCTCCAAATATGCTATCTAGGTTGGTCATAACTTTCCTTCCAGGAGTAAGTGTCTTTCAATTTCATGGCTGCAATCACCATCTGCAGTGATTTTGGAGCCTAAAAAATAAAGTCTGACACTGTTTCCCCATCTATTTGCCATGAAGTGATGGGACCAGATGCCATGATATTAGTTTTCTGAATGTTGAGCTTTAAGCCAACTTTTTCACTCTCCTCTTTCACTTTCATCAAGAGGCTCTTCAAATCCTCTTCACTTTTTGCCATAAGGGTGGTGTCATCTGCATAGATGAGGTTATTGATATTTCTCCTGGCAATCCTGATTCCAGCTTGTGCTTCCTCCAGCCCAAAGCTTCTCACAATGTACTCTGCATATAAGTTAAATAAGCAGGGTGACAATATACAGCCTTGACATACTCCTTTTCCTATTTGTAACCAGTCTGTTGTTTCATGTCCAGTTCTAACTGTTGCTTCCTGACCCGCATACAGGTTTCTCAAGAGGTGGGTCAGGTGGTCTGGTATTCCTACCTCTTTCAGCATTTTCCACAGTTTATTGTGATCCACATAGTCAAAGGCTTTGGCATAGTCAATAAAGCAGAAACAGATGTTTTTCTGGAACTGTCTTGTTTTTTCAATGATTCAGCAGATGTTTTCAATTTGATCTCTGATTCCTCTGCCTTTTCTAAAACCAGCTTGAACATCTCGAAGTTCATGGTTCACGTATTGCTGAAGCCTGGCTTGGAGAATTTTGAGCATTACTGTACTAGCGTGTGAGATGAGTGCTATAGTGGGGTAGTTTGAGCATTCTTTGGCATTTTATTAAAGGTACTTCTCTGGTTCTTAAAAAGAGCATCCTTCTCACAGTCAGAGAATGCACAGTGAAGTTGGAAGATTTTTACCTCATTTACCAGGAGTCTCTCTACTGGCTTCTCACAGGCTCCCAATTTCTTTCTTTATATATATATATATATGTCATTTTTATTAACATTTCCTATATTCTTCCTAATTTCACAAGCAATACATGTTCATTTCAGACAACTAGAAATGTATAAAAGCATATAAACACAAAGTTTGCTTCCATAACTTAGCTACTAAATAAGGCTGTAATGATAATAAGTATGCATATATCTTTACATATTTTACTATTTATGGAAGTACAGACGGTTGATAATAGTATAACTTCACACACAGAAAACTTCCTCTTATTATTAAACTAAGTCATAAATTTAGAATGACGGTCAAACCATGATGCCTAATTTCTATAAATGATTCATGATTCACAGACTCACTAATATATTTTTGAAGAGTTTCAGTTAATTTAACTAGAGTTGGAAATAACTTCATGACTAAACCATAACTAAGAAGCTTCAGTGCCTTTTCACATATCTAGTATTGTTTTGAAAAACAAGAAAAGAGACACAAGACAGCTATTATCCCTTAAATTTATGTCTGGTCATAATTTTAAAATAAATACTTGATTTAGCAATAATATGTGAATTATTAGTAGTTTTGAAATCATGAATGCAAATGGGCTGGAAAAGTTCCACATGACAAAAAGTCTACTTAGAATTAGTGAGGAAATTATTGGCCTTCTCATAGGTTGATTTTTGGCATACTTGTTTTATGTTCAAATTTATTAACTGATAACGTTTAACTTTTACAACATTTTATTTCTATTCATTGTTTATGTTTCTTATTTATCTAGGCAATGAGATCAATGGGATTAAAGACACATGAATGAATATACTGGTTTTATAATTATTTGCTCATTAACAATGAACATTCAGGTTTTTCTAGTATTATGAAATAATTGGTTTGATACAAATAGTCCATAACGACTTAACAAAGTCAAAAAGTGACAATATAGATTTCTCATCTAGTGGAACAGTTTTGCTTGGCCAAAAATTAAAGAAAAAAAAAGTGACAAAAGCAAAACAATAGAAAAAGTAAGTTTTTTTTTTCTTTTTTTTTACTGATTTTGCATTTTTAAGATTCATTTAAAGTTTCTTGCTATCCTTCAACAAACACTTATTATCAGAAAATATATTGCTTTAGCGGGCATATTTAATGTTTAAGCAATCAGTTTACTAATACTAATTTAGTAAGCAGAGGGATATTATTTCATATGAAATAGTTAAATTTATTTACACAACTAAATTCATCTAAAAAGTCAGTATTCTTTTCTACTATATTGCTTTATTACACACACCTTCAGGGGTCAAATCACATCTTTTATGAAAAAAGCAATGTTATCTCTGTAATCTTATGGCTGTATGGGAAAATTGCTTAGAACTATTATTTTTAAGTGGAGAATCACTAGCTTCCCTTGGTCTATAGCCCTTTAACTACAGGGTATATTGATTTCAGATAGCTCATATTAAAAAAAAAAAAGAAAGAAAGAAAGAAAGAAAGAAAAAAGGTGCTTGCTTTGGGAGTGCATAGAGTAAAATTAGAATGAGAAGTCTAGAGAAGACTAGCAAGAGTCAAAGTGGAATAAAATGACTAAAAGGATCTTCAAAAAAGATGACAGGCAAATTTGTGAAGTGTTAATATTTTTATTCTAATGGAAACTAAAGTAGTTGAGTATTTTTTCTTTAAGATTGAGCTGTATAGTGCCTAGTTAGGTTTAAACAAATGCCAGATAAGGAGCTACCCAGGCCAGAATACTGGCGTGGGTAGCCTTTCCCTTCTCCAGGGGATCTTCCCAACCCAGGGGTTGAACCCAGGTCTCCTGTATTGCAGGCAGATTCTTTACCAGTTGAGTCACAGGGGAAGCCCTTAAATAAATGAGACACAACTTAAATAAAAATAATATAATTTTACAAAAATAAAGTAAAACAAATTTAAGACATTTTTTCTTGGTATGTAGTTAAATGTTACTTTTAAAATTAAGTGTTTTACCTTTCCTTCACATTAGAACTGAGTTTATAAAAATCACCTTTAAAAAAGCACTTTTTTTTCACTTTTATAATTCATTAAATTATCCAGATGATGTACTTTACATTGCCCAAGTTCATGACAGAATTGTTTAATTCTTTTCATTCTGTCTGGGAAGGCTTCATTCAGATATTGACATCTGATATAATAGTAGTGTTATGAATTTTCTGCTTCAAATAAAAACAAATCAAGGATTAGATAAGGAGAGATATCATTCAAAAAAGACTAATGAGACAGGAGAAAGATAGGAGCTCAGAAATGTACAAGTGTCTCAAAATCAAACACAAAATTTTTTTCTTTCAGAGAAAGAAGTAACCAGAGCTTAGTATAAACTTTTCAGAATAAGTTGAACAAAGAGTGGGTAACATTATAATAGATGTTATTTGGTAACCTAAAAAAATCCAAAATCTAAAAGGTGATAATTATAATTTATTACATGGACATATTGAGGTGTTAACCCTTATGGCAGAAAATGAAGAAGAACTAAAAAGCTCGTGATGTATGGCAAAACCAATACAATATTGTAAAGTAATTAACCTCCAATTAAAATAAATAAATTTATATTTTAAAAATAAATAAATAAATAATTAAAAAATAAATAAAAAGCCTCTTGATGAAAGTGAAAGAGGAGAGTGAAAAAGTTGGCTTAAAGCTCAACATTCAGAAAACTAAGAGCATGGCATCTGGGTCCCATCAGTTCATGGGAAATAGATGGGGAAACAGTGGAAACAGTGTCAGATTTTTTTGGGGGGGGGCTCCAAAATCACTGTAGATGGTGATTGCAGCTATGTAATTAAAAGACGTGTACTCCTTGGAAGGAAAGTTATGACCAACCTAGATAGCATATTCAAAAGCAGAGACATTACTTTGCCAGCAAAGGTCCATCTAGTCAAGGCTATGGCTTTTCCAGTAGTCATGTATGGATGTCGGGGTTGGACTGTGAAGAAAGCTGAGTGCTGAAGAACTGATGCTTTTGAACTGTGGTGTTGGAGAAGACTCTTGAGAGTCTCTTGGACTGAAAGGAGATCTAACAGTCCATTCTAAAGGAGATTAGCCTTGGGTGTTCTTTGGAAGGAATGATGCTAAAGCGGAAACTTCAATACTTTGGCCACCTCATGTGAAGAGCTGACTCACTGGAAAAGTCTCTGATGCTGGGAGGGACTGGGGGCAGGAGGAAGAGGGGACGACAGAGGATGAGATGGCCGGATGGCATCACCGACTCGATGGACTTGAGTTTGAGTGAACTCCGGGAGTTGGTGATGGACAGAGAGGCCTAGCATGCTGGAATTCATGGGGTTGCAAAGAGTTGGACACAACTGAGTGACTGAACTGAACTGATTGAGGATTTAAATCTAGTAGATCAAACTGTTTCAAATCCTGGAAGATGATGCTGTGAAAGTGCTGCACTCAATATGCCAGCAAATTTGGAAAACTCAGCAGTGGCCACAGGACTGGAAAAGGTCAGTTTTCATTCCAATTCCAAAGAAAGGCAATGCCAAAGAATGCTCAAACTACCGCACAATTGCACTCATCTCACACGCTAGTAAAGTAATGCTCAAAATTCTCCAAGCCAGGCTTCAGCAATATGTGAACTGTGAACTCCCTGATGTTCAAGCTGGTTTTAGAACAGGCAGAGGAACCAGAGATCAAATTGCCAACATCCGCTGGATCATGGAAAAAGCAAGAGAGTTCCAGAAAAACATCTATTTCTGCTTTATTGACTATGCCAAAGCCTTTGACTGTGTGGATCACAATAAACTGTGGAAAATTCTGAAAGAGATGGGAATACCAGACCACCTAACCTGCCTCTTGAGAAATCTGTATGCAGGTCAGGAAGCAACAGTTAGAACTGGACATGGAACAACAGACTGGTTCCAAATAGGAAAAGGAGTACGTCAAGGCTGTATATTGTCTCCCTGCTTATTTAACTTATATGCAGAGTACATCATGAGAAACGCTGGACTGGAAGAAACACAAGCTGGAATCAAGATTGCCGGGAGAAATATCAATAACCTCAGATATGCTGATGACACCACCCTTATGGCAGAAAGTGAGGAGGAGCTAAAAAGCCTCTTGATGAAAGTGAAGGAGGAGAGCGAAAAAGTTGGCTTAAAGCTCAACATTCAGAAAACGAAGATCATGGCATCCGGTCCCATCACTTCATGGGAAATAGATGGGGAAACAGTGGAAACAGTGTCAGACTTTATTTTTTTGGGCTCCAAAATCACTGCAGATGGTGACTGCAGCCATGAAATTAAAAGACGCTTACTCCTTGGAAGAAAAGTTATGACCAACCTGGATAGTATATTCAAAAGCAGAGACATTACTTTGCCGACTAAGGTCCGCCTAGTCAAGGCTATGGTTTTTCCTGTGGTCATGTATGGATGTGAAAGTTGGACTGTGAAGAAAGCTGAGCGCCGAAGAATCGATGCTTTTGAACTGTGGTGTTGGAGAAGACTCTTGGCAGTCCCTTGGACTGCAAGGAGATCCAATCAGTCCATTCTGAAAGAGATTAGCCCTGGGATTTCTTTGGAAGGAATGATGCTAAGGCTAAAACTCCAGTACTTTGGCCACTTCATGCGAAGAGTTGACTCATTGGAAAAGACTCTGATGCTGGGAGGGATTGGGGGCAGGAGGAGAAGGGGATGACAGAGGATGAGATGGCTGGATGACATCACTGACTCGATGGTGTTTGAGTGAATTCAGGAAGTTGGTGATGGACAGGGTGGCCTGGCGTGTTGCAATTCATGGGGTTGCAAAGAGTCAGACACTACTGAGCAACTGAACTGAACTGATGTTCTTTGAATAAGCAAAATAATTTTAAATGTAGAAAAACTCATATAACATATATCTGTCTAAAATGCTAAAGATATATACAAGTTAACCAAGAGATGCAACAAAATGAAGATCTTAAAAATGGGTAATTCAGAATATAAAAAATTAGCATACATCATATATAGGGTTAAATACATAAATATGTATAAATATTTTTAAGTATGTCCAATAACTATACCATAAATTCCATAGATTATTTCTATTGAGAGTACACATAAGTAATTCAAAGAAAAATATAAAATAAACTTTAAAAACTATACAACCGTAAAATTTTTAAAAATAAACTATAAAAATAAACTTTTAATAGTCTCAGAAACAAATGGAAAAATAAATATGTACAAATATTTTTAAGTATGTCCAATAACTATACCATGAATTCCATAGATTATTTCTACTGAGAGTGCACATAAGTAATTCAAAGAAAAATATAGAATAAACTTTAAAAACTATATAACTGTAAAATTATTAAAAATAAACTATAAAAAAAAAGTTTTAATAGTCTCAGAAACAAATGGAAAAAATTGATCTCTATATAAATGTCAAAGTCCAAAGTAACTCAAACAGATGAAAATTAAAATGTGAGCAAGTTGTAGGAGAGAGAGGCCAGTTTACCATGAAGGTTACTCATGTGTTTCTAATCAAAAGAACTATGTTCCTTCACTTAGCCTGACTGCATTTTCTTTGCCTTGTCTGAAAAATAAAAACAAAAAACAAACAAACAAAAAAAACCTCTTTACCATTTAATTTCCTTTTTGCATTGAAAACTTCTTCTTTTCATTGACACCACCTCACTGGCAGATTTCTCTTTTACCCTCTTAATTTTTTTGTGTTTTGTTTTTTCTCCCCTCTGACTCTTTCCACATTTTAGCTTCTAACCCTTCCTCAAAAGGGTAGGAATAAAATCTGAGGATTTATTTCCAAGTTTCTCTTTCATGGGAGTAAGCTTTGTCTCTTGAAACATCTTATTCATTCTCACAGCTTCCACTTCTGTTTAGGTGTCTCCTCCTCCATAATTTTTTCCTTGTGCTTGCACTTCCTTGTTTTCTATCTGTTGCATTCTGGCATCTGANTTTAAAGGAAGAGGCACCAAAAAAGGGAAAACGTAATAAAAGGAATAGGCACTGATGAACCTCAACTCAGCCCCTTCCCTTCCAGCAACTTAAAATCTGTCTACATGCTATAGATGCTTAATAACTATTTAGGAATCAGCAGAGTTGGATAGACGGGTATTTGGACCTCCTCCCCCTACCCCAACCCACCAAGAGCACCTTTGGAGATATATTATGTGATAATATAATATTGTATAATATATAAGGGAGAAAATCATTATCATCTCTAAGCAAGGGGCCCTGAAGCTCTTTGACCTCGAAGAGCCAGAAACGCCAAGCAGGGCAGAGCTGGGGTTCTAAACATTTACTTTGTAAGCCACATAGGCTGCAATTGTATAAGATCATAGTTTAGTTACAGTTAAAAATAGTGCTGGGCTTCCCTGGTGGTCCAGTGGCTAAGACTCCATGCCCCAATGCAGGGGGCCTACAATCGATCCCTAGCCAGGGAACTGGATCCAGCATGCCTCAGCTAAGAGTTTGCCTGCCAGGACTGAAAGATCCCACATGCAGGATCTAACACCCAGTGCATAANAGTGGCTAAGACTCCATGCCCCAATGCAGGGGGCCTACAATCGATCCCTAGCCAGGGAACTGGATCCAGCATGCCTCAGCTAAGAGTTTGCCTGCCAGGACTGAAAGATCCCACATGCAGGATCTAACACCCAGTGCATAAATTTTTTTTTTAATATACTGCTTATTGAAAAGGGCATTGAAACCTGTGTATGTGTGTGAAACTTTCTGAATAAGCAACCTACAAAGATAGCAGCCGAGAAAGTCCAGGAAAAAATGGGTTATCCCACCATCATAGGCAAAAGAGGTAGAAATGGGATTTTGGAGGTATCTGAGAAATGATACACTCACCTCAGAAAGGCTTAGAAAGAATGCCAAACTAGAAGTCAGAAAACCTGATTCCTGCCTGGGACTCTGCCATGCGTGCGTGCTCAGTCGTGCCTGACTCTGTGACCCCATGGATTGTAGCCCGCCAGGTTCCTCTGTCCATGGGGTTTCCCAAGCAAGAATACTGGAGTGGCTTGCCATTTCCTCCTCCAGGGGATCTTCCTGTCCCAGGGATCGAACCCACATCTCCTGGGTCTCCTGCATTGGCAGGTGGATTCTTTACTACTGAGCTCCCTGGGAAGCCCCTGGGTCTCTGCCATTCACTGGTTAAATAACTTACACTAGAGGTGATCCTCAAATTAGAAGAGTACTTGGCAAGATTTAAAAAGGTTTCTGGGTAGTTTCCTGCCCTCTCAGGGTCCCATTCCCACTCTCTGCTCTGGGCATCGCTAGAAGATGTTCACTTTCCTAGTGAGGCTAGGCCAGGCTGCAAGGTGACAAGAAGGACTTAAATAAGCAGTGAAAGCAAAAGGCATTATTCTGCTTAAGCTTCTTGGCTAAATAGAGAACCTGATGATTCCGGGAGCTGTGGCCAGTGGTGCTTACACTCTGGGATGTGAGGCTGGAGCATACACAGGGCAGGTAGATTTAGTGGGTGTTTCAGGAGTTGAATCTGACGTCACAACTTGTCTGGGAGGAACAAGCATATACTTGCAAAGATATGTTCCCATATGGTGTAATTGTGGGTGCTTTAATTCAGGCGTCACTCCCGTCTTCCCCTCTGTGCACGGCTTTCCTCTTCTTTTACTGCCCTAGGTAGACAGCGGGTGGGTTGCTGGGCAAGTACCTGCAGTGGCTGGTGCTGCTTTATAGCTCCTTGGCATCCCCTGAATCAGTTAACATCCCAAGCTCTCCGGAGAGCCAGCCCCACCCTGTTCACATTCTTATTCCTTTCCTTTCCAAGAAAGAAGCTGGACTGTAGAGGAACTCCTGACTGGCTAGTGTGCCTAGAAAGGGAGTTCCTTTCCTTTTCTTTCCATGGGCACAAGTGAAACCAACAAGCACCCAGTTTCAAACTATTCTAATCCTTAAAAAAAAAAAAAAAAAGTTTAGGAGTTCACCAGACTATTGTGAATGAGTTTGATTCTAATCACTTGCTGGCAAGGAATATGGAATAAAATATCTCATTTGCAGTTGTTTATTTCCGGTTGTGGCTTCTATTTTCATCTTTTAGTCACTTTGGTGATAGTAATCAAACCCTAATCATGGTGCGGCCACAAGACACAGAGACCAAAATAACTTGCAGCGGAGTTATGACAAACAAGGATGGAGTCAGCTAAAGACCTGGCTACTTAATCACTGACTAACCCCGCCATTTGACCGACCGCTTGCTGAGCATCTAGAGGAGAGAGGAAGCTGGAGGGAAATTGCTCCAAGGCCCGTGGTCTTGAGCAGTCAGGGCCCCAGGGTACGAGAGGAAGGAGGGCAGCAGAGCATATACAGGAAGTGGAGGAGAATCAGGTGAACTGTCCGCAGCTGCCAGGGGGGAAACTGACATGAAAGAGAAAGAGGAGAACAGAAAAAGAGAACTAGCAAACCCTCTACAGCTACAAGCGGCTAAGCAAACACTAAAATAAATAAATAAAAACCTCGGCGTGGGGAAGGCAGGATTCCTCCTTTCTGGACTTTTCTCACGTTCAGTGGTTCTTGGAAAAGAAAGGTCCAGAGAGGCCCCAAAGGGCAGGTGGGTGTGTTGCTATTGGGGCCAAGGACCAAGGCAGGTATGAGGATTTTTCCTTGCAGAAGCCAAAAAAGAAACAAACAAACAAAAAACAGTGTTGAAAAAAATCAACATTTCTTGTGCAACTGTCCCCTGAAAAATATGTGTGCCCTCAACCACCCTGAACTGGCAACAAGACAACTGGAAGTGATGGCTCATGAAAGAAAGACAGCGTGAGTGAGGCTGATGTGACAATCAGTACTTCCTGGCTTACCTTAGGAGAACGAGAAGGTAAGTGAATGAAAGGCATCTAATTCACAGTCAAATAAAGATGCTCTAAGTCCTGACTCATCAAACTTGCTTGTGTTACAGGCATGCTGTCAACTGATTCATAACATTTGCCAGGTGACTCTCCAGGGCTCTCAGCGAGGTCCTGGGGGCCAGAGGGGGAGGGGCAGGGTGAAATGAATGTTCTTATGAAGGAATTGAGAGAAACATCCAGGAAAAGCAAAGACCTAGGACAACAGAGACATTCAAATATACAGTCACAGATTCCTCCAGGGATGGCTGAAGAAAACGGCTGGGAGGGAAACTTAACTGCATGTAACTTTCTGTACTTTTTCAACTTTGCACCTTGTGAATGTGCCACTGATTCAAAAATATACTAATTTGAAGGTTTGCTCTTTTTTTTTTTTAATCCATGTCTGCTTTTCTCATTTCCTGAAATTTGCTGTTCTGATGTCCTTGTAGAAAAGGACGAGTTGGCGAGGTCCCCTGTGGAAGTGAGGCTGCAGACAGCGTCTCTCTCTGTGGGGCAGTTCCTACAGGAAGGCTGATGACAACAGAGGCCAATGTGTCATCTCAGACAGCAAGGGCGGAGGCTGCCTTGTCATGACCCTGGCAAGAGTCGCTGAGGAAACACACCAGTCCTAATCAAAAGTCATTCTAGATATCAGTGAGGTGCAAGTCCTAAACCAGGAGAACAGTCTAACACTGGCGTCCCGACCACAGAGGCACAGGAAGGAGGAGCCTGCCCCATCTGAGAAGAGGAGAGTGGCACCTCTTGGAAACCGAAAGGGGTTCTTGTGATTCTCGATCCGTTTCACCAGCACTAGTTCAAGAGGTGGTGCCAGGTCCCAGGCGTGACCTCTGAGACACAGAAAGGTGTATTAAACAGCCTCTGCCCTCAAGAAGGGTGTAATTTAAGAGAGGGCTAGAAAGAGGAAAATAGCCTTCAAGAATGGAGTGAGAAAAAAAAAAAAAGAAGGCAGCAAGAACAGTGGAGCAAGAATGGGGAGTCCCAGGCTTCACTGCTGGCTCAGTGGTCAAGAATCCACCTGTCAATGCAGGAGACACGGGTCTGATCCCTGATTCGGGAGGATCCCACATGCTGCGGAGCAACTAGCCCTGTGCGCAGCAACCATGGAGCCTATGCTCTGGAGCCGGGAACCCCAACTACTGAAGCCCTCGCGCCTGGACCCCGCAACAAGAGAGGCCGCCGCAGCGAGAAGCCTGCACACCACCGCTAGAGAAAGCAGCCCCTACTCGCTGCACCTGGAGAAAGCTTGTGTGCAGTAATGAAGACCCAGCACAGCCAAAAAGAAAAAGGATGGAGGCCCCTGATCAGGAGAACAGAAAATCAAGGGATTTATTCTGTCGGGGAGGGGGGCGGGGGATGCGTCTCAGAAATTTTCCTAAAGGTATAAATATTTGGAACTAGATTGGGTGAGTTGACAGTCAGGCAGAGGTGCGCGTGAGGTGAATGACTATTCAAAAGGAAAGCATGATACAGAAACAACTGGTTGTTTTTTCTCTACTTTGAGATAAGTCTTCAAAACTCAAGCCGCGCTTGTCACTTTGAATCTATAACTTCATTTATAAACACTCCTAAGCCTCAAGGGGGTCAGAGATGGAGGTGTGGCTCCTGCAAGGGATGTTCAGGGAGCTCACCTTCTCAGAGAGAAGCTTTTCCTTGTAGAAAGAATTTGCAGGCATAACACGACATCATCTATAACTACAGAAAAGTTTCTTCTCAAATAACTGGGAAAATCACCATGATCTCCACTCCTCAAACCAACAGTCAGGCTTCAGTTGAAGCAAACTGCTTCATGTCAGGAGACAATGCCAGTTGTTAACACAAGGAGAAGGGAAGTGCCTTCAGCATGAAGCTGGCCTGTGATGGCTCAGTAATGGACCTGCTTAGATAATGGCTTCAAATGCCAACAATGAAAAATTAGGATTCACCATTGCAGTATAGACGAGAGACATACAATTTGGCTGATTTCCATGGGCAGTAAAAAAATTGATTTTAAAGACAGCAAAACAAGAAAATAAATGTTGAGCTTTGCTCAGAGGCACCCCAGGAGCCCTGCTGATATTCCTCATTATCCAGGCTGCATTTGAACTTCAAGACACCAACAAATGGACTTCAAGCTCCTGGTCATATTGGGCTACCAAATTAGCCTTCACTCTTTTCTGATCCCCCCCCCATTTTTATCTTTCCCATTCCCCTAAGTCATTAAAGGATGACTCTGGAGCTAAATTCTGCGTAGTAAGTGCCAGATAGCTTCATAGTGACGAGACATCCTGTTAATGGTGAATCAGAACTGGGCAGCCTGCAGAAGGGGTGATGTTTTGTCTGTAGTAGAGTGGAGAGTCATAGGTGACCACACACGCTGCTCCTGGCACATCCTGGGACCTACCAAAGAAACCCAGCCCCATGAGTGATGGCCAAGGCATTTCCACTGTGAGGACCCAGGGGAGTAGACAGGACCCTCAGCCCAGTTTTCGGATAAAATAGATTCTTCTGCCATTACTAGCCTCAAGGCTTTAGGAAAGCTGTTTCCGTCGTCTGTCTGCCTTCCTCATACAACAAACACTGAATTAACAGCGTCTTGTGTATGCCAGACCCGGTGAGAGGCTCCAGGAACAAAGCCTTCACCCCGGGGGTTGCTGGGACTCAGCGCAGGCACGCCGGACACGCCGCCAGCACAAGTGCTATGTAAACTAGCTGGTATACAGATGCTAATCGTCATGATTATCATGGATTTGGCGGCAGGAGCCACCCAATAAGCTAATTTTGCCTAACCTTCCAAGCCTTGGAGAAGGAAATGGCAATCCACTCCAGTATTCTTGCCTGGAGAATCTAGGAAATGAATTTTTGCTGGGATAAGTGTCCCGAGTGATAGGGTATTGAAGAAGGAAGCCACTCTTTCTAGTGTCTGGGACTTTTTGTGGGTTTTACTAGGATCAGTTGAGATACTGTCAAAGGAACACGGCCAGCATCAGAGTTTAAAAGCCAACTAGTAAGACTGGGACATCTTTTTCTTAGAATGAAAGAGGGGTACGTGAGAACACGATCTAGTGTTCCTAGTTCTTTGCTAGTATTACTCTGAGTCATATTTTCTTATGTCCTAGAAATAATTTTGCTGCTGATGGTGATAAGCGAGGAGGAAGGTGACAGGGGGAAGGAGCTACCCAGTGAAATCTCCATCCCACCTTTCTCCATAAACATTTATTTTGCAGGCTTTCAAAGTCTGAGGAATACGATGTTATTCAGCATTGCTCACATCTAGTAGACCCATAAAGAAAAATTGCAGTAACATTCAGTGAGAGCTAGAAGGGATTTTAAAGTCATCCTCAGCAGTTCAGGCCTCAAAACCTGTGATACGTGGTCAAGTTTCCATAACGCCATATATTTTCTCAAATGCTAAATTATTAGATAATTTTGCTTTTTTTGTTTTATTGATTTTTTAAATATGTAATACATGCACAGTGCTACACAGCTTAAAGAGGACAAAAGGGCATGAAGAGAAAAGTAAGGCTTCCACTCAGGCCACTGACTTCTCTCTCAGGAGACGGCCTCATCACAGCCAAACAGAGAAGGTGAGTCGAGTGAAAAGACTGGCCTCTGCTTTGAACTTCACCCGGCAGCCACCTGCCTTTTTGACACCTCCCCTTGGATGGCTCAAAGGCACCTTGAACTCGTTATGTTCCAAACAGGGCATATCCCAGTATCTCCCTCCCAGAACCTGCTTCTCCAGATCTCCACCCTCAGAAAGCTTGCCCAAGGATGTCCCTGGTGGTCCAGTGTCTAAGACTCCGCACTTCCAATGCAGCGGGGCGTGGGTTCGATTCCTGGTTGGGGAACTGAGATCCCATATGCTGCACAGTGTGGCCAAAAAAATAAGTAAAAAGAGAGCTTGCCTATCTTCATCCAGTGGTGGGAATCAGACCAGCCCAGACAGCAACCTCCTTCTTCATCCCGCATCCAAACCAGGCTCAGCATCCCATCAGTTCTACCTTTGAGATGCCTCTCAGTCTGTCTGCTCTTCTGCAGGTCCCCTCACCGCAGCCAGCAGGACTCCATCAGCATCTCCCTGGGGACCACTGCCCACAGTACTTTGCTCACTTGTGCCTCTGGCTCACTGAGAGCCGCTAAGCCCCTTCTGCTGAGGCTGGTCTCGGAGCCGGCCCGACTGTATTACCACCCAGCAGTCTTCCTACAGCCCTCAGAACCAGGTCAGCCCTTCCGCGACCTGTAAGCCCTGAGTGGTCACCTTGGGAGCTTCCTTCCGCCCCCAGGGACTGGCACGTGCTGTCTCTCAGCCTGGGATGCTCCTCTCTATCTTTGAGTTAGGTCACCGCCCCCCGCCCCCCGCCATTATTATGCACTCTCGCAGCCTCAGGCATCTCCTTGCGGTAGCATCTACTACCCTGGAAATCTCACCTTTAATTCCAAGTCCTTGCCTCACGTTTGTCTCCCCAGCTACCCAGGGCTTTCCAGGTGACGCCAGTGGTAAAGAACCCGCCTGCCAACGCAGGCTAGACAGAAGAGACGCAGATTCCATCCTGCGTCAGGAAGATCCCCTGGAGGAGGGCACGGCAACCCGCTCCAGTATTCTTGGCTGGAGAATCTCGTGGACGGAGGAGCTTGGCGGGCTACAGTCCATAGGGTCACACAGAGCCAGACATGACTGAAGCAACTTAGCAGGCACGGCCCCCTACCCAGGTGACTCCTTGAGGGCAGAAGCCCCGTATTACAGCACATCAAACACTGGCAAGGAGCAAGCACTCAACTAATACTGGCTGAACAGAGGACTGACCCATAAGGAAAGAGTAAGTCGTTTCATTTTTAAATTTTTGGTTGCACTGAGTCCTCCTTGCTTCGCACGGGCTTCCGTTAGTTGCGGCGAACAGGGTCTACTCTCCAGGTGCCAAGCGGTGTGCTGGCTTCTCTTGTGCGGCACAGGCTCCAGATGAGCAGCCTCTGCAGCTGGGGCTCGCTGGCTTAGATGCCCTGCAGTTGGGGCTCACTAGCTTAGATGCCCTGCAGTTGGGGCTCACCGGCTTAGATGCTCTGTAGCTGGGGCTCACCGGCTTAGATGCTCTGTAGTTGGGGCTCACTGGCTTAGATGCTCTGTATTTGGGGCTCACTGGCTTAGATGCCCCATAGAAGGTGGAATCTTCTGGGACCAGGGATGGAATTTGTGTCCTCTGCATAAACAGGCAGATTTTTAACTGCTTTCCCACCAGGGAAGTCTGTAAACCATTTCTTTTGAGATACTGTCCTTCCTAGTTCGAGGAATCAACATGCCCTATCTTTTTATGAAAGGCGATGATAATAGACAGTGTTTACTTAAAGACTTATTTAGAAAAATTAAATGTTGACAACTGAAGGGAGGGTCTCTCGATGCAAAACCCTAAAGCTGACAAACTACTGCTTAAAGCCCAAGGGTAGACTCTCAGATCCAGAAATCCTGGAGGAGTCTAAATACCTTCCTGAAGAATAAGTTGCCAAAATCAAGGGAGGCATAGTTAAAACTCTTAGTTACTTCCAATTCTGTGTCCCTCCTTCCCTCCCTTTCCTGTCTGAGGCTCATTACATGCATTTTCTCAGCCAGAGTTCCATGAAGATGGAGAGAAGATCCCCTAAGACCGTGCACCTGGTTAGTAACATCTTCAGGTCCAGAACTCACCTATCCCTCCATCGACATGTCTTTACGCCCAGCAGTGTGTAGCTGTCCCAGCTGTCCAAAATGCACAGGTAAGAAAATGAACAGAAAGAAGCAGTCTGGCTCTTCTTGGCTGGCTGAACCTGGCTGTTTGCACAGAGTTGGTGCTCGATGAGTGAATGAGTGAATGAATGAAGGCATGAGTGACTGGGCACTCTTTCTTCCGGGACTCATCGTCTGAACCCTACCGTCACAGGATCACGTTTCCCAGTCCCCAGAGCCCTGTCACCAGCTATACCGTGGGCTGGGTGAACAAGGACCACTCCTTGGCTCTCCTTCATACCAACTACGGGCCAAGCATCGCTCAGGCACATGGTCTCCCCCATGGGGAGTTTGCACTCGAGGGGGAGACAGAGAAGAACTAAGTAAACACACACACAAATATGATTTCGCATAGTTACAAGAGCTTTGGAAAACATAGAGTGAGGGGCTAGGGCTGGTATAGGCTGAGAATTGCTGTTTCAGGTCTGCGATCAAGGAGAGCCTGTCTGGAGAGGAGCAAAAATCAGGTAAGACCCTTCCAGGAAAGGGAGGGGGCCAGGGCCTGGAACCTGAGACAGGTGAGCTGGCAAGTTACAGGCACAGCTGGGAGGCCAGCCTGTCTGGCGTGGTGACAGCAAGGGCAGAGTAATCAGAATTGCGGAAAAGAGCTGCTCGGCAGGGGGGTGGGGTGGGGTTGATCATGCAGAGCCCCCGAGGTGCTCATGCTTGTTAAGTGAACACGCCAGCAAACGCAGGATAATAGAGACAATCACAGTTTCAGGGGACGCACACAGCATCCAGCACAGGAGCCAGAAATGCCTTGTCCAAGTATCAACTCTGTTACCATTAGCAGTGTCACCTAAGACCTTGATTTCCCCATGGATAAATGGGGATAATAATGATACTCACCAGTGCAGAGCTGTCTTGAGATTAAATGAGATGATAAAATATACAGGAGAATATTGTGCTGTGCTGTGCTTAGTCACTCAGTCATGTCCGACTCTTTGTGACCCTATGAACTGTAGCCCACCAGGCTCCTCTATCCATGGGAATTCTCTAGGCAAGAATACTGGAGTGGGTTGTCATGCCCTCCGCCAAGGGATCTTGCAAGTCATGCCTCCCGCATTGCAGGCAGATTCTTCACCATCTGAGTCACCAGGGAAGCCCACAGTGGAATATTACTGTCATAAAAAGAATAAAATAATGCCATTTGAAGCGACATGAATGGACTTGGAGGACATTTTACCAAATGAAGTGATTCACACAGAGGAAAATAAACGTGATATTAGTTATGTGTGGGCTCTAAAAATGATACAAATTAACTTATTTACAAAACAGAAGCCCTCACAGACTTAGAGAACAGACTGGGCTACCAAAGAGGTAGGGGGAATAAATTGCAAGGTTGGGATTGACATAGACACACTACAATATATAAAGTAGACAGTCAGCAAGGACCGACTGTATAGCCCAGGCAACTCTACCCGTAGCCTGTAATAACCCATAAGGGAAAGGAATCTGAAAAATAATTTACATGCATATACTTATAACTGAATCACTTTTCTGTACACCTGAAACCAACACAACATCGTGAATCAACTGTACTCCAAAATAAAATAAAAACTAAGACGACGTACATCAAAGAATATCGTGGAGACGAGTCTATAGAATTGTGATTTAAGAAGAAACCACAATCAGGCATTTCTGAACCCAGCAAAGAACCATTCTGTGGTACCCAAGCCCTAAAAGTGTCCACTTATACAGGCTGGTTGACTAGTAAACCTTCTTTGTGGAATTGCATTTGTGTATTGTTTGTTATTATGTCATAGACATATACGTGTGTGTGTGTGTATACACGTTAGTATGTGTGTGTGCTCAGTCTTGTCTGATTCTGCGACTGCAAGGACACTAACCTGCCAGGATCCTCTGTCCATGGGTTTTTTTCAGGCAAGAATACTGGAGTGGGTTGCCATTTCCTCCTCCAGAGGTTTTTCCTGACCCAGGGATCGAACCTGCATCTTTTGAGTCTCCTGCATTGGCAGGCAGGTTCACACACACACACACACACACACACGGCTCATGTCCATTCCTCTTGTTCTCCTTGATGAACAGGAATATATTAAGTACAATTTGTTGATGAAGATGCCGAGGAAGCTCTTTGATACCAAAATCATCTAAAATTGATCATTTGTCTAAAATTGCACAAACTCACAAATCTTACTTCTGAAAAAATTAAAGAAAAGCCACCCAAAGAGGCCAAGGAAAGCAGAAACAAGCTTAGTGGTAAACACCCCAGGGTCCTAAATCATGAGTTGGGTGCTTGCGTTTCCAGATGAGCCCCAAGTTCCATGCAGGTGGTTTTGCATCTAACAGATCTGAAGCCAAGAGAGGGTGGTCACAGGCACTGGGTGGGGTTAGAGGTCCGCATCTCCCTTATGGTCCCCCCAGGATGAGGAAGGAGGCCTTCCCCTGACACATCAGCCATCTGGGCCACAGCCCTCCTCGAGTGGCTCCTCAATGACCCAGGCCTCTGCCTCACTCATTCCCAGCCCAGCTGTCCCCTCTCCCGGACCCTGCGCTTCAGGGAACACCAGCTCTGCCTTCTGGGAGCCACCGTGGGCTAAGATCAGGGGAGAGGCTCCAACAATGGCCTGTGTGCCCAGAACTGCTGATCCAAATAGACTCCTGCTGCTTTTCTGTCAAGCCAGAGATGCTCAATAGGCACTATATCCCCTCAGAATGCCAGAGGAGGGGGCACACCATTCCACTTTTCACCTATCCCCCCATACCCCTCAAATCATACTTGTCCTTTACCCAGCCAGCTGTCTCCCCAGATCTCCCACTGGCTTGAGACAGACATGGAAGTAGAGGACTCTTTGCAACCCTGTGGACCATACCCCACCTGGCTCCGCTGTCCATGGGATTCTCCAGGCAAGAATACTGGAGTAGGTTACCATGCCCTCCTGCAGGGAATCTTCCCAATCCAAGGACCGAACCTGAGTCTCTTACACCTCCTGCATCGGCAGGCAGGTTCTTTACCACTAGCACCACCTGGAGGGGCAGGATATATCCCACCCAGCTAGACAAATACAGGTCCCAGGAGGCTCTGAACAAATGTTGAGTTTCCTTCCTCCTTCTCTCCAAGTGATAGACAGGGGCCCCCAGGGAGTGTTTTCATCTTCCAAGAGAACATGCTCCATTAGTTCAGAACGTCACTGTCCTCTCTGCCTCCAGTTTTCTAGGCTAACACTCGATCCCTCATGGAGTATTCTTGACACTTTAAAGGATCTGGCCAGCATGAATGCCACTGTGGCTGCATTCTTTAATTAATATTTATTGAGTGTCCCTATTAAGTGCCTGGCAAGCACAGTGTGTTGTGTGCGGCAAAAATATCTATTCCTTTTCCTCTCCAAGAAAGGACATTCCTGGACAACCCAAGAATGTTGACATGCCAAGGAAAGGAGAAACATACTCTAGCAACAGCACGAGTGAGCTGGAAAGGCGTGAGAGCACAGAGGCAGTACACAGTAGTCAGGAAATGGGAGCTTGAGTCCTGGGGTCCCAAACTGGGCTGCGCAAGTTCCAGCAGGTAGCAACACTTCTCTGAATCTGCGTCTGCACAAATATGATCAACAGTATCACTCTGCCTGCCTCCTGGGGCTGAGGATGCTATAGAAACCAGATGAGATCATGTAAGCGACACCCTTTGAAAAGTTTCATATGCCATACAAATGCCAGATATTTCCTCCCAAATAAAATCTTTAGTGCCTTTCTTGATAGACACAAAAAACTGAATGAGATTTGAAAGAGTGGAACTCTGGGAGGTCAAAATCTGACAAGTTCCATAGGGCATGAGTTTAGATTTTGAGGCTCTGATCCAAACTGTGGACAAGCTCCTTTACCCTTTGATAAATACTAAATACATTCATCTTCAGCTATATGTATGTTTATGTGTATAACACACAGATACACTAGGAAGGTGTGTAGGAAGGACCACACTTTGAGGGTCCTTTTGCAATAACTTGCAGCTGCATAAGTGCAAATACAGAAAAGCTTATGCAAACATGATATGAATAATTAGATTTTGGTGGTTTGGAGAATTCCACGAACTGTATAGCCCACGGGGTCACAAAGAGTCGGACACAACTGAGAGACTTTCACTATTTCACTTCATGGCTATGATATGGCTTCCCAGGTGGCACAGTGGTAAAGAATCTGCCTGCCAGTGCAGGAGATGCGAGAGACGCGGGTTTGATCCCTGGGTTCGGAAGATCCCCTGAAGTAGGAAATGGCAACCCACTCCAATATTCTTGCCTGGAAAATCCCATGGACAGAGGAGCCCAGGGGGCTACAGTCTATGGGTCTGCANTTTCCAGATGAGCCCCAAGTTCCATGCAGGTGGTTTTGCATCTAACAGATCTGAAGCCAAGAGAGGGTGGTCACAGGCACTGGGTGGGGTTAGAGGTCCGCATCTCCCTTATGGTCCCCCCAGGATGAGGAAGGAGGCCTTCCCCTGACACATCAGCCATCTGGGCCACAGCCCTCCTCGAGTGGCTCCTCAATGACCCAGGCCTCTGCCTCACTCATTCCCAGCCCAGCTGTCCCCTCTCCCAGACCCTGCGCTTCAGGGAACACCAGCTCTGCCTTCTGGGAGCCACCGTGGGCTAAGATCAGGGGAGAGGCTCCAACAATGGCCTGTGTGCCCAGAACTGCTGATCCAAATAGACTCCTGCTGCTTTTCTGTCAAGCCAGAGATGCTCAATAGGCACTATATCCCCTCAGAATGCCAGAGGAGGGGGCACACCATTCCACTTTTCACCTATCCCCCCATACCCCTCAAATCATACTTGTCCTTTACCCAGCCAGCTGTCTCCCCAGATCTCCCACTGGCTTGAGACAGACATGGAAGTAGAGGACTCTTTGCAACCCTGTGGACCATACCCCACCTGGCTCCGCTGTCCATGGGATTCTCCAGGCAAGAATACTGGAGTAGGTTACCATGCCCTCCTGCAGGGAATCTTCCCAATCCAAGGACCGAACCTGAGTCTCTTACACCTCCTGCATCGGCAGGCAGGTTCTTTACCACTAGCACCACCTGGAGGGGCAGGATATATCCCACCCAGCTAGACAAATACAGATCCCAGGAGGCTCTGAACAAATGTTGAGTTTCCTTCCTCCTTCTCTCCAAGTGATAGACAGGGGCCCCCAGGGAGTGTTTTCATCTTCCAAGAGAACATGCTCCATTAGTTCAGAACGTCACTGTCCTCTCTGCCTCCAGTTTTCTAGGCTAACACTCGATCCCTCATGGAGTATTCTTGACACTTTAAAGGATCTGGCCAGCATGAATGCCACTGTGGCTGCATTCTTTAATTAATATTTATTGAGTGTCCCTATTAAGTGCCTGGCAAGCACAGTGTGTTGTGTGCGGCAAAAATATCTATTCCTTTTCCTCTCCAAGAAAGGACATTCCTGGACAACCCAAGAATGTTGACATGCCAAGGAAAGGAGAAACATACTCTAGCAACAGCACGAGTGAGCTGGAAAGGCGTGAGAGCACAGAGGCAGTACACAGTAGTCAGGAAATGGGAGCTTGAGTCCTGGGGTCCCAAACTGGGCTGCGCAAGTTCCAGCAGGTAGCAACACTTCTCTGAATCTGCGTCTGCACAAATATGATCAACAGTATCACTCTGCCTGCCTCCTGGGGCTGAGGATGCTATAGAAACCAGATGAGATCATGTAAGCGACACCCTTTGAAAAGTTTCATATGCCATACAAATGCCAGATATTTCCTCCCAAATAAAATCTTTAGTGCCTTTCTTGATAGACACAAAAAACTGAATGAGATTTGAAAGAGTGGAACTCTGGGAGGTCAAAATCTGACAAGTTCCATAGGGCATGAGTTTAGATTTTGAGGCTCTGATCCAAACTGTGGACAAGCTCCTTTACCCTTTGATAAATACTAAATACATTCATCTTCAGCTATATGTATGTTTATGTGTATAACACACAGATACACTAGGAAGGTGTGTAGGAAGGACCACACTTTGAGGGTCCTTTTGCAATAACTTGCAGCTGCATAAGTGCAAATACAGAAAAGCTTATGCAAACATGATATGAATAATTAGATTTTGGTGGTTTGGAGAATTCCACGAACTGTATAGCCCACGGGGTCACAAAGAGTCGGACACAACTGAGAGACTTTCACTATTTCACTTCATGGCTATGATATGGCTTCCCAGGTGGCACAGTGGTAAAGAATCTGCCTGCCAGTGCAGGAGATGCGAGAGACGCGGGTTTGATCCCTGGGTTCGGAAGATCCCCTGAAGTAGGAAATGGCAACCCACTCCAATATTCTTGCCTGGAAAATCCCATGGACAGAGGAGCCCAGGGGGCTACAGTCTATGGGTCTGCAAAGAGTGGAACATGTCTGAGCATGCACCTTTACACTTATCTTTTTTTAACTATAATACACTGTCACCTGTGCAAACGTCAGGTTTTTAGTTTTATGCATTCCTGGCATAAATTGGTGTGATCTTTCTGGCCAGCAGTAGAAAGTTTGACCAAGAGCCTTAAAAATATTTCTGTGGATAAACAAAATGTGGTATGGAACACCATAATGAAATACAATGGAATATTATTCAGCCTTGAAAAGGAAGGAAATCTTGACATATGCTGGGAGGGATTGGGGGCAGGAGGAGAAGGGGACGACCGAGGATGAGATGGCTGGATGGCATCACGGACTCGATGGACATGAGTCTGAGTGAACTCCGGGAGATGGTGATGGACAGGGAGGCCTGGCGTGCTGTGATTCATGGGGTCGCAAAGAGTCGGACACGACTGCACGACTGAACTGAACTGAACTACAACATGGATGAAACTTGAGGACATGCTAAGTGAGATAAACTGTCCCAAAAGGACAAATACTGTATGACTTCACGTGCATGAGGTACCTAGAGTAGTCAAATTCATAGAGACAGAAAGAGCAGAGGCTGCAACAGGCTCAGGGGGCAGCAGGAATGAGGAGTTAGTGTTTAACAGGTATGGAGTTTTAATTCTGCAAGATGAAAAAAGTTCTGGAGGTGGATGGTGGCGATGGTCCCACAACGATGTGAACACACTTAATGCCACTAAACAGTACACGTAAAAATAGTTTAAATGGTAAATTTTAGGTAACGTATATTTTACCACAAGTTTAAAAAGTGTTTCCATTTCTGACCCAGGAATCCACCTAAGAATGTATTCAAAGGACATAATAAGAGAAGAGGGCAAAGATGTTTGTATAAGGGTGTTGACTTAAGTCTTATTTTGGAACAACTGGAGACAGTCCAAGGGCGAAATAATAGCAGAATGAGCAAACAGATTATAAAATATCCGTGTTAGGAAACACCATGCCGCCAATAAAAAGCTTGCTTTTGAAGAATATGTAATGACATGGCAAAATATTCATGAGAAACAGGACTCAAAACCATCTGCCCAAAGTGATCGCAATCTTGGAATACGATACCACTATATGAAAAAGGAAAATGGTCATAAGGGAACAAACCGTTGGTTACCTTTGAGTGGTGGGGATTATAGGCACATTTTTATGTTCTTCTTCATGTTTCCTAATGTTCCTTGATGAGTACGTGTTAATTACTTTTATATTTCAGAAAAGTGGTAATTCAGTATTAAAAGGACTGTGGAGCTTGCAGATGCATCTCTAGATCCCTTATGGATTCAAGTATGCTCAGGCAGAGAGCACCACACGCAGTGTTTCATAGGGGAGACTTCCAAAAAGCTCTCCTGGAAGTTGAATCAGGTCTGTAATGTACATTGTCTACAAAATACTCACGGCACAGTGGAGATACTTGCGATAGATATCTGTGATTATGTAACTGTGGTAAAAAATACTTTATTGCTTCGGGGTATCAGTAGCGGTTTTGTTAAAATTTGGGAGATTATACAAAGCAGTTGCCTAAAGATGATATGTCAGAAATATGAAACATAAGGTCAAATGTATATTTCATGTTAGAGAAGGATGTTGTTGACAAGTATGGTTTAGCTAAAATGTCCAAAGTATAATCTTCATTATATGTTAAATAGAAGTATTAGAAGTTGATAACCTAAAGGACAAAATATAATGGAAGAAAAGCTCCCATTTTCAATGCAAACAAACCAACCAAATAAACAAACAAAAAATACTTAAGGAAAGCATTCCACAAATAATACATGGTCTAAAGGAAGGCATTTTTAAATACTAAAGACCTGCATGAATGAAAACATACACCCTGTTCTTGGATAGGAAGGCAGTGTTAAAAGATGTCAATCCTTTTCAGATTAATGTATAATTTAACTTAATCCCAATAGAAATGTCAATAGGGTTTAAACTAAAGATGTGCAGGGGAACTGGCCAAGCTAATAAAACTAAGAGCAAAGTTCAAATGAAAAGCAAATGCTAGGTAAAATTTGAAAAAGAAGAGGGATCGGGACTAGCCCAACTAAATATTAAAAAGATACTATAAAGCTTTAGTAATTAAAACAGGGTTTTACTGACACATGCATAAATAGATCCATGCAACAGAATGGAGAGGTCAGAAAGCAGTTTAAATATATTTCTTTTCAAAGAATCTGCTTATGGCTTGATAAGTTTTTATATTATATGTTTGTTTTCTATTTTGTTAATTTCTGGGTTCTGAGTTCTGTTGTCCTTTTTCTCTTTGGACTTCAGATGTGTTTCTCTCCCCCTAATTGAATTAGATACTTAGATCATTGATTTTTTAGCCTTCCTTCTTTTATGACACATGCAAAGAAACTATACATTTCTTTCAGTATAATTTTAGCTACAGCCTATAAGCTTTGATGTATTTTCATTGTCATTTAGTTAAAAATATTTTCTACTTTCCATTTGACCCATAGCTTATTTTAGAAGTGCGTTGCCTAGTTTCCAAACATTTGGGGGACTTTCTAGCTCCCTTTTTGCAACTTAATTTCATAGCAGTCAGAGAACATTCTCTGAATTATTTCAAATATGTATATGGGGTTTAGTTAAACATAAAGACAGTACTTCAAATCACTTGAAAGAAAATGAATATCCAATAAATAACATTGGGACAACTCAATGGGGACATGGAAAACAAAAAAACACCAGTTATTCACTTCACATAATAAAGGAAATTCCAGATGGATCAAAGATTTCAACATAAAAACTAAAGCCGTAATATTAGAAAAATATAAGAGGAAACTCTAAAAATTTCAGAGTAAGGAAAAGTCTTCTAAATCTAACCTTAAAAGAGTGATAAATTTATTCAACATAAAAATACTCAAATCTTTGCTGGCCCAAACTACCATGAACTCATTCTTACAGGTGAGAGAGTATGTTCTGGGAGGACTATGAGCAGATGTACCGGTAGCGTTTAAGACTCCGGCAAGTTTCATGGCCAATAACCAGGTGTTGAATGGTAGGATTTCTATAGATACAGAGGAAGTGTGGCAGGTATTTCAGATCCTGGGAAGTAAGGACAGGCAAGCACTTCACCATGTTAGCAAAGCATTTGCTTCATTCTTCAAGGCAGACTCCTCTCATTCAGTGCAGTACATTGTCCAGGATTCTAATCAGATGTGTGGGTCATGGGTGATAAAAAACCTTCCATACTGGGCACTCTGGGGCTCCATCCAGATCCACCACGTAGCCCTGTGACCGTGAGCACATCACTAAATCCCACCGGGTACCATCTCCTCAGCTGTCAAAACAGACAGCATACATGTACATACCTATGGCTGACTCACGCTGCTGTTTGGCAGAAAAGTGAAAGTCCCTCAGCTGTGTCCAACTTTTGTGACCCCATAGACTATACAGTCCATGGAATTCTCCAGGCCAGAATACTGGAGTGGGTAGCCTTTCCCTTCTCCGGGGGATCTTCCCAGCTCAGGGATCAAACCCAGGCCTCTTGCATTGCAGGCTGAGCCACAAGGGAATCCTGGTGTTTGTCAGAAACCAACACAATTCTGTAAAGCAATTACCCTTCAGTTAAAATATAAAAAACGTATGGCATGAGAAGTAGCGGTTAGAAGGATGAACTTGGGACTCCCCTGGTAGTCCAGCGGCTAAATCCCCAAAAGCAGGGGGTGGGGGGGTCCTGTCCCTGGTCAGGGAACTAGATCCCATATGCAACAACAAAGATCGAAGATCCTGAGTGTGCAGTCAAATGAATAAATAAATTAGAAGCACACACTCTGGAATCAAATTCAGTTCAGTTAAGTCGCTCAGTCGTGTCCAACTCTTTGCGACCCCATGAATTGCAGCACGCCAGGCCTCCCTGTCCATCACCAACTCCCAGACTTCACTCAAACTCATATCCATCGAGTCGGTGATGCCATCCAGCCATCTCATCCTCTGTCATCCCCTTTTCCTCCTGCCCCCAATCCCTCCCAGCATCAAAGTCTTTTCCAATGAGTCAACTCTTCGCATGAGGTGGCCANATGGTTTTTCCTGTGGTCATGTATGGATGTGAAAGTTGGACTGTGAAGAAAGCTGAGCGCCGAAGAATCGATGCTTTTGAACTGTGGTGATGGAGAAAACTCTTGAGAGTCCCTTGGACTGCAAGGGGATCCAACCAGTCCATTCTGAAGGAGATCAACCCTGGGATTTCTTTGGAAGGAATGATGCTAAGGCTGAAACTCCAGTACTTTGGCCGCCTCATGCGAAGAGTTGACTCATTGGAAAAGACTCTGATGCTGGGAGGGATTGGGGGCAGGAGGAGAAGGGGATGACCGAGGATGAGATGGCTGGATGGCATCACGGACTCGATTGTCGTGAGTCTGAGTGAACTCCGGGAGATGGTGATGGATAGGGAGGCCTGGCGTGCTGCGATTCATGGGGTTGTAAAGAGTCGGACACGACTGAGCGACTGAACTGAGACAGTCTCTCAGACAGTTCTGAGAGACTGTTCCAAAGACGTAAGGGAAGAGCCAGGATATACAGGAGTTTTTGCATAAATAACAACAACAACAACAACAACAACAAAAAACAGATGATTGGAACATCAAATGACTACTGTCAGTTAAAGAAACCAGACCTCTCAACTTAATGAATTTAGTGCCTTTCTTGTACAGGAAGATGTAAGAGTCCGGGGTCACTGAAATCATTCCTGGCACATGCACCTGAACTATGTAGGGTGAGGTTGTGCAACCTTTTTGTATAGAGAGATTTGACAGGAATGTGTCTGCTGGGCCTGTTGATCTAGGGATAAGCTGATGGGGGGTGGTGCATATTCTGCCTCTTAGTCTTTTCCCCAGGAGGAGAATAAGCCAAAGTTCAGGGACCTGTGGGGAAAGAGAAGCCAGAATAAAGTTTAGTCAAGACAAAGCAGAGGAGAAGAATTAGGCAATTGTGAATACTTGGTCAGGAGTTTTAACAGTATACTATGTGTTTGTATGTTTGTGTATGTATGTGTGTGTGTTTGTGTAAGCACATTTATTTGTGCCTGAGTATTTCACTTTGTTTGTGATAAACTAATTTGATGGCTTGGTATATAGTTGTGACATCATAAAAAGGTATTTGATCTGTGTCTCTCCCTTCCTGTTTCCTAAAACAGAGCTCCTAAAAAACTGAATTTCCCGAGTGCTAACTATGATAAAGGCTTTTTAAAGTCTTTATTGAATTTATTACAATATATTTTTTTTGTTATGTTTCAGTTTTTTGACTCCAAGACCTGTGGGATCTAAACTCTTAATCAGAGATCAAACCCATACCCCCTGCATTGGGAGCCCAAGTATTATCCAGTGGACAACCTGCCCTTTTATTCTAACAAGGCAGTCCTTGGTAACTGGGCCTCTAGATAGCTTCAGGTAGGGGGCTGGTTGCCAGGAAGATCATGTCTTGATCGGAAGCTTGAGGTTTTCAACCCCACCTCCAAATTGGTGGAAAGGAGAAGAAGCTAGAGACTGAGATAATCACCAACAGCCAATGATATCTTCATAAAAATATCTAAATAATAGAGTTTGAAAGCCTCCAGGTTCATGAACACACTGAGGGACCAAAAGGATGATGTCCTTGGAGAGGGCGCAGAAGCCTCATGATCCCTCTTTCCCTAATTTTCCCTTTGAATCACTTTCATTTTGGCTGTTTCTGAGGTCTATCCTTAATAACACTGGAAAATGCAAGTAAAATGTTTTCTGAGTTTTGTGAACCTGAGGAGGTTGAACCTCACATATAGTCTCTGGGTCAGAGGTATGAATGGCCTATGACTCCTGACTGGAATCTGGAACTGAGGCAGTCTTGGACTGAGCTCCTTATCTTGTGAAATCTGATGCTAACTCCAGGTAGAGAGTGTCAGAATTGATCTGAATTGTTGAACACACTGGGTTTAGAAAATTAAATAAGTGGTGCTAGAAAAAACACCATGTATTTAGTGTCAAGAACCAGGAAAAAAAAATCTCTTTTGATGTTAGTAAACAAATTTAATTTTTTAGAACAGCCTTGGCTCAGAGTAACATGTGGTTTATAAAAAGAATATGAAGATAGATGATGAGAAATCCCATCCCTGGATGGCTACCTAGTAACCATCTTATGAAAATTCAGCTGCATTGTGATCACTCACTAAAAGTAAAATTTACCAGTGTTATTTCAAAATGATTGCAGATAAGACTTGCAAAGACTTCACTCACTGGATAACTAAAGGAAATGCAAAATAGTAAGAAGCATGCTAAACATACAATCCAAAATGCTGAGTCAAACCTTGATGCTAGACCAAGCACAGATTTCACGTGGTTAGAGCTGAGGGACTTAGCCTGGAAGGGTGGAAACTTTTAAAAGGTTACTAAGAAATGGGGTGAGTAAAGGAAACACTGCCAGGAGTCAAAAAAAAAAGAAGAAGAAGAAGAAAAAGAGAGTAAAAAACGGCCATTCCAAAAGGGTGGGACTTCTTAGATAATTTATTTAAAATGGGATGAATAAAATGGACATTGATATTGCTGAAACAAAGGTCTTAATAGACCACTGTTGAAGACAACATTCAATAGTGGTGTATTAAGTGGACCAAGAGTGGACTAAAGAAAACCCCTGCTGGCTTCCCAGCATTAAAAAAGTCCTGGAACAAGTCTACATGCTCATGTTTGGAGGAATTAAAACAAAATGAAGAGGCAAATATTTCAATGAGAAACTGAACCTGGAAATACTTGATGCTATAATTGGACAGATTAATCAAGACAATGATTGACAAAAGGACCTGGGTGTCTCAGCAAGAAACCCTGCTGGAGATGCAAAGCCTTTCGTACTTGAGTGGACATAATTTTCAAGGGGTAGAAAGAAAATTTTCTGGGATTTCTTGACATAGGAGCCACTTGCACGTTGGTACCAAAACTCACGGGACCAGCACTAACATGGGCTTCAATCAGATTTAACAAATACAGAAGTAAAAGAGCTGATAGCATTAAGGTGGAGGGTTCAAAGAAAATTACAATGCTTAAACAGTTTCTGTGTGAAGAGGTTGTATTTGCTTTTCCTAAATGTTTTGTGAGGATGGATGTCTATGGATATTATGTCTGACTGTGGAATGCGTGCTCTACCTAGTATTCTGAAATAAGAAACTGCTAATAAATATTAGATGAAGGCTAAAGTTAGGAATATAAGGGTTGATGAGATTAAGGTGAAAACTAGAAGAGGTGGTAAATTTGAACAGGCTTTATTTGAAGTGGCTACAGCTTTCTCAACAGGCTTCTCTGGTGCCTCAGCCATAAAGAATCCTCCTGCAATAACTCAGGAGATGTAGGTTTGATCCTTGGATTGGGAAGATCCCCTGAAGGAGAGCATGGCAACCCACTCTGATATTCTTACCTAGCGAATCCCACAGACAGAGAAGCCAGGCAAGCTATGGTCTATAGCGTCGCAAAGAGTCAGACACAACTGAAGTGACCGAACATGCACAGCTATCACAAATGAATTATCAGAACAGATACTCTGTCTGATTAGGAACATACCCTATCTAGTATTGTAAAATACAAGCAATGTAAACCTACCCTTCAAGCAATACTAATGCTAAATGAGAACCAATAAGACTGGCTGAGTCCAAATATTACAGAAGAAAAACTGGAGAGATGGTAGAGACAAACTCTCTTGAGGTACTCATATGTTGAGTGAATGTGCTGTTCTCTGTTGTGTCCAACTCTTTTGTGGATTACAGTCCAATCCACGGACTGTAGCCTGAAAGGCTCCTCTGTCCATGGGATTTTCCAGGCAAGAATGCTGGAGTTCTTTTTTCTCCAGAAAAATTTCCTTACCCAGGGATTGAACCCAAGTCTCTGGCATCCTCTAAACTGTCAGGTGAGGATGAACCACTGAGCAAGCTGGGAGTGCATAAAAGGGCTTAAACAGGAAAATCAGAATGCTTCTCTGCAATGATTGGGGCTTTGGCCCAGTGCTGGCTCTCTTTATCTTCAGGTTCTGCATCCACAGATTCAACCAAGCATGGATGGAAATATTTTATAACCAGAATGATTCAAAAAGCAAAATTTGAATTTGTCATATGACAACTATCAGTTCAGTCAGTTCAGTCGCTCAGTCATATCCGACTCTTTGCGACCCCATGAATCACAGCACGCCAGGCCTCCCTGTCAATCATCATCTCCTGGAGTTCACTCAGACTCGTGTCCATCGAGTCTGTGATGCCATCCAGCCATCTCATCCTCTGTCGTCCCCTTCTCCTCCTGCCCCCAATCCCTCCCAGCATCAGAGTCTTTTTCCAATGAGTCAACTCTTCGCATGAGGTGGCCAGAGTACTGGAGTTTCAGCTTTAGCATCATTCCTTCCAAAGAAATCCCAGGGTTGATCTCCTTCAGAATGGACTGGTTGGATCTCCTCGCAGTCCAAGGGACTCTCAAGAGTCTTCTCCATCACCACAGTTCAAAAGCATCGATTCTTCGGCGCTCAGCT